>JANSMC010000010.1:0-331044 GCA_029299015.1 Ophiostoma montium
GTGGATTCCACCAACGCGAAAATAGAGTGGATTTCAAACGCGACTATCCAACGCGTTCTAAAACGCGTCGAATCAGTAGTTCTATTTGTTCTATTTGAAAAGTGTCCTTCCTTCCTTTCCTTCATCCTTTTGGTTTTTGATTTTTGATTTTTGGTGAAATCTGATTTTTGATAAGTCTTCTGATTCTGATTATTTCAATCGTCGGTGACTACCAAAATAAGTTTTTTGAACTTTTTGATTTTGGATGATTTTTGATTATTTCAATCGTCGGTGACTATCGAAATGATTTTTCTGATTTTGGATGATTTTTGATTATTTCAATCGTCGGTAACTATTAAAATGATTTTGTAAACTTTTTGATTTTTTGATTTTTTGATTTTTTGATTTTTTGATTTTCGTAGTACTTGAAAATTTGCCCGTACTTCGCCGCCTACCCTACCGTATCCTCTACCCTATCCTTACCCTATTTCCTTCATTTACGTGAAAAGCGGGGCGTTTTGGATTCCAAAACGCATTTCCCACACTCCCGTCCCGCCCCGCTTTATTTGGGTGCGGAAAGCGGGAAAAGCGGGGCGTTTTTGATTCCAAAACGTGTGGAATAGGGACTAGGTAGTAAACGGTGCGTAGTAGTAAGTAATAGTAGATAGTAGGCGGTGGTAGGGGGCCGGGGCGGCAGTAGTAGGCGGCGGCGGCGGCGGGGGGGGGTTAGGATACAGTAGTCTGATACGAGACGGGCACGTGTCTAGTATTTTAATAAAGGGGATTCCGTCAAACGGTTATAAAGGGTAAAAGTAGTTCGATTTATATAGTGAAGTATACTACCGTAGACCTAGCACTACGCTCCCGTACCTCTTGGTAGAAAGCTGTGCCCTTGGTCTTGTTGGTGATGTCTGTCTTGATCTATCTAAAATCAGATGCATCGAGCGATACATCTGATTTTGTAGGCATAGGAGTAACTAATCCTAGTTTTCTGATTAGTCCACTTAAACGATCACGTGCCGTTTCGACAGTATTCAATATCCGAGACAAAGCATGTTGAATGCTTAGTTCATATAGTTCCTTCTATTCAGAATCTGGTGGCATAAGAGGATCTCTCCATAGCGGTTTCTCGACAGCCTGGATGAACTTGTCTCGGTATCGTATACCCCTGCTCTCATCGCCAGCTTCTGGGTTGGTAGCCGGGAGTACTGGAGAGATGAAAGCATCCCAGTTGGGGTCGAAGAATAGAGGAACAGAGATGCGGAGCGAGTCAGAGTTGTGGCAGACACGGTGAAGGGTGGATTTGTATGCATTACGAGTCCACTCGCTCAGCATATCGCCTATGTTGCAGACATAGCACCCCTCGATGGGATCAGCCCAGATCCACTCCCCCGATTTGCTGAGAACTTGCAAGGCTTTGGGTGTCTGGTCACTCAAAAGAAACGTAAGGATACCAAAGTCTGAAATGCGTTAGAAATATATATTAAGGTCGGAGTATGCAGGACATACCAGTGTGCTCTCCGATACCAGCGATTTTCTCGCTCCTTGTCTTTCTGCCCTCGTATCCTAGTATACGCAGATTCCAGAAGGCTTTGTCGACTCGGGTGAGAAATATGTTCTCGTCCACATCCAGAGCAAGGGCGATGGCTTTCATGACTGATGTGCCGAGATTTGTGACGCGCTCAGCGTACTCATTGGCAAGCTCTTTGAAGTTTGGCGGAGTATCGGGCCAGAGGTTTGGCCCGGTCCCAGTTACATATGGAGGACCAGAAGATTCGACAGGGCGATAAAAGTCGACGGCCTTTTATTGGTATTAGTTTGAGAAGGTAAACATTGATTGCAAAGCATATGCGTGGTTCAGCAGCTACACTTGATATTGCAAATCATACGAACCTCATGTGAACCGGCGGTCGGATTGAACACCTGCAGCCATCCTCGTGAATTGTCACCGCCTTCTGAAAGCGTTCGGATGGCAATCTTTTGCTTTTCCTCGAGCGTTGCATTTTCAAAGAATTGACGGGCAGCAATGAGCATGCTGTCAATCAGCTCTTTCGGCACGCCATGGTTTTTGAGATAGAAGAAGCCCACATCCCGACAAGCTCGGTCAAGTTCTGCCGCTGTTTTTCGCTTCTCTTCAATAGAAGCTTGAGAGTCCAAAAATGGCCCAAAATCGACGACTGGTATAGTCGTTGCCATGTTGCTGTCTATTGGTTTGCAAGGTGGTTGAACTTCGTAGTCTGTATTCTCTCTCTTTCCTTGTTTCCACTGGGCAGTTACTGTTATGCCTTTATCATTATTGTCTTATCTTGATTCTCACCTTGTCGTTATCAAGGCCGAAGTCCGCGGAAAGTCAGATAAGACTATTATTGTGAGGCACCGCGGTCTCCGGGATCACTCTGAGGTCTCCACTCAGACGACACTTTTCCGGGAGCAAGGATAAGTGTTCCGCGAGATACGCGGAGGTAGTATGCAAGGATAAGTGTTCCGCGAGATACGCGGAGGCATACTACGCTCAAGGGCCTGAAGTACTCTCTTTCATCATTCTCCGGACTTGGAAATACGAGTATGAGGTTACAGGCGTATAAGTTATCCCCTGTACTGAGTACCTCGTAGTTTGTCAATGGCATCTTAAAATAACGTGAGCAGGCGTAAGATATATCTTCCTGTTTCAAAGTTTGAACCCATTCCATGAAGAATAGCTTCTCTGTTTCATAGCTTGCAGGAACGTCCAACCATACTTGTCAAGAATCAAGAACTACATCATGGTATCATTCACTGTGTGGACGGAGTAGCTACAATTATGCTCTATTGGCCGTGCTTGTCCGCCATGTGCTAGCAACTGTTTGATGAAAGTGGTAACTGTATTTTAGGTGTAGAAGGAGATATCTGAGACAGTTCAAGCACATTCCGCCCATTTAATGTGCACGTTCGACTGGGCCAACGTACCACTTCCTAGCACGAAAGTAATACCAAGGAACAACAAGGAATAAAAGTCCGAGGTAGAAAGCAACAGACCAGTCGAAGGTGTCTTTGTTGATATGTGGAGAAGAAGGGAAGGAGAAGAGAGGTAGAGTGAGGACTATGGACATATGTTAGCAGATTTCGCCTATGCCATAGTAGAGGTCGGTTTCACTTACATCCCCAGGCAACAGCAACCCATCGGATTGGCGTGGACCAACGTCCAAGACTGAAGGGGCCGGGTGTGTATTCAGGGTTATTTTCGTAGAGACAACGCATAAGGATGGGTGTGAGGTATGAAGTAGCACCTGCTAGTGATGAACCAGAGAAAAAGGCATTCAGCGCGTTGGTAGACCCAAGCGAGATGAGACCAACTAGTGCGAAGATGGTAGACAGGGCAAGGGTCGCATTCATCGGCGTGTTAGTTGTCTTGTTGACCGTGCTGAGCCACTTTGCACAGGGAAGCGCGCCATCGCGAGCATATGCAAACAAAATGCGTGTACCGGCCGTATTGTTGACAAAGACGACACCAAAGTTTGACAAAACAGTGCAAACCCAAAGGAACTTGGTGAAGGAACCGTTACCCATTGCCAACTCCAGAATAGCAGCCAGTGGCTGCCCCAGAGAAGAGCCCAGAATGGCGTCCATGTCAGATGCTGCATAAGCGAGCACAACGTTGAAAATGTAGCCCAGCACAGCAACAGATGCACAAGATATGATCATAGCACGAGGAACAACACTTGAAGCATTGTGTGTTTCCTCGGCCAGATGGGCTAACACGTTAGTATGGCAGTACCGACAAAAAAGGGGAGTAAACTATGGTGGCTTACCCGTGGAATCATATCCACTGATGCACCAGCAAGGTGTCAGAAATGTAAGTAAGAACACTAAGCCAGTATTTGACCAGCCAGTTTGGTTCACTTTAGATGTGAACATGTCCTTTGCAGAGTTGTAGTTTCCACTAGACTTTGCATAAATAGGCAGGGCAATAATCAAGATGAAGAAAATTGTAGTGCTGAGCCAGGCAAATACTGTGCTGATGTGGCCAAGTATCTTGCTAGGAAGCACCATGACAGCGCCACAGCTGATGCATGTTAGTTTACAGAGGGGAATCATTTGGCATGGCTGTGAGAGCAACCTACACGATAACGCAGGCCAGATAGATGAGATAGGTTTGCCAGTCGGTAGGATCGAAATCGGGATTGAACATGACAACAAGTGCTTGAATCATGTCTGCTTGTGTCATGAAAAACGATGCACCGCCCAGGGCAGCAGACATGACCATACACCAGGCCTTGCAATGTGTTAGTAGTTGGTCGCTTGGGGTCAAATAGTTTGAACTCACCGTGATCCAGCTGACAATTCGTTTAGCCTTTGGGGGGGCGCACTTGAACGACCAGTAGTACCTGAATGGGAAAGAGAACGAAGTTAGTGGATACTACAATGCATGTGTGTCTAGTACTCACAGTCCACCAGCCGTAGGCATTGCGGAGCTCAGTTCTGCAAGCGACAAGACCTGGAACATGATCAAAAAAGAAGCTGCCAACCAGCCCCAGGTCATGGGCAAAAGACCGAGATAGCCATAGCTATACCAGATAGTGCCACCAAGACTAGGAAGCAGTCCGAGGCCTGTCAGGCAGAACGCCGTCATCGACCATGATGTGAAGCCTCGTTTCATGTGCTGTTCATAGCCCATCTTGTAGAGCTTTTCGTTCTCTAAATCAACCGCATCGACGACTTTCCCTTCCGTGATGGAGGGTGCCGCGGAGGCGACCATTTCCACCTTGTCTGCAGACATCATAAAACGAGGAGGCAATGCGACCGGTGTGTTCTACTGTCTCTGAGTCTTGTTGTTCAGCTTTGCGGCGATGACAGAGCAGCTGAGGCAGCATAACTTTACGGGAACAATTGTATCTTGGATAGTTCTCTCGTCTTCTTCATATAGAGATGTACATATCAAAATCAATACCTTACAAAGATGTACCTATCAAAACCAATAGGATGTCCGCCAGAATATCAATGCTTATCATCAGTACGCGTAGATAGGTTATTCTGGACGAGTCTAATATCACCATTTACAGGGTTAGGCTTATTACGCGACAGGCGATATTATGAACTAGAATCAGTACGTTGATAACGACAGCGGGTAATCTTCCTCATTCGTGCCCATCTCTTATCTCCATCTTATTAACGGGGAAGGGGGCACACTCCGTGGTACGTGGACGTGTCCTCGGGCCGCGGAGCTCGGGATCTTTATTACTCGCTCAAATACATAAAACTGTTAGTTGTATTACCTGTCATTCATTCTCAAAGCAGGCAAACTACTTCCGGATTCAAAAACACATCCTTCATCCAAGCAAACGACCACAATGGTAGAACAAAACAACGCTGTTTCTGCTGGTCCCGAAATGCTGCCGGCCTGGAAGACTGAACTCCTGAGGAGGCCACTCGTCGAGGTTAGGCGAGGCTTTTCCCTTGGCTATGATGCTGCCTCTGAGGATTCGTCAACAATAGCATTGACGGCGCCATCCGGAAAGAACGTCGATATTCGCTTCTCTACTTTACCTGAGACAAGCTCAAACAATGAGGTCACGAAACAATTGGGCCAAATCCATGGCTATGCGACTGCCGGCATGTCCAAGGTGACTTTTCCAACCAGGCCCGAATCCAACTGCCCTCCATATGAATTTCTCGCGTATGTGGAATGGGAACACACAATCGACTCGAGCAACACTTTCAACACCGACGGTGCAGACATGATCTTATTGCCAGATGGCTGCCGCATGGAGGTTGGATTTTTAGAGATTCGCGGTACTGTCAAGTACTTCAAGGAGTACTGGGTGATTCCTCCAGATCGGGAAACGGAGCTCCCTTGCATAGTAGCAGAGCTAGACACAAGCGCTCTTGGCGAACTTGAGGGGGGCAGTGCCGGTCATGGTATGGCTATCCGCATTGGTGATTTTTGTCAGGGTATCCTTCAGACCGATACTGAGTTTTGGTACGAGCGATGGGAATATGCGGATGGAAACGGTTGGGTTAGGGACGCTCGGAGCAACACGCCGCAGACTACGGCGTCGGCGTCGGGGATTCTTCCTTGCTGGAAAATGACGGAGGGCCACATGGAGCTTGGAAGCTCGTTTGAGTTTGAGGGCAAGAAGTGGACTGTCACCGAAGCGTTCTACTAGAGCTAAAGATTTGAAGATATACGTATATTAAACATGTTTAAAGAACAAATATGAAGCACATCCAAGGACTTAGCGGAATATTGAAAGAATGTCGGCCGTGGTTGTGACAGCACCAAAAATGCCACCCTCCTCGCAGACAGTCGCCAGCGAAGCTTCGTGAAGATCCTTTCGCCCAGCAGCAGTTGCGTCAGAGATAATGACACAATCCATTCCAACATCGTCTGAAAGACATGTTAGATCACTGTGAACTAAGGTATTTCTGAAGCAGTATCATTTGTGAACTTACTTGCGTCTCTCATTGTAGTAGATACACAAACGTCCGTGGTAACACCACAAATGACAAGATTCTTGATTCCCCGATTATCGAGTAGGAGCTTGAAGTCAGTGTTGGCAAACGCA
This sequence comes from Ophiostoma montium, assembly GCA_029299015.1. Taxonomy (NCBI): domain Eukaryota; kingdom Fungi; phylum Ascomycota; class Sordariomycetes; order Ophiostomatales; family Ophiostomataceae; genus Ophiostoma; species Ophiostoma montium. Next base: position 6,522 of record JANSMC010000010.1, read on the forward strand.
CTGCGGCCGGGTTTATCAATGACGGGTTCGGATTCCAAAGGTGTCAGCTCTGGAATGATTTCATGCCCCTTTTCACCGCGAACAAGTAGCCGGCCATTCGGTCCCATATCGCCAATGCCCAGTCCGGTCGGGTTGTTGCGGCTTCGGAGAAGTTCACGCCCTGAGAGTGTTGAGAGGTCAGGCCGGTGTCCTTCGCGGGTATGATAGACGGCAAAACCGTTGGCGCGGAAGTGGGCTAGGAGAGATTGAATTTGCGGGATGATGTCGCGGGCTGGCTGTACCGAGTATCCTTGATGCTCCATGTACCCGCCCGGGGCACAGAAGTCAACCTGCATGTCGATGACGACGAGCGCGGTGTTTGACTTAAAAAAAGATGCATCATGGGGCCAGTTGTACGGCCGTGCCGGGATTGAGTACACAGTCTTCATCATGAGTGCCAATTATGAACACCGATGAAGATTGCAAGGTATGTGAGATGAGATAGCGCCTACTGCTGGAAGACACTGGCTAGTCAGTCGGATATAGTAACTATAGTGGATACCGCCCATACGCCCGAGCTCCGCGGGGACCAACCACGGAAACAAGTCAGAAAACAACGAAATGACACTGGCGTCGGTGTCGTCAGGCGTGGGGGACCGAGACCTGAACCATTCTTATTTCGGGCGTGTGGATACAGTGGCTCCTTTCATCTGGAGTTACAGCATGCATAGCAGGGTAATGAAGGTTTGGACATCGATGGTCGCTATAAAACTAGGTCGTGGCATCGCGCCGAACTTGCAATAATACCAGTAAGCCGCATTACTACCTCTGCATGGCCCCAATACGAATCCGAAATCTGAGAATTTTTCCGCTCGGTATGGCAGGAACAGGAGATGACGAAAAGTGTCGCACTGAGCTAGTGCCAGCCGCTGCATCTCTGACGGTTACTGACTACGACGTATATCCTGAGGGAGGACTGCATGCTTGGCTTTGCGTGGCTGGTGGTTGGTGTGCCATGTTTGCAGTGTACGGCCTGACCAACTGCCTCGGGCTTTTCCTCACCTATTATGTCCAGGGACCGCTCAATTCATATGGCGCAAGCAGAGTGAGTTGGATCATCACAGTACAGCTTTACCTCCAGTCAGCCAGCGGCATACTCTGGGGTAGGCTTTACGACCTATATGGTCCACGCTGGATTCTTCTTGGTGGAAGTGCCTGCTATATCTTTGGTCTGATGATGGTTTCACTTTCGACGCAGTACTACCAGCTTTTCCTGGCGCAGTCACTTCTTGTCGCAGTCAGCTCCGGGGCTGTGTTCAATGTGTCCCTTACGTGTGCCGCTACGTGGTTCAGCAGAAGACGCGCCACGGCCATGGGCATACTTGTCTCCGGTTCGTCTGTCGGAGGTGTTATACTGCCAATTGTTTTTCATAAACTTGAGCCAACGGTCGGTTTTCCTTGGACGGTACGCATCGTTGCGTTCATATTACTGGTTTTATGTTGCATTTCCTGCTTGACAATCAAGTCAAGGATTCCTCCCCATCCGCGAGACCTCAGGCTTGGGGATTACGTCCGGCCGTTGGGCGAGTCGGCTTTCATTTTCACGGTTATATCGGGTTTCTTCTTTCTTCTTGGAATGTGGATTCCGCTCAACTACATCGTTCTACAGGCGGAAGCTTCCGGTGTATCGTCCAGTCTCTCAGCCTACCTCTTGTCCATAGTCAACGGCTCAAGGTGCGTGGACAGCTCTTTATACTCAATTTGACTTATACTGACAGGGATGTAGTGCCTTCGGTCGAATTATACCTGGCTTTGCTGCAGATCGCTTCGGACGGTACAACACGATGACAGTCATCACAGGGCTTTCTGCCATTTTTACATTGGGTCTTTGGATACCTAGTTCCACGGCCGCTTCCATTGTTGCATATGGTGTTGCTTTCGGTTTCACATCTGGCGGCTACATATCAATCGGGGCACCCTGCCTTGCCCAGATATCAGATATCCGTGAACTAGGCACACGTTCTGGTACAGCCTATCTTCTACAGGCGTTCGGTGGTCTTCTTGGCTCGCCTATTGCGGGTGCTCTCGTCAGTAGTATGCACGGTAGCTATCTCGGGCTGAAGATATTTTGCGGTGTTAGCATGTTGATGAGTGTTATGTTCAACCTGTTGGCGAGGCACGCACAAGTAGGGTTTGCGCTTGTTGTAGTCTGATCGGTCGTCATAATCTGATAGACAAAGCTGCTATGGCTGCTATCTATCACATTCATATATCACCAGGTTCCTACGATTGCTCAACGTCGTCCATTGATAACTAAGTATATTTTACCATTTTCAATTATTTATCTTTTATTTGCATTACATAAGAGGATTCCATGCATGTACAACAGAAGATCACCAAAAATTGTATAGTGTATCTCCCATTACTTGTATGAAAGTTGACTCTCGTCTGATCTCAGTATCTCACTGATATCATCCACGAATTATTTTCTTTCGATGTAATTCCACTCAAATGCCGTGTCTCGTATCCACAGCTGCATGAAGCTACACTATGGAGTAGGCCGTGTTCAATGCCGCGTCACCAACGTCGGGTGGTCCGACAGCCCCCGCACTACATTACCGTGGTTGAGGAAGCTATTCTGTGCGACCTATTCCTTTCCTGTGCAGAGAAACAAACATCAGACAGCCCTACAAAACGAAATGGCCCGGTCTGAAACACATCACTTCGAGATAAAACCGTACACCTTCCACGACGGTACGACTGTGCCGTCGGTGTCACTGGCTTACCTCGACATTAACCCCACCGCGACCAAAACAGCCTTGGTTGTCACTTGCTTCCGTGGGCGTCTGCACAACGCGTGCAGCTTTACATCAGGCGCCCTGAAGAACTTCCGCGTTATCGTTGTGGCATTGTTTGGAAACGGAGAGTCCGCAAGTCCTTCCAATTGCGCGGGTTTCCCGAAGGAGGTCAACTATCCAGACTGCGTGCGTGCCCAGCACAAGCTTCTGACGGAGGGGCTTCATATCCGCACCATTGATGTTGTGGTGGGATTCTCAATGGGAGGTCAAACTGCATATCACTGGCTACTGATGTACCCGGAGGTCATCAAGAGTGCAGTCATCATTTGCTCCGCGGCTAGAACCAGCGGACACAACCGACAATTCCTAGAGGGCCCAAAGGGGGCACTAGAGAACTCGGTAGACTACGTTCCTGTTGGGGCACGCACTGGTGCAACGAGCCCATGTCGTCGAGGCTTGCGGGCATTTGGCAAGGCATACTCGGCATGGTTGACAAGCCCAGAATGGTTCGAGGAGGAAAAATACAAAACTCTTGGATTTGAATCCCAGAGCGCTTGGGATGAAGTCATAACAGGTTCGAACTACAATGGCTGGGACCCAGATGACCTTTTGGTCATGTTACGCATGTGGCAGGGTGGTGACGTCACAGCTCTTGGGGATACGAAGTCCTTGGAGGACGCACTGGCAAAGATAAAGGTACCGGTTTTGTTGATGCCGTCCAAGAGTGATCAATATTTCAGGTGGGAGGTTTCTGAAAGGGAGTCCAAGATGATTCCAGACGCGACCTTCAAGCCGATTCCTACCATCTGGGGACACACTGGCGGCTCGGGGCTTTGCAAAGATGACACACTATGGATGGATGAGCAGATCGCGGGATTCTTGAACGTGTAATTTCATTTCTACTATCAGACAATGTAGCGAGTTTTAGATGTATCGCTGGCTAAAGCTATGGATAACGTGAAGATGATCTGTATGCTGCTATGATAATGCATTACATCATGCAAGTTTCGTAACCCGGCTGCGTAGTTGCTATCTGCGATCTTTAATCTTCAAGGTGGCCCCAATCGTCTGGTCTCAACAGACCAGTAGATTTGGCGGTGATGCTTCAGCCATTCGGCGGTGATTGTATGTGGGAGATATATAGCAATGATTCTGTGACATCGCCCGTCTCAGATTGCGTCGGAAGATGTTGCGTAAGGCTACGCAATCCTATAAACATTCGCCTTAACTAATGTGCAAATCATATTCGCCGGCTGTGGCCTTGCCTTGTCCAGTGGTGCTAGATTGATAGTTTGATTTTATATTGTTTTTGAATACGGCATCTGATGTATGCTTGGCTATATGAACGCTTGGCTGTGTGAACATAAGACGGCTTGTACGCAATCCTCCAAGAACCTTTACACTGGCTCCTAAATTTAATCTTAGCATGAACAACCCTGTGCGTCGTGGTACAATTGATTGTGTTCCGCAATAGAAGAAATTGCCCCAAAAAGCTGAGTAGTTCAAGCGAAGTCATATTGTCCGGTTTGCTTCATAAAATACAATGGCCACAGCTTGCTTGACATTGTCGATATTAGTGTATCAATATATTTTTGAGAAGCAAATTTTGCTATAACTTGTACTTGTAGCAAATGACAGGATGAAGGTTGACAGCTACTGTTGAATATCGATAATTCTTTTTTTGGTCACTAAAGAACCTTTTTCATACTCATCAGTTTAGCGTCAATGTAATTGTATTTTTTTTTATTTAAAAAACGGTTCGGAAAACAACCTCATATGTCAGGGGTCGACAGCAGTAGAGTCCGAATATGCATATATATCTATTCTTGGCCATTTGCAAGAAGAACCCGACCTCCATCGATGCATAGAGATACACCATCAATGTAGGACTGGATACACCGTTTAGTATAAGACTCATGCATGTATAAGAAGCAAAACTTACCCCAGCCCTGCTCGCCAAGTATAGAATGGCACCAGCGATGTCTTCCCCATTTCCTGCTCTTTTGGCCGGTACCTTGTCAAACAGGTTGCTGAACATGTTACCCTCAGCACCAACCGGGTTCATATTACTTGGAACAACTAAGTTGTAAGTATGCGATGCAACTGCGTCAAGTACGAATGATACTCAGTATGACTCACAACCGGGGTTGATGCCGCATACACGGACATAGAAGCGACTGTACTTGGCCGCGAGTAGGCGTACGAGATGGTCTGTGGCAGCTTTGCTAGTAGCATAGCTTGTCAGGTCGACATTTGTTGCATTGTGCATACTCGCGCAAGAGCTTGTCAGAACGACAACCCCGCGGCCCTCGTGTCGTCCAAGGCGGCCGTCACCCAGGTCAAGCATAGACGCTGCAGAAAGTAGTGGCAGAAATGCCACAGACAAGAAGTAGTGCGCCGTTGTGTTGACAGCAAATGTATCAGCCCAGTCGCTGTGGCGAGAAGACCACATAGATGCCTGCAGCTCCCCAAGCGAAGCTTTCAGGACGTCGCATTGAATTGGCGGGTCACGACGGATACCTGCGTTTGAGATGAGCATGTCGATGTGTTTCTCATGTTTTGCGACATGTGCGGCCAGTTCGGCAATTTTCTCTTTATTAGAGACATCGCATGCATAGCCCTGTGCCGAGCCACCACTTTCTGTCGAGGCAGCAAGAGCATTCAGCTCAGCAACCTTCTCATCAATGGGTTCTCCGGCAAGCGCGACAAGATATACCTTCGCACCATTCGTGACGAGACCCTAATACCATTTCCAGCGTAAGTTGATAGCACGGAAGAGATGTTTGTCTATGCGTATACATACCTTGCATATCATCAAGCCAAGGCCACTGCTACCGCCGGTAACGACAGCGACATAACCCTGGACGCCGAAAAGGCTTTTAGCCGAAAATACCGAATCCATTGCTTCAGTCTGTTTTCCGGTGATGGGAATGTCAAGGAAGGGGACCAAAGTCGTAGGCACTAACGCAGTTATTAAGCTGTGGCAGAAGAGAGATATCTTGTCGGATGGACCGACAACCCCACTATCGAACGGAAAGTATGGTATGTGTTAGTGTTTCGTCTTATCGCCCAGATAAGCACTGATTATGACGTACAGTTTATCGCGGGGAAACTCAAATGTCTCGATGTGGGGTGCGATAGAAGCACGATCGGAGACTGTAGCTGGCTACTCGGTACATGTAAAACGCTCCTATCTTACCCATCGCACATTGAACCTGTACCGTGCTGACGAGTATATTTGTGTCCAATGACGTCAAATCTCGCGTCGGTTCCATCGTGGGCAAAAGCTATATATGAGACTCAACCAATAAAATGTACAAAACGTCTTGTCGGTCTCGCTGGGACGGAGCGGGATGCAGTACAGGAGCGCTGTAGCCTTCTCTTGCTACTGTCTGTCAATTTTTGCCTATCGTGTTGTTTTCTAGTCTGCTGTCTAGCTCCATCGTCTTGTTGAAAAAGGAAGAATCAAATTGGGTTGGAAGAATTCTTTTAGACCAGTCTAAATGCTTTCTCAAGGATGTTGCGTTTCTGAAAAATATTATTTATGTATTGCAAATCTGTAGTCATATCGTTTGTCATTACGTGCTGTCTGCTCCAACTCATTTCTACATGGCCTCACATTCCGTGACTAGACCAGTGTAAGTTTGACGAAACTACTCCTTGTAGTGCTCGCGCGTGCGCTCCTCCGTAGTGGCCATGCACTCGTCGAGAACACTCGTGTCGCGAGGGATAAGCTTCACCTTGAAGAACCGCGGAATAGCAACGAGGGCCGTCTTGAACTCGTTGTAGTCGACGTAATCAGTGTTTGGCGGAGCTTCCTCACTGGCGACGATCTTGTAGGACGACAGGAGGCGCAGAAGGGCGCAGTAGAGAAGACGACTTGCAATAAACTGACCCGAGCAAGCGCGCGAGCCAGTACCAAAAGACAAGTGGCCGAGACCGTTGACATCGGCCTCCTTTGGAGGGTCAAGCTGTGACAGCCAGCGCTCAGGGTCAAACTTTGAAGCATCAGGGCCGTATTGGTCCACATCGTGATTACCGGCCTGGGCATTGATGAGAATCATCGTCTCAGGAGGAATAACGGCACCATTCCAGTGGACCTCGGTGACAGTCTTGCGTGGCAGACTCATGGCGCTGACGGTGTAAAAACGGCCAGCCTCCTTGATAATCGCGTTGAGGTAGGGGACCTTCTCCTCGACGAAGCACTGGGACCACGCGTCCTGCATGTTCGGATAGTGGCGCTTGATATCCTCATAAGCGCGGTCCTGCCAGATCTGACCCTCAGGGGTGGATAGAGAACCAATGCAAGATGTCAGAGTGCCAGGGATAGTCTCAAAACCACCAGACACAAGAGAAAGGCAAATTGACGAGACCTCGACACCCGTCAGCTTGGTCTCCTCGTCCTTGAGAATAGCAGCGGAGATGCAAGGCTTGTCGGTTCCCTCGGCAATCATATTGCGGACCTTGTTGAGAAGGTGGTCCAGGTAGGCGTCGCGGCGGTCGCGCAGCTCCTTGGAGCGGGCGTTCTTCTCGTTGTTGGGGAAGTAGCGAAGAAGAGGGACATAGTCCTGGTAGTTCTCGGAAGCACTGCGCAACAGAGAAATGGCCGAGCCCACAGTCAAAATCTCACGTAGCAGCTCATCGTACACTGCATCCATGCGAATGCCGTAACAGAGGGTGAGAGTGGTGTTGAGGGCGTAGCGCTGGATGTAGGGGCGAATGTCGAGCTCCAGCTCACCGTTCTTACTGTCCCGACGAACGTCGCGCAGAATGCAGAAACTCTCCAGATCGAACATGGGGTAGTAGTTGCGAAGAGCAGGCCGGCCAAGAGCTGTACCGGCAGCCTTGCGCTTCTTCTTGCATGATTCGTCCCATGGTGACGAACCAATTGTGAAGCCTTGGGTGCTGCTGATCACACCATGGAAGGTATAGAGCTTGGGCCGGTCAATGACTGCGTTCTGGTTTCCCAGCAACATCTTTTTGCAGTCATCGAATGAGTTGACGACAACAGCGCGCGTGTTACCGAGCTTGATCTGGAAAACCGAGTGGCCATACTGCCGCCACCATTTCTCGCAGGTGGTGGCATGATCCTCTCCGAGCTTCAGCAGATGCCCAAATACCGGAACGGCGCCGGGGATCTCGGGCATTCCCTTGATATGGGGGATGTCTGTGGTGTACAGAGCCTGGGAATGTTAGACAATAGACTATCTACTTCAGTGAGGGTGCAAAACATGACATACATTGTAAATCACGTAGGTCAGAACGACGACGACAACGGCCGTCAAGAAAGCACCGGCTTGCTCATGGCTTTGCATCTGAGCCCAGTACTTCCCCAAAAGACGAATGTCCAAGCTGTCAAACTTTGTGTCCATTGTTGATGTGCTGTATGGATCGGAAAATCGTTGGTGTTTGTTGCGAATGTTGCCGGGTTGAGAAGTGCACCTGGCGGATATCTTATCACTTTCATATCTTTTTCGTCTCTGCGCCTATCTACCACGATTCTCACACGACCAGTAATACTAGTTCAATAAAAAAGCCCTCTGGGCAAGAGGCTGTCGGATTCTCCGATAGGTGAACAAGTTATGCCGCCTGCCCGATCGGCCGACCCGCTTCTACAGGACATCGATAAGAACTGTCGGGAATGCCGACAGGTCAGCCCACCATCGCAGGGCAATGCCGATAGTGACAATCACCAAGTTGGTTAGGTAATAGGTTAAAACGTCTAGGTCAACAAGTGCAGGAAGTCCGGGCTGTCTTCCAAAAACCTGGAAACATATTTTTTTGGGGAGGAAAAAGAAAACGATCATGGCCGACGACAATACCCCTGTTGCTCTCATCACAGCTGGCTCTGCCGGACTTGGTGCTGCGGCTTGCAAGCTGTTTGCCCGCAGTGGCTTCCGCGTCATCATCAACTACAGCTCCAATACCGAACGAGCAGAATCGCTAATTGCGGTGCTCAATGCGAGTGGCAGTGGTGGCCACAAGGCGATTAAGGCCGATTTAGCTTCACGTGCCGCCGTAGAGCAGCTTGTCGTTGATACCATCGCATCGTGTGGCAGAATTGATGTCGTTTTCTCAAACGGCGGCTGGACTGCATTCCGGGATACCACTCGACTTGGCGACAATGTTTTTGATGAGGACTGGGACCGCGCATTTGTAATGAATGTCAAGTCACACCTCTGGCTGTTGCACGCAGCTGAGCCGCATCTCGCAAAAAGCGAAGGCGCCTTTATCACGACTGCATCTCTGGCTGGTGTTAATGGTATCGGTAGCTCGCTGGTATGTTCATTACTTTGCTTGTCATTTATTTTCAAGCAGGCAATAGCCACATACTAACATCGAATCTAGGCCTACTCTGCTGCAAAGGCTGCCCAGATTCATATGGTTCGAGGCCTAGCTTCTATGGTCGGGCCCAACATCCGCGTAAACTCAGTCTCCCCTGGCTTGTTGGAGACGGAATGGGCTGAGAGATTTTCTGCTGAACAGAAGCAGGCAGTTCTCGCAAAGACGAAACTCAATCGCTTTGCGACTGTTGAGGATGTTGCGGAGCAAGTACTTGGTTTGGCAAAGAGCAAAAGTATAACGGGTATCAATATCGTTATCGATGCGGGAGTCAATGTGTAGCGTTTTTTTTTTCAGATACATTATTGCATATGAAGCACCGAAATCAAGTGAAGCTATCCATCCAACGAAAAGTAGTCAGTTGGCCGACGGCTTATGCGTGACGGGCTTCCAGAACGGAAACTGATGCATAGGTGTTTCTTGGGCAATGCATATACGGGTAGCATATTTATCTCAGATACAGAGCATCTCCCCTCTGTATTTATTGGTCGGATAGGCTCGAAGAGGCTGCGGCGCCTAGGGGAAATAGGCACGGATCAAGACGCGAAAAGTGGTAAAAGACGAGGGGGGGGGGGGGATAATAACGATGGCTAACTAGAAAGAAAGAAAAGGATAGAGTACAAGAAAAATCTAAGATAATATAGGGGTAGAAAACACCTATCAAGTAGTCCCGGTAACCACGCTTCCATCGTTCCTTCCAAACGTTCCCCTCCGCGCTTGCCACACAAGGCCACACCTGCAACTAATCAACAGATCTAATACGATACAGATCAAGAGTGGATAGGAGCTAAAAAAAATCCAATGCTTTTTATGTTATTGACAACTACGACACTGCATGCAAGGTATGGAGAACAATTTAAACAGAGATACCCATAGCACGCAGACCAGCATCTCCATTGAGAACCACCTCCCTTGCACCGGGGTAACCCTTCAGAGTACGCTCAATAGAGCCATTTGAAAAGTCCTCTGGTGGCTCGCCCTGAAGAAACGCCTGTGATTGGCGCTGCATGTAGGCCAAGTTCCCCTCTGTAGTGGGCGTGGCTGCCACATAAACCACGGAAGAGATGCCTTCACCCTGATGGTCGAGCTCAACAGCATGGCAAAGCTTTTGGATTGTTAGCGGAGACTTGTGAGATTGAAGATGTATCATACTGGGATACGACTGTAAATACTCACATCGCAGTGCCACCAAACGGTATCACCAGGGTACATTGTCGGGATATTGACGAGGCCGGTATGCATATCAAGATGAGGGAATACACCTGGGCGGAGCTCCTGTGACTTTTCACGCCAGACACCCGGGAACCAAGCATCCTCCACGTCAAATGTCCACTTCTCGGGGTCCATAATGTCAGCCTCGTCAGTCGGCGGTCGGAAGAAAGGCCGCAGTAGAACATAGGCGATTGCTGATCGAGTATCTGGATACAGCATCAGGCTGCCCTCATGGGCTCCAGCCTTTGTCAATGCGGTCCAGCCCTGCCACAGACGCAGAACAGAGGAATGGGCACTACCCGGAAAGAGTGATGATTTGGCGTTCTTGCGGACAGTCAGGTCAAGAGGGTCGTATTTCTCTGGATGCCCGGACCAGATGGCATCGTACACCTTCCGGTAAGTGGGGTCTGCCCAGCGACACAAACTGCCGGCGTCGATGTGCGGCCCTAGACTGGTAAAAGGCTTTCCAGGAGGGCGAATTCGAGCACCGTCGGCATATGCAAGAGGTGCAGCAAAGGCCTTTGCTTCGTCTTCCTTGTCGTGCCACAACTTGTTGAGAGACTCGTGAAGAGCCATTGCACGTGGGTGCGTGCGTGCTTCCATTTGGGCACGCGACCAGTAGAGCCTCAAGATGCATGGCGACTCCACAGGCCAACCTATGCAGTATTAATAAGATTGCCATACGCCGAGAGCCAACATGGAGGACAAATCTTACCCTTGATGCTTACTTTGTTGTCGTTGACATAGTTATTGAGGTCGGAGAACCAGGCAGACGCAGTCGCCTCGGGGATGGTGCCGCGCACAACGAAACAGCCAACTTTGCGTATACGCTCCTTGACCTCATCGCTCGGGGAAAGGCCCTCTTCATAAGTGAGCTCCGGGATTGCAAGAGTCTGCTTCTCGGCCATTTCAGCCGACAGCGTTTGCAGCTGCTTACAAACAGCAACCCAGCTCTTCGTCAATGCAGCCTCGCCATACTCGGCAGCAATTTCCTTCTTGTACCGGATGTTATCAGGGCTAAGATCTGCAGTATCTCGCGAGAACTCGGCCCATCTTGGCCATGGCTCCGTAGGCTTCATCTTGGTTGGCAGAGCGGCGGGTTGGTTGGGTGTTAGTCTCGAAAAGAGTCGAATTGCAAATGTCAGTCAGTTGCTCGTGATAAACGGGATGTAAGTTAGAAAACAAGAAAGTCATATTTATCAATATATATTCGATAGAGGCAACCAATAATTCTTCAGTTAATTGCCAGTCACATCGCGCCCTTCGATTGCATGGGCTCGGCGGCGAGCTCCGGATCTAGTGCCGATAGTGAAAAAAGTCGGGAGGTCCGTCTAAGTGTAAAATATACCAAGTATTGTTATCGCAGCTGGGATATTATCCGGTTTGTCCCACCCGGATCTCTGCACCAGGCTGATACTATCTTCAGTTTGCCGCGTACTCGTGATTACAATGATACCTATGGACGCATACTGTCTAGGAGACTCTATCTTTTGATTGTGACATTTCATTCATGCCTATATCTATACTGATATCCGGCAAGAGGGTGTCTGTATCTTTGAGCAGGTAGATTGTCATGGCTGTTCGTAGATTAGAATACTTTTGCGTTGGGGAGATACGGGTAAATGTCGATTTATTACTCACGCGAGTATTATGCTTTCTCATTTATATATTGCAGTCTACCTCTCATCATTGCCGCGATCAGGAAATCATACTTCAGGTACTACACTGTCAGACTTTGGCCCATCCACAACCAGCACAACCAGACAGTACCCAACGAAGACGAAGTCATGGCATTCGGAAAGACGCTCATGACGAGCAACTCCACGTATAACGTGTGGTTAATGCTCTGGAGTTCCGGAATCCTTGCAACGGTAAGCTGTCAGCCATATGGCGCGTCGCCAAGATCTTCTTTATTTAAAATTCAGCCTTGCTAACGTCAAACTAGTCTCTTGGCTATGATACCTCAATGATGTCCGTATGCATTGGGAGTGGTTGTTGTTGACTAAAGCGCATATGCTAACGATTTTTAGGTCGGGGTTGAACATTCTCCCCTCTTACACAGACTACTTCAACCTCAACACCACGACATTGTCGTTGCAGTCGGCTGTGTCTTGGGCCGGTAGCACCGTCGCGGGTCTGTTTTATGGCCAGCTGACGGACATCGTTGGCCGTAAGAATGCCTTGTGGATCAGTGCTGCTATCACAATGGTCGGGGCGATTATTCAGGCGTGTTCACAGAACATTGCCATGTTTGTCGTTGGTCGATTCATTGTCGGTATTGGCAATGGTGCCACATATGCATGTGGCCCAACCTACCTCGTGGAGATGTTCCCTGTCAAGTGGCGTGGCCTAGGGCTCGGCATCTTCATGGACTTTTACTACGTGGGTGGTCTCCTGGCAGCTGGTATTACTTATGGTACTGCCAAGATCACTTCTACGTGGGCTTGGCGTATCCCGTCCATCCTGCAGATCTTTTTCATGATCGTGGGCGTTCTGGTTTTGCCCTTCCTTCCCGAGTCCCCCCGTTGGCTCGTCTACCGTGATCGCCACGAGGAGGCCCTTGACTCCATTTCTGCTATGCAGTCTAACGGTGATCGCGACGATCCGATCGTCCTTCTGACGTACCAGGAGATTGTTGAGACGCTGAAAGCCGAAACGGCGGCAAACCAAAAGACAAGTGTTGTGGAGCTTGTCAAGACCAGGCAAAGCATGCACCGCTTGGTGCTCGTGTCTGCTGTCGCAATCATCACAATGGCATCCGGCAACAACATCATCAGCTTCTACCTTGGCGACATGCTCTCCAACGCCGGTATTACCGACTCTACCACCCAGCTGGAAATCGTAAGATTATCCGCCCGTTTGATTTTGTCTTGACTCTCTTGTGCCGTAACTAACACTTTCAACCAGAACATCATCCTCAATGCGTGGTGCCTGGTGATTTGCATGATCGGCACATTGTTGCTTGACAAACTCGGTCGTCGTCCCTTGGCATTGTACTCGTCTATTGCTTTGACAGTCTTCATCTTCTTGGTCGGTGCTTTGACCAAACTATACGGAGAGTCCACGAATACGTCGGGAATCTACGGTACCGTCGCATGCATCTTCCTCTTCCAGGGTGCTTACAGTTTTGGTTGGACGCCTTTGACCATGCTTTATCCCCCTGAGGTGTTGAACTACTCCATCCGCTCCGTCGGCATGGGCGTGTACACATTTCTTGCCAATGGTGTTGGTCTGATGGTGTCTATGTCCTTCCCAATTGCCCTGGACAAGATTGGATGGAAGACTTACATGATCAACGGTGTCTGGGACGTTCTCCAAGTCGTTTTTGTCTACCTCTACTGGATTGAGACCAAAGGCAAAACCCTGGAGGAGATTGATGAGCTTTTTGATCCGTCTGCCGTCACGTCTGGTATGACCAAGATCCAGGATGTGATCGAGGGTCAAGACGCCTCTGATGCTGTCAAGTCGGCCAGGATTATTGTTGACGAGAAAGCCGTCGATGTAGCATAGGGGTCCAGCATGATGTCATGCAATGTATTTGAGACAGTGGCGATTGCAGGTGGCTATCACGCTATCGCGATTTTCTTGATGGTCTAATTTAAAGATTGAGCCAAACAAACTTCGGAGCCTGTGTGTAAAGTGTACTTTGCTATACTTTGATGGAATGAAATTGTTAAATACTCAAGTATTACAGTGTAACAGATTTACAACTTTAATATGTGGCAACGATGAGGATCACTATCACCAAATGGGATCAGAAGAGGCGCGAAAAGACTGAATGAACTATGGAGAAGAAGGAGGAAGAGGACGAAGAGAGGCATGGGCAGGCCCTCTAATAGGGACGTAGAGTGGGCGGATGCCGCCTATCGGAGGGATCCGCGTCCCCTATCAGTGGGTCGCTGATACGTGGCCACCTACGTGCCACATAATACATATAATACTACACAGAATAAGCTACTGGATGAGCAAACATAATAATATTGAGATATGGGAAGGAGCGACGAAGTGGTGATGCAAAACCGACTCAATCTTTCACTGACATACCACCACAAAAAGACAGATTTTGATTAACCAAACTAGTACGAGCACATGCGTTTTTTTTTTCGTACATATTTCAAATCCTACATACTCAGTGGCTATATCAATTATCATAAAAACGGCAACGAGATCTTCCTGCTCAAGCAATTTTACTCCCACCGTAGCATAATTTCTTCCCCAACCACACGCGAGTTGAACCATTCCATGATGGGAATATTGTCTCGGACAGGTCTAGCACCATGCAAAGCATTGCTCTGTGCCAAACGCGCCGCAGCCATGTGGAGCTCGGCCATGGCAAGGTTCTGTCCAATGCATGCGCGACCACCTTTACCGAAGGCGAAGAAGTGCGAGAGCATCGTCTCTGAGGCCTGCAGCCAGCGATCTGGAAGGAAAGTAGCGGCATCCGGGAACACTGATTCGTTCTGGTGCAATTGGAATGATGAAACTCCGACGGCAGTCGCAGCGGGGAAAAGGTACCCTTTGAATGACCAGCCTTTGTCAGGAACACTTCGGGGAAGTCGAGTGGGAGCGGCCCATGACAAGCGCAGGCTCTCGCGAACAACCGCGCGTAGATACTCATTCGTGGTGACGTCAGAATCTGGGTCCGCCGCAGACATATCTGCCAACTCCTTGCGCAGCCGTTCGTAGACATCGGGATGCCGTGCCAGCTGCCACATCAACATGGCCGAGTTCATACCGCTGGAATCCGTGCCGGCAAAACAGACATCTTTGCACTCGGCCTGAACCTGCTTGCGCCAAGACTCTGAATCCGAGACACCGTTCTTGTCGGCTGCGGCCAGTAGACGGCTCATGTAGCTACCGCTCCCCGGCACCGCTGTATCAACAAGATGAACAGTGTATTGGTCAATCTTTTTCATGGAATCGTCCGTCGTGTCTGTTGTCATGGTCCCGGTGTAACGGTCAATCCATTCCATCAGCTTCATGTCCCAGCCGGGAAACCACACGTGAATATTGAAAAAGGCACCAACACCAACAAATGCGTCGACAAATGGAGAAGCCGACATGACATCGCGATGTGTATTCTTGTGACTGTGCAATTCTCCTCCAGTTTCAAGGTCGGTATCTTTCTCGGTCTCTGTCAGCGCCCCATATGGCTGCTTGAAAAGATATGTGCTGACAGCATCAAGAGCCAAAGACCGTCCCAGGTTGAGAACATTGACAGGCTGACCAGTGGCCCGACTGCGGCTGGCTCCACGCTTGACACAATCGACAAACCTATCCACAACATCGCCCAGCTCTTTCACATGAGCTTCGTCGTGGCTGGCTTTGCGGATGGCGGCTGTAGCAAACAGCGGGGCTACTGCACGAGCGCGGGGTAGACGTTCTTCTCGTGTGCGTGACGAGAAGAGAGTGGTATGGCCATCAACGGCAAACATGTCGTAGTTTGCTGTCTTGGGGAAACCGCCACGTTCAACGTAGATGGGCGCGACGGCATCAACGTCGCTGATGTCGATGTCGTTTGGGCCGACGCGCAGAACGGGTCCGTACTTCTCGTGTAGTTTCCAAACGGCAGTGCACTCATCACCGACGAAAGTGTGCCAAGCAAGCCAGAGCGACGAGCACGCCGCCAACCATGGCCCAGGTACCCGACTCAGCGGGTGCACATACAGTCGATAGAGACACAAGGTAAGGATGTAGCCGATTGCCAGACCAGCCAACGTAGCTGCCAGTCCCTGGACAACAGCACGTGGATCCTGGCTCCACGCCTCTCGGGCTGTGCGCCACAATAGTGATGCCATGAGGCAGGACCAAGTAAGAAAATGTTGCGAATCGGTGAATTTGGACGAGGCGCAGAGACACTCAGAAGGGGGCAAGGGGGTGGATTGGTATGGTCACAGCAGTTTTGCGAAGATGTACAGCCAGGGAGTTCTTATTCCATAATCTATCCATGACTAATAATCTCGCACCGGAAGCATGTCCACGACCCCCGATAAGCATGGCAATTCGGAACATGAAGGAATCAGTTGCTCGATGCTAGCGAGTGGGCGGTGATAAGACATGGTCGTCTTATCAGGGAATATTGGCGAGCGTCGTATTGGCTGGCTGATCGTAGTTTTGTTTGTTTTCCCTGTCTAAATTGTCGGATAATCCGACAAGGTGCTAGAGGCGGGGCACGAGCTTATCAGACAGCAAGCCAACGGAGTACTTCTTCTATTGGTTGAATAGTTGTCGGATAAGTCGACACAGCTGGACCAGACCATTGCAGGTACGCTATACTATGGGTCTCACGTCGCAAATGCCGACAACACGACAATAGAAACGTCATCAACGTCTGCGAGTATATGTTATGACGAGGAAAGTTTGGTTCTTTTAACTTTTTCATAAACGAAAAACAAAATTTTTCTACAGTCAAGTTTTTCAAAAAAAAATAAAAAATTTTGCAGCATCAGCAACCATGTCTCCCAACGGCGAAGCCTATCTCTCCAACCCGGACGCCCCAGAGGGCCCCAGCCGCTTTGCCCAGGCGCGCCTCGCACCGGCTGGACCTCACCGGACCATCTATATCGCTGGCACGGCCTGTGTTCGCAGTGATGGCACATGGCCCGGCGTTACTGAGAACGAAGACGGCACTCGCACTCTGGACGTGCGCAAGCAGACCGCTGCAGTGCTGGAGAACATCGACGCTATCATCAAGGGCGCAACAGGTGGCAAGGGTGGCGTCGCGAACATCATCGATGCTGTCGTTTATATTCTGGACATGGAAACCCAATATGCAGGAATGAATGAGGAGTGGAACAAGGTGTTCACATCGAGAGCCGTTGCACCAGCGAGAGCAACCATTGGCATCAAGGAGCTGCCGGACCCGCGCATGGTCGTTGAGGTCAAGGCCACTGCTGTTGTGGAAATGTAAATAGTTCTTTCTCTGCATAGGTCGGGTTGACTCTAAGAGTAAATCATGATCAAAATCCCATTTTGTGTTGTGCTCGTAGTGGTAAAGGAAACTTGAATGTAACTTCAAGTACAGTTTCATGATCTGATAATTCTCCTTGCATACAACTAAGCATCTTTTGTCAAATTCCGAGAAAGGCCCGTAGCTAAACGAGGTGTAAAAAGTGCCAAACAAAGGATGTATCCAGACCACGCCGATCTTAGCATATGGAGCTGGGTGAGATAAGCTGACCAATCAGTTTATATCACTTGTTAACCGCGTACGAGTAGAAGGAGAGGGGCGGCGGAGCCGGCTGTACTTATCTCCACGAGACAACTCGAAAGCAAATCTCAAGCCTCCTGCCGAACGCAGCAAATCATCACAAACACAACAGGTGCATACACGCACCCAACAAATCAGCAATGGTCACCCCAGAGGCACGACTCTCATGTGCACGGTGTCACAAACGCAAGAAGCGCTGCGACAAAGGCTTACCGGCATGTAAAAACTGCCAGAATGCTCGCGTGCGGTGCAGTTTTCTCGAAAGCGAAGGGCATACTACAGCTTCCTACCCAGTGAAGTGAGTTGTGCTTTGATGCATAATCTTCCATGTTCTATTTTGCATTGTCGTTTAAAGATCTAACAATATCATAGCTATGTGCGAGAACTTGAGGCCAAGGTGCAGGCTCTAGAGAAGCAGCTGGCGACTGGCCCGCCATCTTCTCAGGCTGATGGCACTCAAGTGTCGGAATTGCGACCACCGCATGATCTGTTTATGGACCAGGCCCTACGGCAGGTACCAGATTCCGTGTCTGGTTCGGCCCAAGAGTCTGAGGAGTCTCGGCCGCCTGCACAGTCGTCTTGGCCTGTACAGCAGCCCATGTCACCATCCGCGACCCGTGCTCTGCCGTCACAACGGCCACCCATACATCCAGAGGCTCCAACTCCATCTCACACGGATCCCACAGCGCAGTCGCAACTGCACATGAGTGCCTATCAGCAATCCCCGCACGATGCTAAAGAGACTCCCTTGTCTCGCCCTGCGGCTTTGGGATTAGGACCTCATCCAAGGCCCCCCACCGCTACTGCACCGTCCCCCTCGTTCGCGCAAGAACTCAAGGCGTTGTCTCTCGAAGCTACCGCAGAGCGTCACTTGGGATCTTCATCTGGCGTTTCTTTTGCCAAACTGACTCAGATGATTCTTCGGCGCCTAACACCCGACAAAGCGGACTTTGTCTTCCCTGAACCGGGCACGAGCGGGAGCTCTGAATTAGTCACAGACAACACCACTACCGACCGCATAGACGGTAGTAAACACATGGACACCACCATGAATGCCGACCACCAAAGCCTTGTCCCCCTTGTGAATGACCCTGATCCCCAGCTCATGCATTTTGATTCCCCATCCGATCTCTTCAACTCCTCCGTCTTTCACAGCCTTGGTCAGAGCATCTCTGTTCATCCGTTACTCTTTGGGGATGTCTTCCTGGCCGACATCATCGAGCCTGATACTGCCCTTGTCGGCTTAAACTGGCCATGCGATAATGATGACGGGCACGTGAATATGCTCATCGATTTTTACTTTGCCCACTCAAATACCCTCTATCCCATCATCATCCGTCGCGAGTTGATGGAGACTATGCGCATCATGCGAGAGGATCCTCACGGCTGCGCAAATATACTCTCTCCGCTCTCTCTTTTCCGTGCTTGGATGGTTCTCGCCATTGGAGCAACAGCCTTTTCGTCAGTGTCACTGACTGAGGAGTCCGAGCCTATGCTCTACTACAACAAGGCTTTGCAGTATTCTGAACCTGCTCTGGCTCTTGATGAGGTGGCAGCGCTCGAGGTACTTACGCTGCAAGTGTCTTACTCTTTCTTTAATCAGCTTGGTCCGAACACGTGGTTCCTTGTTGGCATATCTGCACGACTTGCATTGGGTCTTGGCCTGCATACGGCTGCCACCTACAAGAATATGCCGTGTGATGCTATCGAGCGTCGCAAGCGCATATTTTTCTCCATCTACATGATGGACCGAGTCGTTTCTATTGCTCTTGGTCGTCCTTTTGCCATACACGACGACGACATCGATGTTTCGGTGGGTCTGACTATGATTCCAGCTCAAGAAAGGTTACTAACAGTCCAGCCATTTGCGGCCATCGACGATGAGTGCATCACCGCGGAACAAATTTTACCGCAAAATAGTCTTCAGCCTTCCATAATGGCTGTACCGCTTCACATTCTTTCCCTCCGCCGTATTGCTAGCAACATCACTCGTCAGGTCTACACCAACCGTCAAGCGAGCAATCTTTCCGTGCAGCAACGCGAGGAAATTCTCATGGGCCTGCATAGGGACTTGATCGACTGGCGACGGAACATGCCGTTTCCGTTGATCGATGTTGACAGCCGTGTTCCACATCTCTGCGGGACTTGGTACGACTTCAACTACTACACACACCTGGCCTCTATCTACCGGCCCTCGCCTTTGTTCCCGGTCATGGACCAGAAACGGGTGAAAATTCTGGAAAATGCCGCTGCCATGTCTGTTCGGCAGGCTTACAACTTGCACCAGCAACGGCGATTTGCATACAACTGGCTCAACTTCCTTGCGCTGTTTACGTCGACTCTATCTCTGATATATGCTACCACGGCACAACCTGAGAATCTGTCAGCAGTGCTGAACGAGACGAGAGCTATCGAGGATCTAGAACTTGCCATTGAGCTTTTCAGCACCTTGAGTGTCAAGTTTTCAGCTGCACGGAAGATTGGCGGCATGATCTCTGAGATATGTAAACGATATAAGGACGTGAAGGGAGTCAGCTGAGGTTGTCGTCTACACATGCTAGAATAGATCTTGATGTTTCTGCCAACCTAGCATGTGCACTAACGCGGGACCTCTAGTATGCGACAAATGCATACACTATGGAAGCTAGCATCCAGCTGTTGATATTTAACGTATATGTACGGAGTACCCAAGTCATGTACTATCGTTGTCAAATCCTACCAGCTGCGTGTGGGTACGTGGACAGCTGAGATAAATGTATAATTGGTGTAAAAAATCATGCTATATCAACGAATGCTTTGTCGTTTAAGTAAAAGGGGTGCTGCATAATATATGAGAACGTAAAAGACGACACAATCGTGACACGTACTCCATAGGTCGCAATGAAAATATATTTTGATTACCCCTTTGAATTTACAGGATATGGATAGGTACCAGTCAGTCCAGACCCTAGGAATACGATTGGTACTCGTAGTTCATATGTTATGGGTCATGCACCTGCATGACGGCAAACACATCTAATTGCACATTCTGGAGCGGTTGTCAATTTTTCTGTGATGGAGGGGCTTTTCGCAACTGCGCGAGAACCTAAACATGCTTGAAGTTACTATGATTGAGGTCGCTTATGTGGTCGCATGTCGGCTGCCTAGCAACATGTATGTACCCAAAAATAGACCGGACATCTGTCAGATGATGCTGATGTGGCTGGATTTTACAAGTGGGTAGATACGACTCATGAGAAGCATGTGCTGGTGTACTCCGTAGCCATGAATGAAAACAATGGAGAGAATATCATTTTCGTTGCACATAGGCTACCATATAATGTCCATTTAGTGTGAATTTGTTTTTTAAGAAATCTCCAAAGACGGCATTGTCGTCTAAATAAAAGGTCCCGTAACTTTTTAAACTTTGAGTTAGACTTCACAGCTAATCCGGGCCGCCGCATTGTCACTTAACCAGTTACGTCTGTACTAGTAGCTATGAACAGCTTTTATTCACAGTAATTGAATAATTTCAGATAAATGACGGTCTGTTACTCACGGCCATCCCATGGCTGGTGATACTTGGCTTAGAGTCGATTCAAAGTAGATACCGCCACGTCATACGCAACTCTGCCATCCACTGTGTATCTCGTGCTAATATTTGGTCGTGGTATGATTGAATGAGCACATTGACGTACTCCGTATATGGGATAATATTGTACAGCTATGGAATTGCATTCTTGGTGGGTGCTCCGTCTGCCGTACTCCGTACTTTGTTTTGATATGTATACGAGTATGTACGAAGTAGCTGATGCCACGAGCAATATCTCCCTTGTAGTGTAAATAAGACCATCAAGTCCAATCGTGTACTCACATTATCTGCTCTCTGGAGTACTACTCGTGGGTATAAATCCCAATGTCTTCGTAACAGTCAGTGTCAGTGATGTCATTAGTTGTCACGGCTTGGACTATGGAGTACTCCGGATGTTGATTTTTTAATCCATGCTGCGTACCCCATACAAAATTTATGAAGGACCATCGGCTCTGACGAAATACTTCGTATTTCGTAGCGAGAACCCACCGATCTAAGGACGGGGATAAGCACAAGGGTACCTCGGAGCGGGCTTCCTACAGAATAGTCCTGTCAAATTTAAGCCCTGTTCTGACAGGCCACTAGGAGCGGATTGATCGTTTCATATGAATAAAACTCCCTAGGTACGGAGTACAGCATGTTTCCCTCCTCGGCTAAAATACTCCTGCCTATTCTAGTAAGACTCCCGCTACTCGGTACTGAGTACTCGGTACTCCGTACGGAGTACAATGTCAACGAAACTCTCGGCCTCGAAAGGTGAAGGTGAAGACAATGGGGTACACCGGCATATATCTGGATCCTTTACGGATATGGCGTTTCAACAAGAGCTGCTGTCAGTGCGCAAGAACCAGGTCAGGAGTGTTTCAGATGAACTCGTACCAGAATATAATCTTGGAGGACAGGCACTTGCGCCTTGGCGAATGAGAAAGTTAGTATCTGCGATACAATACTATCAACCACGTATCGTGAAATTACATGCTTCGCTCTAGTAGAATGCGGAAGGGCTTCGTAGAGACTTCAATACTCTGCAGAATGAGAAACTATCTACTGGTCAATTTTCAAAACCGAACAGTTTGATCGTACCATACATTCTACGGGTTCTACATTACGACATAACAAGGATGCACGTCAAGTACTCGTACTCATTATATCCCAGGTCGGTCAGCAGAACATGTTAATCAATACCTATGACTGTCTTCAATTTACGAATACTCGTACGGAGTACTCGGTAGTCATAATCACGAGTACAAGGAACGTGCCCATCGGCTAGGCTTGGCAAACGCAATGACCTCTAAAACCCGCCCTGGTCGAACCCGCTTTTAAGGAGTGCCAATGTACTCTGTAGATGCAGATGGAAAATAGCACACGAGTTTCCACCACATGACGGCTTCTTCGATGACCCTAGGCTCATACCTGTGCTTAAATACCGCCGGATGTCCTGTCTAAATTTACAAGTTCTTTCTTTCATCAGTTCCTTTGGACAAGGAGTTGCCTATTGCTGCTATTCTATTTCGAGTTTTCTTCGACCACATTCGTTTATTTCGCTTCATTTACACTGTTTGACACGTTTCTTTTCTCCCGCAAGCATCATTCTCATCTTGTCTGCCAATTCCATTCTTTCATTTCATTCATTGACCCACCCATTACATTCACTCATCCAGTGTTTAGAAGAACACCACACTCATTTACCATGAAGACCACTCTTGCTATTGCTGCCATTATCCGGCTCGCAGCCGCTGTCACCGGTGCTGCCGAAGGCTTCGCCAAGGGCGTCACTGGTGGTGGCTCTGCCACGACTGTCTACCCTAGCACCATCAGTGAGCTTGTCAGCTACCTCGGTGACTCCTCTCCCCGCAACATTGTTCTCACCAAGACCTTTGACTTTACAACCTCAGAGGGAACCACGACTGCCACGGGCTGTGCTCCTTGGGGCACTGCCGCTGCTTGCCAGGTGGCAATCAACAAGGACGACTGGTGCACCAACTACGAGCCCAATGCTCCCAAGACATCTGTGACGTACAACAACGCCGCATCCCTGGGCATCACGGTCGCCTCGAACAAATCCCTCATGGGCAAGGGCTCCGCCGGTGTGATCAAGGGCAAGGGCCTGCGCATTGTTGGGGCCAGCAACATCATCATCCAGAACATCCACATCACGGGTCTCAACCCGCAGTATGTCTGGGGCGGCGATGCCATCACTCTCGACGGTGCCGATATGGTTTGGGTGGATCACGTCAAGACTTCCCTAATTGGTCGCCAGCACTATGTTTTTGGAAACTCCGCCTCCAACCGTGTCACGGTTTCCAACTCTGAGATCGATGGCCAGAGTAGCTGGTCTGCCACCTGCGATGGGCACCACTACTGGGGAATGTACTTTACGGGCTCCAGCGACATGGTGACCTTCAAGAACAACTATGTCCACCACACCTCGGGTCGGTCGCCCAAGGTGTCTGGAAACACTCTGCTGCACTTTGTCAACAACTACATGGCGGACAACACCGGGCACGCATTTGAGTGTGAGACTGGCAGCTATATTCTGGCTGAGGGAAACATCTTTGACAACGTCGTCGCTTCCATTGAGACCAAGACTGGTCAGATGTTCTCGGCACCGTCTGTGTCTGCTAATGCAGTGTGCAGCTCTGCACTGGGCAGAGTGTGCGAGGTCAACAAGTACATCTCGTCGGGTACCTTGACTGCTGCTGACACTGGCTTTTTGAGCAACTTCGGCGGCAAGAACGTTGCCAGCGCTGCAGCCGCCGATAGCATCACTGGAATCAAGACCAGTGCTGGCTTCGGGAAGATCTAATTTTCATTCTCTCAATATCTTTTTCTTTCCTTTCTTTTTTAATTTTTCTTTCTTTCTTTTCTATTTTTCAATATTTTTACTTCTGGCCTGTCAGTGTTGTCTTACTGGTATATAGCCACTCACTGCATGGCTTCGTCCATTCTTGTATATAAATAAATATCTCAAATGAACGCCAGAGGCTAGCTCTCAGCGCAAACGGATCATATGTGTCAGTATAAAGAGTCACAATATTTTTCTTTTCAGACCTACAGAGGCATGACACAAGTACGAAGCATGTCCACAAACTACCCCGTGGACGGCAATAACCGAGGCGGGGTAGGAACGTTGTTGAATTTTGTTCCTTACTCAAGGGTTAGATATGCGCCGTAGCGATTATTGGTTTGATCAATGAACAATTACTAGTTCAATTATTCGGTGTCCTCCCAAAATTGTTACATCGTTTTGAACCAGCAGTTTGGATTTGTGATGTCGAAGAGTAGGGCCTAAGATTTGATTCGGGATTTAGCGTGTAAAGATATCAAGCTAGCTGTGACGCGGAGTGATACGGCAGAGATACGGTGATAAGCCTCGAACATGGTACGTATATCATGGCGTGCGGATGCGATTGCTTCTCCCTCCTTGAAACACACTCTTAGAACACACTTTGTTGCTCACACCATACAATTGGCCACCACCCATGGACTGTCTGCAAGCTACACAACAGGCCGTTGACGACGGCGAGGGTACGCGGCGGGCGGTGAGTACTTCATTGGATTGCGTACTGTGCTACAAACACTGACTTGTGTACAGTGCGATCAATGCAGGTTCAGGAAGGTACGATTTCCACATCTTGCGTGCACATAGCAAACCACTCGACGGTGCAATATCGCTTATGCTAGCTTCCAGGTGCGGTGTGACCGGCGAAGCCCGTGTGCCAACTGCATCACTGCCAAATACCACTGTTCGTTCTCAGGCAGCACCTCCAGAATCAGAGAGCAACGACATCGTGTCTTGATATCATCGCAGTAGTCAGTCGTACCATCCTTTATCTCCGGGACCAACGTCTAACATTGACTGCAGTGAGAAAAAGATCGATGATCTTGAATCAAGACTCGACGATATCACTCGACTTGTTGCGAGAATTGCCGAAGCACAAGATCGAACCATGACGGAAACACATGTTCCACAAATTGAACCGATGTCGACAGAAGCCCCTGCAACTGTCTCCCCTGGTCCACAGCTTGACAATGGCGACTTTTCACTTGTCCATGGTCATGATCGTCTTGCTGCTCTAGCCGAGCACGCTGCTCAACAAGCAGACACAATACACGTCGCACCCTCTCACACGCCACATGTGCAATACACCGAACCTGCGGCCGATTTCCATGGCACTAGCTCGGTGGAAGCGCACGCTTCGTTTGCTGGGAAGTTTGTCGAGGATGCAGTAACATGCACCACAATAACTAGCCCCGAAGCGGGCAACCCCCATATGCGTGTGGCTTTGGAATCACTCCAGCAACTACTTGTAATGCAAAGGCAGCACAGTGTTTCTGGCGAGACGCATCTACAACATGTCCAGCAGCTGGGGCCGAGGGGACTAGCAGGCCTTACCTTGCCGCCCCTAGCATCTGTTGTGGACGTATTGCGCGAGCTACGCGAGCGCAACACACTTACTTTCACTATGATATGCGTTTTTGACAGCATCGAGGCGTTCACAGACAAGTGCAAGACAATCTACTTTGCAACGGAGCACTTCAGCACAGCTACTTTTATCAGTGTCTGTGCTGGTCTGTACTACCTGTTTCAAGAAAAGGCCGCCATGGCTATGCAGACAGCACAAGCTAGCGGGGTTGCGGCTGAAAGCGAAGCCGAGCAATACCGCAGTCATTGTATGATATGTCGGGACAACCTGGAGACTGCACTGGCTCATCTCAGTCTGCTGCAGCCAATGAAGCAGGAGACTGTCGAGGCACTAATCATGGCTGAAAGCTATGCCACCGAGATATGCAAGCCATCGCTGGCGTGGCAGCTGAATGCTACAGCCTGCCAGACTGTGCTTGCAATGGGTTATCATAGAAAAGACTGTCTCCCGGGTGAAACATCAGACATGGCGCGACAACAGCGTGCTGTCCGCTTTTGGTTTGTCTATATTCTCGACAGAGCGTTGGCTTTGCGGTTCGGCAGATCACCCAACCTACAAAATTACGACATCACGCTGCCGCGCCAAATTGGTCCTCTTGAGGAGCCCTTCCAGGAACACTGCGCAACGATTCAAGGGTGGCTACGGCATGCAGAAGTGCAGGGGCAGATCTACGAGACGCTCTATAGCCCAGTTGCTCTCATGAAGCCGCTTGAAGAACGAGTGCAGTCTGCACGTGCTTGTGCCAGCATTCTCCTCAACGAAGTGCATGTTCTTTCAGATTCACGTCGTCGTCAATCATTGCATGATAGTGGTCTGGCCGATGTGAGCTCCATCGCCGCCATACTCTCAATGGCCGACGAAGTGTCTTTGCGTTCTACTCTCACATTGGCTTACAGAGCTATTCCGCCAGGGTCTCTGAATGCATCGCCTCAATCATCTTCGACATTTTGTGCCGAATGTATTGAAAGTGCTCGGGACGCCATGCAACTGCACTTTGAATGTATCAAGCTGCTGGAAAACAATCCTCACCTTGCCCCAGCCTACATGCACTGGTACGCAAAGGTCTGTCTGACGCACGTGGCCACTAATATGCTGACTTAGTAGGACAATACTGTTTTCCCCGTTCATCCCATTTATCGTTCTTTTCTGCCACGCCGTGGAGAGCTGTGACCGGGGAGATCTTATTCGGGTCAAAAATTTCAAAATGTCTTTGGAGCCTTTTCGGGACGTTTCTGAGCCCGTGAAACGACTACATCGGCTCTGTGAGATCCTCCACGACGTAGCGGAACTGTACTTTGAAGCGCGGAGAACGCCCTCACAGAACCAATACCGCTTGCAGCAGCGCCAATGGTGCAGTGGCGATTTCAGGGTTGGCCTAGCCGAAATTGCCGAAAATCAAACCCAACTCGGCCTTACAGGTGACCTGCCAGATATTGACGACTGGGTTATTCCAGGCCTGGGCCCATATTCTGCAACAAATACCGAGGCACAGGCCACACAGGCAGCCAACTGGTACCTCGACTATGTCAACATGGTTGGCTGGTCTGAGCTCAGCCCATCGAATTGGCCGCGATGAAAACGTCTTTTCTTTTAATTCATTAGCGACGAGGCTATCAGATTGTTAACAATATAAAACAGTACAAATATGTTTTACGCTTATACAACTCCTAATTTCATAGCTCGTAGCTATTGAGATTGATTGTCAAGCCATTATAAGAGGCAGCGCGCGCATAATGCAAACTTTGTACAATGTACTGTAGATTGGGTTGACAGGTATAACCTTCATATCTTCAAGTTGAGTTGGTAGATTAGACAGATAGGTACACATACAGCAATGACGTATAGATGCGACTACGGAAGTATATGGTTGCAACAGTTTCAACAAACTCAGAATGTCTTCAATTGATAGCTATAGTCCGGTCCAAGTACGGGATGATACAGCTACCATGAAAGCTCTGGCCGCGCAGGACAATCGGCTTCTAGCCGGGCACAAAACTCCTCCTCCTCCTGGAGCTTGTCCGTTTTCATTTCCCCTGACATCTTGGGAACTGCAGGCCATATTTCCCGGCCACTGTTAGTCTCTTCCTCCCGACACCGATGTTCCATGACATGCCGGCGGACGGTTGCCTGGAAGTACAACGGGCCTTTTTCTTTCTCGGGGTGGAATTCGCCATTGGTGTATACGCCGGCATTAATGTTCGCTTGTGCCCGGTCACACAGAACCTTGTCCTCGCCGAGTACCTGGATATAAAAGTCAATGATGGCTTTAAATTCTTCGTCGGATGCCTTTTCGTGGCGGAAGACATCGTTCTCAATGCGTGTCGTCGTCGGTGATGTCGGGACCATGCGCTGGATGTAGAAAAAGTTGTCCCTTGATCGTCAGTACGGCAAAAGTAAAAGTGAAAATTCGAGACCAGACATACGTGACAGTGATGGACGTCAGTGGGTAGAGGTAGATGATTGAGCGACGAAACTGGCCATCGCTGGACTCCTTGTTGACAATTGTATGCTCAAACGCACCAGCCTTCGGTTCAACAGTGTACTTTGTGAGATCCGATACTCCGGCGATCAAGGGATGTGATGTGGGACAGTGGTAACACTCATTGTAGTTTTCAATGACACCTTTCCAGTTGGCATTGAGGTCCATGTCCCAGCGGTGATCGAAGTGGTAGCCCGAAAAGTCATACGTGTCCCGCATGTTTGTATCGATGCCTGAAAAGTCCTCCGACCACGGAACCGAAGGCTCCCCGGCCTCTAGGTTCGCCCAGAGGAAGCCTGCTGCATCTATGCGGACATTGACTGGCAGCAAACTGTGCTGGCTCTTGTCAAAGTCAGGCACAGTGTCGAAGCGTGGGGCTTTGGCCAGGCCACCCTTGTATGAGTATGACCAGCCGTGGTATTTGCAGCTCAATATGGATGCATGGCCGCAGCCCTTGTCAACGATTGGGTAAGCGCGGTGCCGACACAAGTTGTGGAAACCGTTGATGTTGCCATCCCGATCCTGGATCAAGAAGAAGGAGAATCCAGCGACCTCAAATGATAGGTAGTCTCCAGCCTTTGTGAAGCGAAGACGGTGTGTCAGTAATAGCCATCGCCGAGAGAAAATGGAACGGCGTTCAAGCTCGTACATGGCCGGGCTCCGGTACCATGAGGCTGGAAGGCCACGGCTCGGTGCCGACGTTTTCTTGCTGTCACCGCCCGCGAGACCAAGAAATTTAAACATGATGACTTTGGTCTGCTGTCTTGTTGATGGTTCCAAGTAAGTTCTCGATAGACATCCTCGACCCGCCACTATATGCTGTGTCTAGCGGTACGACCGGAGTAGTTATTTCCACACTAGAACTATTCCCCGAAGGCCGACAGCGCCGAAGGGTTATCGCGACAGCTGCTGTTTGACTTATTTTTTGGTGTCATTGAAGCTATCATCAAATCGTTTGATCCGGGTAGCTTCGGCTACATACCGCCACTTATGTACTGATAACACTAACTCTCCCACTTTTGGGTTATCTACCAAGTAGCTCCACGTTCTGCAGGTGGCACGAGTAGAGTTAGCGAATACTCGGAATGATGAAAAACATTATGGCACAGGTAACACAGTACCCGCAGTCAACGCGACGGACGAAAACGTTCATGGCTCTACACCTTGGCAAATATATATTATGGATGAAGTATGGGCATTTTACGCCATAGAGTTTCTATACATTGGGCAAAGTCGAAACTGTGAAATTGAACTTCATAAACGCACAGCGCTTGTCACTTCAAAATGGCTATGCAGATTCCCTTGATCGATTTTTCCGGTAAGCGAGTCTGACACCACGCCGTTCATGTCTATGCCTTTTGTAGTCATTCACTTCAATTGTTAGCACATCATTTTACCCGCGGCCACTAACAGGACAGGATTTTACTCCGACGACATTGCCAAGAAGGAGGCAATTGTCAAGCAGATACGCGCGTGTTGCCTTCACAATGGCTTCTTTCAGATCACTGGTCACGGCATTGACCTGAACAAACAGAAGGCTGTTATGGATGCGGCAAAGCACTTTTTCGAACAGCCACAAGAGGTCAAGGATTCTGTCAGCAAGAACAAGAATACCTGGAACCGCGGCTACGAGATGCTCAGATCGCAGATACTTGAGGAGGGCACCGAGCCGGACCTCAAAGAGGGCTTCTACATTGGTGATGAGATTCCAGAGACACACCCTTATTTTGTCAACAAGCGGCTAAACAGCGGCCCGAACCAGTGGCCTGAGGGATTGCCCAATCTCGAAGAGTTCAAGACCGCATCAATGGACTACTACAGTGCTGCGCTGACACTGGCCAAGTCACTGCTCAAAGCACTAGCCCTCAGCATGGATCTGCCCGAAGACTACTTTGAAGAGTTCATGACAGGGGCGGTGGCGACAATGCGCTACCTTCACTACCCTTCGCAACCACCCGACGCGGACGAGAAGCTTTCTCGTGGTATCGGCGCCCATACGGATTTTGGTGCAATCACACTGCTGCTACAGGATACCGTCGACGGTCTGCAAGTTCTTGATGCAGCTACTCAAACCTGGATCGATGTGGAGCCTACGCCAAACGCCCTCGTCATCAACCTCGGAAATCTAATGCAGCGCTGGACAAATGAGCAGTACCGCAGCAATGTGCACCGTGTTATCAACAAGTCAGGCCAAGAGCGCTACTCTATTCCTTTTTTTGTCTCTGGGAACCCCGACTACGTGGTAGACTGCATTCGCACGTGCCTGCGTGAGGGTGAGGTGGCCAAGTTCGAGCCTGTGACGGTAGAGGCTGCAGTATCTGCGGCTTATGCTGAGTCCTACGGGCGTGCACAGCTGTTCAAGAACAAGGCGACGGAAAAGGTTAATGGCATTTCTGCCCTCAAGCCAGTGGCAGCGACCTGATCTGCTTGGGGTTCTGTGGGTGAAGGCATATCTAATAGTGGTAGTCAAGCAATACTAGTTATCTTAGCACACTTAGCGCAACAGTCTCGTCTGGTTTTGGTATTGGGTGACAGTTGGGTCGCGAACTAAGAAGGTAGAAGAATGATCGATATACTCGTTGCGAGTATATAAGCTGGAAATTGGCCTTTCAAGCTCCCACGGCTTGTTTGGGGAAAAGTAACCAGACGCTCAAATTTAGAACACGACGGGGGGCAATACGAATAGCAGACGATAATCAGTGTATAATAAAGGTAAGACTTCGTAAGGCTGAGAAGCCAATTTATTAGTGTGTGAGGCTCAGTCTAAGCTACTTGATGTCAGTCAGTGGGTAGACACCCTATTAGATCTTGCGCTCGCACATAGTTGAAATGGTTGCTGGTTTTTTCCTGCTGTTTGGCCGACCTCTCTTTTTGGTGACAACATCTACAAGTACACGGAGAACACTAAATTAATCTCGAATGCGTTTTCAGTAATACGAGTACGTAGCCAGCAATACCATGCCGGCCAACTCTTTTTGCTACGGGGCTCAAAACTCGATGAGGAATTCGTCTTGATAGCTACGTTACAATCGACCTATCAGGACTACGAGTATGAGCAGTAGGATCCGGTGGGGTTTGGAGGGTGGAGGTGTGGTACGAGACTATGAAGATCTTAACCGTTTGTTTCTTGCACGTACTCGTAGATACGAACGATGATTGTATCCTACCGTCTGTCATCCGTATGCACTATCATATATATCTTACTTTCTGTCAAACTAGAAACTAGAGTGGGGGTGAAAATGGGAGCCGGTAGATTTTTATTTGTATATAATCCTCGGGAAATCGCCGATCTGTAATTCGACCAAGATCACTCAATATCACCATTTCCAGCGTCAAAATGGCCGAGAAACAGACTACTTTCGGGCCAGTCTCCCCGGTACAAGATACGGAGCAGATCGTGCTAACACAAGCCTTGGAACGCTCTTATGGTAAGTCCAGGCACCTGTTGTCTTTGCTCCGTTTGACCCACTGCTGACATGCCAAGTTCGGAAGATGGACCTGTGGCTTTTGCCATTTCTCAGCTTGATGTATTTCTTCAACTCAGTCGACAGGGTAAGTGACAGGTAGCTGCGTTGCCGTGAATACTAGAGGCGGAGCCCAAAGTAACATGATAGAGCAACTTGGCCAATGCAAAAACCGACGGCATGACGACTGACATGCACTTTGTTGGCGAGGAATATTCTCTTCTTGTCCTCCTTTTCTACATTCCCAATGCTTTTTTCGACCTTCCCTTAAATATGTTGACGAAACGGTACTCCGGGCGCGTGATGCTTCCGCTCTTGATGACGTCGTGGGGTGCCATGGCCCTGATACAGACAGGCTGTAAAAGCTTTGCTAGTATCCTCGTTGTCCGACTACTACTGAGCTTCTTTGAAGCAGGATTCTTTGCCGGGACCGTCTTTTACTTGACACTTTTCTACACACGTGGAGAACTGGCCTTCCGCATTGCGATCTACTTTGGCAGTGCTTTGTTGGCTAGTGCCTTCTCCGGCTTGCTGGCATTTGGAGTATTCCAGATCAAGCACACGACTGTCAAAGGATGGATGTGGCTGTTTCTTATTGAGGGTGGCATGACTGTAATTGTTGGCCTAGTTGCCTTTTTTTGGCTGCCAGCTAACCCGGAGACGGCATGGTTTCTTAATGCAGAGGAACGTGCCGTGGCAATAACACGTTCTTTGCGTGACGGATCATCACAGGTCGGGGAAAGCTTGAGTTGGGAGGCTTGCGTGCAGTCATGGCGCGAATGGGGCTGGAAGTGTGCACTTTGGTGTGTTGTGAGCTTCACGTACGCCGTGGCTTTTGCAACTACAGCAAACTTTCTACCAATTGTCCTTCAGCGGCTTGGCTACAGCAAGGTGAAGACAAATCTCTTGACGGTCCCTCCTAATGTCGGTGGCTTCGTTGTGCTCCTAGCTACGACGTACAGCTCTGACCGCAGGCGCGAGCGAACGTTTCACATCGTTGGCAGTCTGAGCCTTAGTCTGTGCGGGCTCATTATCCTGGCCGCCGTGAGTGACAGTAGTCATGCGGTGGCCTACTTTGCTTGCTTTTTGCTGGTCTCTGGCTCATATATCCCCAGCTGTCTGGTACACAGTTGGCACAACAATAACAATCTGCGGGAGTCATCGCGTGCCTCTACAACTGGTATCCTTGTCGGCCTCGGCAATCTGTCAGGGATGATTTCTGCCGGTACTTTTCGCACACAGTACGCCCCTCGCTATCTTCCTACCATCATCGCAACAGCTTGTTGCAATGTTGTTTGTATCACGGCTACCATCTGGCTTGGTATGTGGATGCGGGCTGAGAATCGCCGCCGTGATGAGGTGCAGGGTGTCAAAGTCAAGGCTGAGGAGGTCGATACACAGACAATCAACGACGGTATTCATGACGCGAGTTTTCGCTTCTTCGTGTGATAGTCTGGGCACTTTCTTTAGCCGGGGCAAAAGGTTATGCTGCTGAATCTATTACATATCACCACCAGCACGTATATATCTTGTGACAGCATTTTCTCTCAGCCATCAGACACAATCATGAAGCTAGCTTGTGTGCCTTTCCGTGGATTCGTTTGCCGTGGATTCATATTTGTTGATCAGGTTCCCATATGCTGGTCAATACTTGGGCGGTTAATAGGTGGCCAGCCACGACTCGCATTCACACGCTCTTCACGAAGTAGATCTTGAACGTGCAATATGCCGTGGATGCATATGATAGCCCCTGATAATGACTAGCTAACTTGACACTAATACTAACTAGAGCCAGAGACCTCGAGTTCTTATGGTATTTTGTGCAATTAGGAAATAGGATTGGCATTATATGCAAGTAACGTTGTAATATTCATCAAAAAGTACAAAAGCACACAACGGTTGTCAAATCTCAGCAGAAAATCATCCAATTCATGCATTCTACCACTTTGTGACACCACCGTCGACGAGGATGTCGCTACCGGTACAGTACTTGCTAGCATCACTTGCCAGGAACACACATGCGCCCCTGATGTCGTCGGGCTCGGCAACACGACCGTTCATAATCTCGTCTTTCCAACTCTCCAGCAGATGCGGGAACGGCGCCGTCATCTCAGTGCGCACGTACCCAGGACTGATTGAGTTTACACGGATACCGTGCTTGTTCAGTTCGGCTGCAATGGGGGGTGCCATGGCACGCACGGCACCCTTCGTAGCACAGTATGCAGACGAATTCTGTGACCGAATGGCCATGTAAGACGCGATACTCGCGACAAGGATGATGCTGCCGACCTTAGTACCGCTGGCAATCATTGCCTTGGCACCATGCTGGGCAGCAAAGTAGACGCCCTTGACGTTCACGCCCAGCAAGCGCTCGAAGTCGTCATTGGACGTGTCGAGGAAAGTCACATCTTTGTTGACGCCGGCACAAGCCACCAAAATGTCCATACGACCTTCAAAGTCTTCCTTGACACTTTTGAAACCTTCGTCAAGAGATGCGTGTGAGGTGACGTCTACCTTGTAGAACTTGGCCTTGACACCGAACTGTGCCGGGATCTCGAAAAACGCAGGGGACGCCTCGATGATGTCAAAAACGGCAATGTCTGCACCAGCTTCGGCTAGTCCCTGGGCGAAAGCAAGACCACAGCCACGGGCACCGCCGGTCACGACGGCAAGACGGCCTTGCAAAGAAAACTAATGGTCAGTTGTCACCGAGCATCGGTTGATAATGTGAGAGCAATCGTACTTTAGACATGACTGAGGTGTGATGAAAGCGTTGGAAAAGTGAGGTAAGTACTGGAAACAAAGGAAGAAGATCTCGTAGCTGCAGCAATATTGTAGGTCGTGCTGTGTACGAGTACTAGTAAATATTCCTTGTAAGTAAACGGCAAATAGTCCGTTCGCGGCCCAGAATCCGTAACCGGATCCCACTTACACAAGAATGGGGGCCTGTCTTGTACTCCGTACAAGTACTTGTATCAGGGAGAGTGGGAGCTATCCACTCAAAGCGGAGGTATCGACAAGTCGTTGCAGCGCGATAACCCTATATCGCGTTAATGACGAGGACGACCTCGGTCGCAGATGGTTGAGCTGACCACTTTTGTTCGCACATCAGTCTGGAAGATCCAAGCTAGCAATCAAGTCTTGAGCGAGAAGACCCTGCGTCAGAGTACATGAAGTCGAGTCATCCAGTATCAGAGTCCCTGCGACAGAACGAATGGAATGCTCAAGTTTTTGATTGTTTTCAGATAACCAACAACCACTACCATCATCATGGCGACTTACCAACTAATCGAGAAGATTGAGCAAGATACCTCGTCCAAGCTCAAGGTACACCCGAATGCAGCTAGCAGCTACTTTTCAATGCATAATGTCTAACGTGGCTAAAGGTCATCATTGTTGGAGCTGGACTTGGCGGGCTGGGAGCTGCGATTGCAATCCTGCTCGCCGGTCACGAAGTTACGGTGCTGGAGAGCGCATCCAAAATTGGAGAAATTGGTGCCGGCATCCAGGTGCTGCCCAACTCATCACGAGTCCTGTTCGCTTGGGGACTGAAAGACCGCCTAGAGAAGTATGCGACATTCCCAAAACAGTGCAACTACTACGGGTGGAAGGGGAACCGATTGGCGACGATGGACTTTCACGCATATGGAAAAGCAGCCAACGGCGTTTTCTGGGACTTCCATCGCGTCAATCTGCACCGTGTCCTGCTCGATAGAGCGTCCGAACTTGGCGCCCATCTCGAGACGAACGCGCGCGCAATGAAAGTCACCACTGAGGAAGAACACGGCTTCTCTACTTCTACTGTGCATCTCCAAGACGGCCGCACCTTCACTGGGGACTTGGTTAT
Source organism: Ophiostoma montium (assembly GCA_029299015.1). Taxonomy (NCBI): domain Eukaryota; kingdom Fungi; phylum Ascomycota; class Sordariomycetes; order Ophiostomatales; family Ophiostomataceae; genus Ophiostoma; species Ophiostoma montium. The sequence continues at coordinate 41,851 of JANSMC010000010.1, forward strand.
CGGTGCCGACGGCATAAACTCACGGATGCGCGAGGAGCTCGTTGGCCACGAGGATCCACCGACACCGACGGGTGATCTTGCGTACCGATTGCTTCTGGACACCAAAGATATGATGGACGACCCTGACCTGCGCGCCATGGTCGAGAATCCGCAGGTAAACTACTGGCTGGGCCCAGACGCTCACGCAGTCAACTACATTCTGCGCGGCGGCAAGCAGCTCAACATGGTCCTGTTGGTACCGGACAATCTCCCGCCTGGCGAGCACGCAACTACCGGGACTGGCACGGCAGACGAGATGCGGGCTCTGTACGAGGGCTGGGACCCAAGAATCAACAAGCTGCTATCTTTGTGCACAAGCAGCGAGGTACTCAAGTGGCGGCTGTGCATCCGCCCGGGCCTCGACCCTACGTGGACACACCCATCAGCCAGCTTCACCTTGACTGGCGATGCAGTCCATGCCACACTTCCGTACCTTGCTAGTGGTGCGGGCATGGCATTGGAGGATGCCGGAGTACTGGGCCTGTGCCTGTCGCGCATCCAAGACAAGTCGATCAAGTCCAAGAAGCAGGCCCTGGATGTGTACGAAGCGTGTCGCCGTATCCGCACCGAGAAGGTTGTGCAACGTGGCACTTACAACCAGCACATGTATCACATGCACGATGGCCCTGATCAGGTTGCACGTGATGCAAAACTGGCAGACTTCGAGGAAGTTGACAAGAAATGGATCAGTGATGCAGAAGCAGCTGGTACGGCACCATTTCTGCCTGTATCCGACGAGACAGGTGAGGATCCGTTTCCGTGGCGATACCATGGTGTTGCCCGGTGGTTGCTCACATACGACATGTGGAAAGACGTCGAAGATACATGGACTCGTCTTTACGGGCAGGGCGAGGAGACTAGAGTGAAGTTGTGATATGCATTCAGCCGATATAGTCAAGAATACTTCTGTTATATGTTATTTTTTACATAATGAGTCATCATATTTTTTCAGGTTCTTTCTGTCTATCTCGCAGACTTCTCATACGAGTAAAACAAGAGACTACATGAAAAGTATGATCTTATTGCTGCACCCTTGGTGGATTACGTTATCGTATAAACGGATCATGCCAGATATCCTGATTATCCACTCCCGTTACCCCTCCGAATTCCTCTTAAAGAGGAAGAGGAGTTGAACAGGCTTCCACGCATCAGCTAGCAAATGGACCAAACCAATACACCACATATTACTGCATGCGCCAACAAGACAAAGGCACTGTGCAACATCTACGGCGTATGCTGGTCATAAGCCAATATAAATCTACTCCGGCCAACTGCTCTTTATTTGATTTTTTACCGGCAACCTACGGTTGATTGCAGGGTCTTGACATTGCCATCTCTGGGGCGACAAAATAAAATTGTTCAGAAAGAAGAACGATTTCTATTTATGCTCGTAAAAGTGCATCTCTAGTTCTATGCCGAGTACTCAGGGTAGTCGATGTAGCCCTTCTCTAAAGGATCAGCGCCGTAGAATGAAGAGCGGTCGTATGGGTTCAGGGGCAAGCCATTGGCAAGACGCTCAACAAAGCCGGGGTTGGCAAGGAAATAGCGACCAAACGCAATCAGGTCAGAGGCGCCAGACTCGACCATGTCGGCTGCAGTCTCGCGGTTCATTGTGCCGCAGGTAATAAAGGCAACGCCGGCTTCCTTGAAAATAGCGCGGAAGGGAGCCAGGGAGTTCTTTGCCTTGGGAGAAGCACTGGCATCGGCATCGGCGGATGTGTATTTGGCCAGGGCCTCCAGCTTCTGCTCCTCGCTGAGCACCTCGTCGAAGCGAGGCTCAATCATGTGGACATAGGCCGGGGGTGTAGGGAGAGAGGCCAAAGTCTTGCCGATGTAGGTCCAGTGACTGTTGGGGTCGCTGTCGTGCGCGTCCTGGAAGTAGTTGAAGGGAGACAGACGAACGCCCACGCGGTCGGCACCAATGGCCTCGGTGACGGCCGTGACAACCTCGATCAGGAAGCGAGCTCGATTTTCGACAGAGCCACCGTAGGCATCAGTGCGGTTGTTGATGTTGTCGTGCAGGAACTGCTCCAGCAGGTAGCCGTTGGCGCCGTGGATCTCAACACCGTCAAAGCCGGCCTCCTCAACGGCACGCTTGCTTGCCGCAGCCCACTCGGCAGTGAGCGCCTTGATCTCGTCAACGGTAAGAGGCCGCGGCGGGTCATCAGCACAGGCGGTGCCATCCAGGTAGTTGCCGTTCATGGGGATATCGCTGGAAGAAACACATTGCTCGCCACCGCGCATCTTGGAGCTGGTAGCACGGCCCGTATACCACAGCTGTGCAACCATGAGGCCACCCTTGGCGTGGACAGCATCCGTGACCTTCTTCCAGCCCGCGAGCTGGGCCGGGGTGTACACACCAGGCACGCGGGGGTAGGCACTTGCGTTGTGGCATATATCGGTCGCTTCTCCAATGATCAGACCGCCCTTGCTAGCACGTTGGCCATAGTAGGTGACCATGCGCTCGGTAGGGACGTTGACACCGTCGATAACATCGCAGCGCATGCGAGTCAGAGGGGCCATAACCACGCGGTGGCCTAGCTCAAGCTTGCCGACCTTCAGCGGCGTGAAGAGGGCCGTCTTGGCCAATGGAGTAGCAGACATGATCAAGGAGGTGTGGTGTGATGTGTGGCAGCGTGGGGTAGCCGGAAGCAATCTGGCTGATAAGAGCGATAAAGGCAAGGGGGGAAGACAATGATCAAGAAGATGCTTTGGTAGAGCAGGGAGTAAGAATTTGTGAGAGATGAGCAGAGTATGGGTGTAGTCCAAATACGGAAACACTGCGTGTCATATAAGCTCAGTCAAACCCTTTTTTTTCACAGACCCTAGGAAGAAATCTGTACTTTCACGGAGTACGAAGCATTTGCCTCAATGCGGGTTGATCCATCCAGTTTCCTGTGGTGGGGGAGATCTGCTGTCTCCCCATTTTCGGAGTAGGCGTGTACGAGTACTCGTACGGAGTACTCCGTAGATACGGGAGTGGGGTACAGGACGATCGATACAACGTACTCCGTATTGATTCGGAGTCGAGCAATGATGCTGCCAGTAGTGGGATGCAGTTGTCAAATATGGAGTACTTCGCAGGCATTCGTACGAGTAGGAGTAGTTACGCCAGGCTAGTACGTATCTGGTAGCTCCGCCGGTACGAGGTACTCGCATCACAATGATACGGGGTATGCAACAGTATGTGGAGTGAATCTAGTCGTAGATGTCTATCGGAAAGGAATGAAAACACGAGACGTTTGTAACAGGTAAGCGATAGATAACATGAAATATTGCTGGCTCGCCGGATCACGGGCACTTGACCGGCACGGTCTAGATAGAGGCATGGCCGTGGGTCTCGTACGGCAGACCCAGGCAAAACACACCCGCAGCAATCCAGAGACTAGCACTCGCATAGATGGGGGCAACGGAGTAGCCAGCATATGTCGAGATGAGTGATGCCACAAGGCCGCCAAGGCGAAGGAGAGTCGCAGAGACACCGGTGCCGGTACCACGGACGGGGCCCGGGAAAGACTCGGGGGCATATGCGAACATGACTGCGTACTCAAAGTTGCCGAGAATACCAGTGGCGCACTGAAATCCAATATCAGCCGCCTCAGTGGCCGCGCTGGTGTAGGCAAACAGGAAAACGCCAGTCAAGACAGCAGAGCCTGCCATCATCCACCGGCGTCCAAAGCGCGTCTCAACAGCATAGCCGGCAGCGATCGGACCCACGATGCCGACTGCAGAAACAATGCAGTAGATCCGGTAGGTACCACTCAGCGAGCTGTCGTAGCTGTACGACTTTTTCGTCTCGAGGTAGGATGTGATGAAAGCGAAATACAGCGGGTATGCAATGCCGATGGTGAGCCACAGGAGGAAAGTAACAGACGTGTGTTGGGCCATTTTCGCTCCAGAAAAGAGGCGCTTGTAGCTGGATCCTTGGTAGTCCTTGAAGCTCTCCTTCAGTACTTGCGTGTAAGTCATGCGAACGGGAGCGGGGGGCACAACATGATCGGACGCTTTCTCTGACGATGTTGTCGCGTCGTTCCCACGAACTTGGTAGTCGATGGCCTGCAGCATCTCCAGGGTGAGCGTTTCGGGCTTACCATTGTAGCGAGCAATGTAGTTGACGGACTCGACAGCTTCGGCATCACGGCCCTTGGAAATCAGATAGCGCGGTGACTCGGGAATCTTGAAGAGGAAGATGCGGATAAGACCAAATGCGATGGCCAATCCGCCGAGCGTGATCATCATATAGCGCCAGCCCATATTGTCGGCGCGCAAGCAGACGTCGGCATCTTCAGCGCACGAAAAGTTGGCCAGGAAGACCCAGCCCAGGAGCGACACGATCAGCTGTCCACAGTTCCACCATGCCGACAGACTGACAAGAAGCCACTGGTAGGTCTGCGGTACAAGCTCGAGAAAAATAATGCTGTCGACGGGAACATTGCCACCAGCAGCAGTACCAATGACACCCCAGATGGAGCAGAAAGCAATAAAGTTCTGGGAGCCGGCGACGGCACACGCAAAGATTCCACCCAGCAGGATGGTGGCGTTGAAAGCAGGACGGCGACCGACCAGGTCGGCGGACACGCCCCAGAAGGAGGCGCCGAGGATAAGGCCGGTATAGTAGGCAACCGAGCTGAAGCTGAGGCGGGTGATATCGGTAAACTCGTTGGCAACAGCCGGGCGGGCAGCGCTGATACCTTGCGACCAAAAGTTGTCGACCATCCAGCCGAAGCCGTTGACAATGAACAGATACCACTGGAAGCGGCCCATGCCAATCTCACCCAGATGCTGGGCTACCAGCTCCGACTTGAGGCGATAGGATTCACTGACAGCAGAATGGTAAAAGGCGCTGACAACCGCGTCGTCGTGGACGCCTTCGATGACCACATCTTCGGTACTGCCCTGGACCTCGGAAGGTGGCCGAGCCAGTGCTTCGTTTTTCTCCATGTTGGAAATAATTATAATGAGGAAAGGGTAGAGTGTGCCAGAAGACGAATACTCTGCAGAATTGTATTCTTGCTTCTACACGACGGGAAGAATAAAGGAGCAGTTTTTCAAGAACAAATCATATTGGGTACAAAACGATCCTCGTCCATGGCTTATATATGACAACAACTATGCTTTTCAGACTCCCGAGATTTTGCAGTATCCCGGATCTAAGCATTGCTGGGGCAAGGCAGCATCAACGTCGGTTATCGCAGCACATTGAATGGGGCCAGATGTCTTTCCCTTCCCTCTTGATGATATTTCGCTCCACATATTTCATATGCCGACGCCTCCGTGCACTGTTATTACTGTAATTCGGAAGAACGCCCACAGATACACGATTATCAACGGCGCCAATATAATCGTTTGCCTCAGTATCAGTGATAACAGAGTCAAGCTGCAATCTATCCGGCTTCTAGCCTGATTGCGCGCCCTGCCATGTAGTTCCCGACGTATCATTGGTACGGATACCGAACCTGGCTAGATATATCCCCGAAGTCTGTATGAATGTCCTTTTCCCACTCTTGATATCGGATTATGTAAAAAGTGGGGAGGTTGCTTTAAGGTTGAGGAGCTTCACTACTCAATCCATCTGTATGCAAGTATCGAGTGGACGGCAGCAAGAGGACATGCTTACTCGAGCACTTGATGGGTTTCAAGCAAGTCTGACAATGATGCTCTAGTCTAAATCTCCTCGATACTATCTATGACTGTGCCTGCAAGAAAGCACCATAGTACGATTCCAGCCAGCGGCCTGCCTCGGCTCCCGTCAAGCTGTCTGCTGTCTCCCACCTTCTCAGAGATCCGACATATCCGTCTGGACGCACGTTCATTACGGCCACCTCGCTAGGCTGCAGTCCACCCAGCCACTTGTCCGTGCATGTCTGCTTGCGTGTATCCAGCTTCGGCACATCATCCAGATAGACAGACCACGGAGACTGACTAAAAACAGCCGGCAGATCGGTAATTTCAAACTTTGACTTTTCTGTGGCCGTGACAAGGCCAAATGTAAACAGCTCACTCACCGCAGTGTATCTCTCTGGCCGGACGTACACATCCTTTGCGCGGACAGGCCGTGGCTTTTCTGCGTATGAGCGCGCTGCCGCTGCCGACAGGCGCGACATGAGGGATGCCTCGGCCTGGATGGCATCGCTGAGGGCCTTTATGAAAGGAGCAGCAGCGACGACGTCTTCAACAAGCACATACACTCGGAACTGTCCCAGAACGGGAATGGCCAACTGGATGTCAACCGGGTTGGCGTCAATGTAACGGGTAACCTTTGCCGGAGGCAGAGTGTGGCCTGGCTGTGCTCCGCCGCAGGCGCCCGGCTTGGACTTGGCCGTCTCACGCACGGGCTCGTTGATGGAGTTGTGGCCGTAGTCAACACCAACCCCTGCAATGAACTGGATGTTGGTGCGAAAGTTTTCAGCCAGTGCGGCCGCATCACCGCCGGCTATTTGGTTGGCGTGCTCGTAGTCAAAGTGAATCAGGTCGAGGGCAATCTTTTTCCGCTCCGCCTCATAGCTGGCCAACAGGGCAGGGGTGGCCAGGCCACGGACCGCAAGGTTCAGCTTCCACGCCAGGTTCCACGAGTCGTGAACACTCGTGTTCATCCCCTGGGCAGCCTTTGGCGAGTGCGTGTGGCTCGCATCGCCAGCAATGAAAACATTCTGCTCGGGATTGCTGAACTTTGCAGCCACGCGCTGGGCTACCGTATAGTGACCGAACCACTCGACCGAGCGCCATTCCAGCCGGTATGGTGCCAAGATGCGTCTGGCCTGCTCCATGACCAGTTCCTGTGTTTTTGCGGCCGATCTTGCAGCAGTCGCATCGTCGGTTTCCATCTTCAGCTCAATATAGAACCGCGTCATGTTGCGCTCGCGCGGTATAATCAGGACCGTTCCAAACTCTTCGGAGAACACGACTGTTTTGCTCCAAATGTCTGGAAAATTCGTGTCCAGCTCGCCGTCCAGTACACCCCAGGCAGACCGGTGCGGTGTGCCTTGCGCATAGGTGTCGGGGATGGCGTTGCGTACCTGTGAGCGTGCCCCGTCGCAGCCAACAATGTAGTTGGCAAGCACAGGATCTTGGACGTTGTCGCAGTGCACCGAGAGACTGGCGAGGCTACCTGTGGCCTTCTCGAGCTCCTTGAACGTATGCGACCGCTTCACCGTGCTGCCACTGTCGTGCATGTCGTCTAGCAGCAACGACTCGACCATGCCCTGGTGGCACAGCAGGATAAAGGGCCACAGCACATCGAGGTACTCTTCGGGGTAGTGGACTTCACGCGACATGCGCTTGAGAGGGTCGGTTGATGTGCCACGCCACATGCAGATATCATGGACACGGACACCGTCTCTGAGCAACTCGTCGCCAAGGCCCATCATCTGAAATGTCTCAATCGTCTTCGGCTGGATTCCGTCCGCGCGGCCGACCGCAGTGGGATCGGGCCGCTCATCAAGCACCGTCGTCTTGACACCAAAGCGGGATAGCAGAGAACTGGTTTGTCAGCACACGGTCGTCGTCGCTGCTTCAGCTGCTGTGCCTGGTTGTTGTTTTACCTACCCAAGCATAAGACCAGCGGGGCCGGCGCCGACAACACAAACGTCATACACCTGGCTGTCGGCCGCCGTTGTTGTTTGCGTTGTGTCTGCCATTGTTGCTTTCTGTTCCAGTTCGTATGTTGTGTTGTGGTGTTGCGCAAGTCCGTAACCTTTCCCGTGATTGGATTTGCTTTGCCTATGTATCTACCACTGGCATCACAGTTGGGCAACAGACGTCGCCCACTTTCTGTTTGTAGATAGTGTTTGACTACTTATTGTCTAGGATCATACGACGGTTTACGAGTACGGAGTACACATACGAATTACGGGTACAATTCGCGTTGTCGCACTGAAGCCAGAAGAAAGTAGATCTCACCCCCACCTGTGCTTGCGGGGTTTCCAAGGGTCGTATGCCCCTGACCCCCATTCTTGTGCAGGCAGCTTTATTACTCCGTAGTACGGGTAGACTGGTTCCACTTAGGCTTCCGTAGACGGGTACATCCCGGCATTGAAGCCCAATGAGATAGCTTCTCCGTAGATCGTCTTATCTGCCGCTGATAACAACGGCCGAGACCGTTGCTTGTATTCTGCTCGTAGCATGTTTACTTATGCTTACCTGTTGAGAGCCCATACAGTACGTCATTGTGTGTGTGTGACAGACTCGTCGAAAATATGGCTGCAACACGGTCATGGCAAGAGGTTGTGAGCCAGAAGCGCGCTCAACAAGCAAAGGCTCTTTCTTCGTTTTCAGGATCGACAGTGACAACATCCATTGCTGATGAAGATGATATTGCGGCTGTGCATGAAAAGCTCGTGTCCGGAGACTTGTCTGTCCAGACCCTCGTTGCCGACTATATTGCCAAGTGCGTCCATACCCGAGCTATCCAGACGTCACGTATCCTAACAGGACAGAGCATACGCAGCTCATAAAGCGACAAACAGGTAAGCTCTGTCTACTACGCACTCGGCAGATTGGGCTATTCTGACCAAATAACAGCTTGACAGAAGTCATCTTCGATGATGCCGTGGAGCGTGCAAAAGAGCTTGACCGCAGCTCAATCGAGGAAAAGACCAATCTTCCGCTTTTCGGTGTCCCGGTGACTCTCAAGGACCAGTTTGATGTCAGCGGCTACGACTCTTCTATTGGCTATGTTGGTCGGGCTCTGAACCCAGCCAAGGAGGATTGCATTTTGGTCAAAATTCTCAAATCGCAGGGCGCTGTCATCTTGGCGAAAACAAATCTTCCACAAAGCATCATGGTAGGACTCGTCACGACGCCATTGAGAGACTTCCTTTCCTTTTTTACTGACGCGTTCAGTGGTGCGAGACAGATAACCCATTGTTTGGCTTGACCGTCAATCCCACGGATCCCGATTACACCCCGGGCGGCTCGACGGGTGGAGAAGCTGCTCTTCTGTCATCTCATGGAAGCCTTCTGGGCTGGGGCACCGATATTGGGGGCAGTATCCGGATGCCGGCCCATATGATGGGGCTCTATGGCCTGAAGCCAACAGTACGAGTGATCTCCAGCTCCTCAAAGTGATCTCCTCACTGACTAACAAAATAGAGCTCCAGACTTCCGTACCGTGGCGTACCGGTCTCAACCGACGGCCAGGAACATGTTCCGTCGTCTGTCGGCCCTCTTGCAAGATCACTCAACTCGATCTACGTGGCAATGAAAGCTGTTTTGGAGGCCGAGCCATGGAACTATGACGCACGGTGCTCAACGATTCCGTGGCGCGATAGCATCTACAAGGACGCAAAATCGGGTACGCGTCCTCTTGTTGTTGGCGTCTTGCGCTTCGACGATGTTGTCCAACCACACCCGCCTATTGCAAGGGTGCTGAACGACACAGCTGTCAAGCTCAAGGCTGCCGGGCACCATGTTGTCGAGTGGGATGCTTCCTTGCATGCCGAGCTGGTGGCTGTCATGGACGCGTTTTATTCGGCCGATGGCGGCGAGGACATCCGTCGCGATGTAGCTCGTGCTGGGGAGCCATTTATTCCCCACGTGGCGCGCCTCGTGGACCGTGGACCAGCAATCTCGGTCTACGAGTACTGGCAGCTCAACAAGCGCAAAATTGCTCTGCAAAATGCCTACCTTGACAAGTGGAACTCCCTGCTGTGTGCGGAGACTGGGACGCCGGTCGATGCGTTGATCCTACCGCCGATGCCGCACACGTCTGTTCCTCACAAATCCTGTGCCTGGGTAGGCTATACCAAGGTTTGGAATGTGCTGGACTACCCAGCCCTTGTGCTTCCGGCTGGCAAGGTGTCGGCTGACGACCTGGAGGTGCCGTGGACGGTTGGCGACGACTCGAGTGTGCTACATCCCATGGATGTTGCTAATCGCAAGCTGTGGACTCTGCACGGTGCGCGTATGGCAGAGCTTGAGCTTCCAGTTGGCATACAGCTGGTGTGTCGTCGTTTTGAAGAAGAAAAACTGCTTGGTATCAGCACTGTTGTTGAAAACGTTTTGAAGTAGAAGCTATATAGTTTATTTTACGCAAGTCAAAGTAGAGTACTGTTTTATAAACTCGTTTATTAACTCGTTTATTATAGTGACGATTATAGTGACGTATGGATACTTTTTGGGCTTATTCTCACTCCAATTTATTTTCGGTGACTGCTTTTCTCAACTACGTTTTATTATAACAGTCGAATTAATATCTACGGAAAATACGCAATCATGGCTTCGACATTAGAATGGAAATCTTGTAAGAAGCAAATTGCTCAAAAATATTAGCTGCACTGTCACTGGTTGATGCGTGTTTATTAGTTTTTTTTCTCTTCATTATTTGGACTATACGCCAATTTCATTGAGCTACTCCGACTTCTTTGCGAGCAAGTGGCCATACTTCTTCATGACTTCCTCCTGGGTAGCGGGCATGAGTGCACCCTCAGGGGGGGTGTTCTTGCTCTTGAAGTGGTCTGCCATCTCGGCCATTGTAACCCATCGCACGCCCTCGTGCTTGTTGATGTGCTCTATGATGCGCTCGTGCATGAGGAGGACGTGTGGGCGACCCGACACATCGGGGTGGATCGTCATGGGGAAGATGAATTCGTCGTACTCGCGGTAGAAGTAGTCAAAGTGGTCCTTCCAGATATCCTCCACATCGCGCGGGTTGACCCAGCCGTGCGAGTTGGCCGAGTTCTTGATGAACATCATGGGCGGCAGGTCATCAATGTACCATGATCCAGGGATCTCGACGAGACCGGTGTCCTTGCCTCTAACCAGGGGCTTCATCCACTCCTCGGCCTTCTTGGAGTAGTCAATCTTGGTCCACGTGTCGCCGGTGCGCAGCCAGTATGCCTCGTGGTCCGAGTGGCTCATGCTGTGGTCGTACTCGATGCCGTAGCTAAGAAGAAGCTCGGTCCCCTCTGCGCTCGTCTCCCACCAGGGCGCTACACTGCCTCGCGGCGGCTTGCCGCAGAAGTCGGTAAGCATGGCCCAGGTCTTGGCCAGCACGTCGCTCTGCTGTTCAAGGGTCATATCGGCAGGGTTCTCGTGGCTGTAGCCGTGCAGACCAATTTCATGGCCGGCATCGCGAACGGCTGCGCAGTCCTCGGGAAACGTCTCCAGAGTATGGCCCGGGATGAACCATGACGCCTTGATGTTGTACTTGGCAAACAGCTTGAGCAGCCGGCGAGTGCCCTCGGTACCGGCCCAGATGCCTCTGCTGATGTCGCTGGTGCTGTCCTCGCCACCATACGAGCCCAGCCAGCCGGCAACAGCATCGATATCGACGCCGTAGCAAACGAGAATCTCCTTCTTGCCCATGTTTGTTTTTATGATGGTTATCTAGCGATATTGGTGATTTGGCTGTTTGAAGCTTTGACGTTGGTGATATCAGGAGCTTGTGAGCTGAGGGGGATAAAGCTTGTCGATGCACAAGGACAAATCTGGTCCACACAATCATGGCCAGGATCTTATTCCCACTCCGATCATAAGGATCAACGTAATTGTATATTTACATACTCGTACGAGTACGAGTACATCCAATCAATAATATGTTCCCCTCCTTGTGAGATAACGGCTGCGGCCGCCCGTATCTGCAAGTGGACAAGAGTGGGGGAGTGGAAACACTAAGAGTGGGATAGCTGTGAGTCGTTGCGCTTGCGGAGTATGTATCTGTTATACACCCCATTTCCCATTCGCATCTTGTCCGGAGAACAGCCAGAGCTTGGTATCGCCACTTGTCACGGTTTAGAATTACTCTGAGAGTGGGACGTTTTCGGGCTGTCGAATTTCAAGATCAAAATAAAGAGATTGGATATAGAGGAGCAGGGCCAAAATCATTGCAAGAATGGAGAACCCAGCACCCCAAGAGAGAGCTCACAGGCCGACTGGAATAGGGTCTGGCTCTGGTTCTGGCTCTGGAGCATCGTCGTCGTCTGGATCGTCGGCTGAGGATAAGAGATTCAGGTGCACATTTCCTGGCTGCGAAAAGAGGTTTACGCGTGCCGAGCACCTGCACCGCCACGCCCTGAACCATACCAACGGCGACCACGCCTGTCCGCGTTGCTCTGCGGCTTTTAAGCGCCGTGACCTGCTCGACCGGCACATGAATCGGCACCGTCAGAAGGACCTCGAGGCCGGCGGAGAAGGCTGCGGTATTTTGGACACCCGCAAACGGGCGTGGAAGGCACCCGACGGGAGCGTTGCTGAGCGCCGGCCGCACCCTCTGGAACGTGGTTCGGCCCGCGGACGGCGAGGTGCTGCGGCCGCAAATCAGGCTGCAAAGACGAGCCGGGCCGCGACTCGTGACGACAACGTCTATCAAGGGCCCCACCAAGGCAAGCCTTGCGAGGCTTCGCTTCAGTTGCCGACATCACCCATCTCGGAGCGTGAGACGGGCGACTCCAGCCTCCACGTCCCCGACGACGGTAACCGCATCGACGGCATCGCATCTTCTATCGGCCAAGTCGTACAGCAGCAGCAGCCGCATCACCAGCAGCATTTTCAGCAGCAGCAACAAGCCGACGAGCCGGCTGCACAGTTTGACCTCTTCATCAACTCCCTCGTTCCCCCGGCCCAGTACAGCACCGACGACCCGTGGCAGCTGTGGAACGAGCAGCCCTTTCAACCGGACACGGCGAGTTCTTTTAATATGCCCTACACCACGGCAGTCGACTATAACTGGCTCTTCAACGTTTCACGCACAATCGCTACCGACCAGACCGAGCAGGGCAATAACAACGGGTTTGGCCGAACAGACGTGCCCCAGCCCCAGCCGGTATTGTATCCCAATGTCATGACCCCTCGGTCCAGCAGCACCATCACCAACACATGTCTTCACCCTGGCTCGCTAGCATCTCTCGGATCTATCAGCAGTGGCGACAGCCACGATGGTCAGAGGTTGGACAACGAGCACGACCACCGAGATCAGCTCAGCTTTGGGTCTCCTGGCCTTGACTTTCATCAGCTTCCGCCTACACAACAGCAACAACAACACCAGCAGCCCGTATCACCAAAGACTGTTACCACGAACAGCATCAACAGCATCAACAGCATCAACAACATCAACAACATCAACGCAAATCTCAGTGGTTTGAACACCCTCAGCAGTGCTTCGACCATGCAGGCCTGCGCCATGCAAGGCCAATGTTCGGGTGATATTACCCCACGAAATGCAAGCACCCACCATGCCAATGTTTCGAGCAGGATGGAGCACCCGCTGTCGCGGTTGGACAGCAGGGCCCCTCTGCCGATCATAGACGGTCCCACGCATGAGCGCCTCCTGACTGTGATCAGCAACGCCAAACCATGTCTGCCAGACAGTACCTCGTCGTCGTTGCAGGAGCACCCACTCCTGTCACAGACGGCCATGCAGTCGTACCTTGACTGCTTCTTTACGCGGTTCAACGTTGCCTACCCCATCATCCATACCGCATCCTTTAGCCCCAGCACGGCCGAGCCACTACTGTTGCTGTCGATCATCCTCCTCGGCGCGACGTACGCTGCCAAAGACGCCCACCAAGTTGCTGTGTGTATCCACGATGTCATCCGCCCAAGTGTGTTTGCACACGAGGGATTCTCGGCGCGGCCCGCACTCTGGACGCTGCAGACGATCCTGCTTGTCGAGTGCTTTGGCAAATCGCGGGCCGGCCAAAAGCAGCACGACATGAGCCATCTCTTCCATGGCCTGCTCATCAACCTGATACGTCGCTCCGACAGCCAATCTGTGCGGCCGCCAGGGCCGCCGGCCGTGGACCCTAGCCGGACCGTCGAGCAGCACAAGCATGCCGTGGAGCAGGCTTGGCACAAGTGGGCAGAGGCTGAGCAGAAGAAGCGGCTGGCTTTGTACTGCTTCATGTGGGACACGCAGCACGCAGTCCTCTTCTGCCAGAGCCTGTGCATGTCTGCATTTGAGCTGCGTCTCAATTTCCCCTGCAATCAGCATGTATGGGAGGCCGAGAGCTCAAGTGCGTGGGAGCAGGCGTGGTTGACTTCGACGCCTCAAGTCCATGTACGGGGCGAGACAGGCACAAAGACACCTTCGCAGCCATTCTATCTGCCGACGCTGCGGGCATACTTGACACCGAATGGCCCGCCCGCCCCCGCCGAGCTCAACCTGCATGGTCGTGTACTGGTCCTGCACGGCCTGATGTCCATCTTTTGGGACATGCAGCGGCGCGACCAGACGAGTCTGGGTGCATCGGTTGCGGGTGTATCCAACTGGAGGCTCATGATCCACACTGCATACGAGAATTGGAAGAGGGACTTTGACTCGTTCTGCTCTGCCCAGATCGCCCAGGCGCACCAGCAGCAGCAACAGCAGCAGCACATGTACCCAAGCCAGCACGGCATCAGCCCATCCGACCTGGCATCCGAGATTTCAGTGTATGCTTCTGCTGCCAACGCCGTCTACCATGCTGCCCAATGTCTGCTGCGCATGGAGTTTCTGGACATCCAAATCTATGCTGGTGCTCGCAGCATCCTGGGCCGGCCCGTGCAGCAGCGCGACTACTTGCGGTCGGCGCAGGTTGTCAAGCAGTGGGCCAGCTCTGCGGCAGTCGATGCCGGCGATGAGGACGGGACGCCTCTCACGGACCGCGGCCAGACGCCGAGCTCCACTGCAATGGTGTCCAACTCGTCTCGCACCAATGCCCTGGGGCAGTCGGATGCCACGGGTGCAGTCTGGCATGCTGCTCGGATGCTGCGTGACGTTGTCCCGGATGCCGACGCCGAGGCCATGGCTAGCTTGTTCCACGTGCCCTGGTGTCTGTACCTGGCGACGCTGACATGCTGGGCCTTTTACCACGCATCGCCCCGGAGCGGGCTGGGCGACGGCGACCTGGACGATTCAGAGTTTGACCGTGATCTCAACGACAGCGGGGAGGCAGATGCCGATGAGATGGTGTGGGACTCGCGCGCCGAGATGAGCATGCTGATTGCGGGCATGACGGCAAGCCCGGATGCGCCGCTGAGGCTGGGTCAGCGGCACCGCAAGACGCTGACACGGCGGCGCACCAACGGTCTGGTGTGGGTGATGGCCGACACGCTGACAAAGGTGCGCTGGGGCATTGTGCACGCCGGCGTGATTGTTCTGCGTGGGCTGGTGCCGGCCCGTCTGATCAATCAATACGAGGCAGAGGACTGAGGTTGGGGTTGTCCATCTCTGACGCGTGTATATACCCGTGACTGTATTCTCTTGGTTTCAAAGGTTTTCTTGGGGTGTGCATCCTATGATAATGATTAGTGATTCCACAACTGCCACAACAAACAGTTTGACTCAATCCCAGCAACCTGTAGAGAAATGTCCAGTTCCCGGCACAGTCATTCGGTGTCTGCGTCTGGATGCTATGCAGGCATGCCGTTCCATGTCAAGGCTCGGTGGTACATCCAGCACGTCATGGTTGCAGCCACCACAGCCATCACGTGTAGCAAATTCTTCCCCTCGCGTTGATCATGTCCCGGAGCCCATTCCAATAGGGCTATTAGATCTAGCCTGTGTGTATATCATGTCATCCTCCATATCTAAGCCTTGACAGCAGAGAGATCAAACTCGCCACTGGCATCCTTCTCCACGGCACCCTTCTCAGTCACAATCACGTCGATCAGGTCGTGCGGTGTCACGTCAAAGGCCGGGTTCCAGACGCCGATGCGCTGGTCTGCCGTTGCTATGCGCACAACCTGCGTCACATCAACTGTGCCGTCGGGCTTGACCACAGGGCCCGAGATCTGGGTCAGCTCCTCGCGCTTGCGCTCCTCGATCTTGATGTCTGCTCCCGTGGCCGTGTTCAGGTCGATGCTCGTCGTCGGTGCTGCGACGATAAACTTGATGCCGTGGTGCCGTGCCAGCACTGCCAGCGCATACGTGCCAATCTTGTTGGCCGTGTCACCGTTGCGCACGACCCGGTCCGCGCCAACAATCACGGCGCGGATGTTCATGGCATCCTTCTTGAGGTGGAAGAGCGCCGCGGCCATCGAGTCCGTCACGAGCGTTGCCGGGATCTTTTCGAAGACCAGCTCAAACGATGTCAACCGGCTGCCCTGGTTGTACGGCCGCGTCTCGGTGCAGTAGGCGTGCTTCAGCACGTTGCGCGCATGCAGCGACCGGATGATCCCCAGAGCCGTGCCGTGGCCCGATGTTGCCAGCGACCCGGTGTTGCAGTGCGTTAGCACAGACAGCGAGTCGGTCTTGGGGCCCTGCTTGAGCAGCCAGTCGGCACCAAAGTTGCCAATGGCCAGGTTGCTCTGCAGATCGCGCTTCAAGATGTCCTCGGCAGTGTCAACATACTTTTGGATCACAGCAGAACGCGCCACCGCGCCGGCCATGCCCTCCACGTTCACCTCGCGCACGGCAGCCTTCAAGACGTTAATGGCATTGGCCAAATCGACAGCCGTCGGGCGGCTCTCGTACAGGTAGTCGAGGCGGCTGTCAATGAACGCAATGGTCTCGGGACCATCCTTGGCGTAAAACTTTGCGTTCCACAGCTCAACGCCAAGGGCCAGACTGGCAACAATGGCAATGGCCGGCGCACCACGCACGCGCATCGAACGGATGCAGTCAAAGGCCGCCTCGCTGGTCAGCACATCGTCGTAGTGGTGCTCGTGCGGCAGGCGCAACTGGTCCAGCACGGCCAGATGGCCACGCTTATAACGAATAGCTTCGAGAGACATGGCGACTGCGGTAGATCGTATTAATCTGTAGAATATGCAAATGGGACTCTGCAACAACAATTCAACAAGACGAGACACTCGTCGTCGATGCTGTGCTGTGACGTTGTGTTTTTTTTCTGCCGCCTGCCCCACCACCTACCCGTCTTGCGCCATCTGCCTTGCAGCGCGCGCTGTCACCGCCTTCCGTTCCGGGCGCTGAGAGCTACCCCGGCATACCGTTGACCGCACCGCAGCTTCAGACAGCCGTTAAGCTACCACGACTGCGGATGCTCACGATACGAACGAGGTTTTGCTAGCAAAAGCCTGACACGCTAGACATACGCAGCTCGCTGATGTAAATCTCGAGCTCTGCCCCTACCCATTGCAATGGAGCAGCCTTTCTCGACATCCAAAGTGACAGGTGCGACGCGACCCCCCCCCCCCTGAATGACGATCATGAGCTCGATTGCTTCCTGTTGCTTGAGCTGACCCTGCTAGTCGAGTACTTTGATCCGCATGGCATCTACAAACTACTAGGGCCCGGCCTCGTGTCGCGTCTGCCCCTGCGCCACCTCCACTGGCAATCGCACTCGGGCCCCCTCCGGTCTATCGAGACACTCCACGTCGAGCTCGTCTCTGCCAGCTCAAACCCCACGCCCACGCCCTCGACAACAGTGAAGCACAACCCGAACATCCCGTCTATATCTACGCCGGACGATGGCTTTCAGACCACAGTCGTGACGGGCCGGCAAGGCTCGGTCGACACCACCGCAAGCACATCTACAGCTACCACCGCCAAGCCGCCAACGGCAGCGGCGGGCCCGCGTCGACACCAAATCCCGGGCCTACGCCGGACACCCTACCTCAAGCTTCTGATCGTGCGTTGCGACGACAACGATACGTACAAGGCCCATACGCGCTCCGAGATCAAGGAATGGCTTAAGCAGAACACGGGCATCAAGAAGAACACGGCCGTCGCCGAGAACCACGATGCCTTTGAGTGGATGATTGTCCACGTCGTTCTGCCCAACTCGGCCGCCTATGCGCAGCCGCGCACGTCCAAGCCGGCTGCCGACGGCTCTACGCCCGACCTGACAAAGACGTCGCGCTGGGGCAAGAGTTCGTCCACCATATTTGAGCGCCTGCGAGCCGACTTCAACACATCCAGCGCCGTCAGTGCCTCGTCGTCCAAGACGTCCGTGGACAGGGTGGCTCAGATCCGCATCGGACTCGAGGATGTGCCCTACGAGATGTTGCCCCGCACGGCGGCCCCGGCACCAACAGCTGCGCCCGGTGGCCATGCCGAGACTGAGCGTGACGCGCAGAGTGCTTGGCTTGACTTGATGGACAAGTTCAAGACCCTGATCTTGTCCAGCTTTGACGTCCGCGTAACCCAGTACGAAGAAGACATTCGCGAAAAGGATGTCCAGCGTTCACTTCCCGGCTGGAACTTCTGTACCTTTTTCATCCTCAAGGAAGGTCTGGCGCAGGGCTTTGAGAGCGTCGGCCTGGTGGAAGACGCGCTGGTCGGCTACGATGAGCTGAGTGTTGGCCTAGACATGGTTATCAAGGAGCAGCAGGGGGCAGTGAGTTCCCCAGCGGCACATGGCGGCTCGCTTCTCAACTACACGGAAGATCTCAAGACGGCTGCACTCGAATTCATACGCTCTGGTGGCGCTGCCAACAACGACGAAGACACGGTCGACTTGCAAGCGCCTGGCAAGCCCTCGGTGGCGGGCAGCGCCGAAATTCCCATCAGCTCGATCAAGAAGCCGTACCGTGAACTCATCCTCGCCAACAATGTGTCCGTCTTTGATTTCCGCTGCTACATATTTGCACGCCAGATATCCCTTCTCCTGCGCCTGGGAAACGCATGGTCGTCGCGGGAGGAGCTGCTTGCAAAGCTCCAAGAGCAGCAAGACGCAGCCATGCCAAGCCCCACGTCGGCCAAGGCTCCCGCCAACCATCTTGCCGTGCCCGCACCGTCGGCCGGTGGCGACGATGTCGAGAACCTGTCCGTGCTGGCTGAGATCTGCCGGCGCACGCTCGAGTTTGTGCCTGCCGTCTCACAGGTAATGCGCGAGGATCTCGTGGTCGCACTCTCGGCAGAGCACAAACTCGAGGGGGACTTGCTCCGTATCGTCGACAACATGGTGGCGTCGTTTGCCTTTTCCATTGCGCATCAGATCCTGGCACAGACTTCGACGCGTTCTCTGCCAATCCCCCTCTCCTCTCTTCTTCCCACGGATCCCAACGCTCAGGAGCCCAAGGCTTCTATACCCGAGCCCAAAACAATGATGCACCCAGCGCGCACCTCGTCTCTTGCTGCTGAGCCAACTACTCGCGGGCCGCCGCCTCTCAGTCCGGGCATCTTTCCAAGTGCCCAGAGCGCAATGGTGACCGACGCCGAGCGGAGCAAATTCCTAAAGGCCGGGCTGGAAGACCTTGCAGCGCGGCGAGCTGATCTGTACATGCTATCACGCAGTATTCTGCAAAGGGGTGGCCAACTACGAGGGTGGTCAGACGGATGGGCCTGCGCACCGTTCATCAGTGAGCCCGATAGCGATGAGGGCATGGAGGACGTCAGCCTTGATGACGATGAGAAGGAGGATACAGACGCAGACGGCATTGACGAGGCGGCTGAGGCCGAGGCTGAGGCCGATGCTGATGCCAAGGACAATGCAGTAACTGTCAGCCCTACGGCCGGCATTGATAACCTACTGCTTCGCACAGCGCTCGAGTCCAGCACAGGCTTTTATCGTCTCTATGAAGTGCTGACGGACAAGTGCCTCCGTTACTTTGTTGTCGCGGGTCACCCACACGCAGCCAATGCCTGCCTCGCCGATCTTGCTGTACTCAAGTTCTTGCTGAAAGAGTATGCGGCGGCCGCGGCGTACTTTCATGAGACGACAATGTTCTTCGGCGACAACAGCTGGAGTCTGCTGGAGCTGTCGACGCTGCACATGTACGCGACGTCGCTGAAAGAGCTCGGGCAGACCAACGAGTATGCATGGCACCTGCTCAAGTTTCTCACCAAGGCATCCGCGGCCGAGGGCGATGCAAAAAAGGTCTCGACACAAGGCTGCCTGGTCGACTTGCTCGAGGCGTCCACCAAGGTGCCGACTGAGATGCGCGTGTCGCTAGACAAGTTTTTCCGCTTGCTCAAGGCAGACGGGTTCCCTTCCTACGATGACGGCCAGGACAGCTTTACCTTGTCACTTGTTCTGGACAGCCTGCTGGTGGACATTCTGCCGGCAGACTCGATCCGCGTGCGCATGGTGCAGAAGCAGCAGGCTGGGAACAGCGCTCTCGGCCCACCGCGCGAGATCTGGCTGGAGACACGGGGCGTCACCCCCATCAAGCCCGGCAAGAACACAGCACAGCTTTTCTGCAACTCCATAGTGGCTGGCGTCTACGAGATTGACCAGGTCCGCATCAAGTGCAAGAATCTGCTTCTTCACCATGACAGCCACCGCGCACAAACAAAACAGCAACAGGCCGCCACCAAGATCTTCCCCAACCCATATGTTGTCCTGTACCAACGCACAGAAGGCCTCGACGTTCAGCTGGCGACGTGCCGCGATCTGCAGCTTGACAAGAACAACTCGCTCGAGCTTTCTCTCCACACCGGCTGGAACGACATTCTGAGCTGCGAGATCAAAATCCGTGCTGCCACAGGTGGTCTGCGTCTGACAACGTCAGAGTCCAAGATTGTTGCGTCGTCGTCCGAACAAGAGCGGCAGTTTTCCAAGCCTGTCGGTGCCGGCATCGTATGCTTTGACAAGATTGCAGCCGGCGAGTCCATCACCATCTCATTCCCATTCTCCATTGAGCAGGACGTGCTGGAGCTGTGTCTGAAGCTGGAGGTGACGTACACTACAAAGAATGGCACATTTGTGTTTGCCAAGCAGCCAACCGTCAGCACGTCGCTGGCCCTCGGCGTCAATGTACAAGACGTCTTCAAGCACAACGCGCTCTTCTCGCGGTTCACAGTGTCGACGGCGACACCCAGTCCTCTGCAGGTGTTCAAGAGCGAGCTTTTGGACTCGGAGTACTTTACGTCTGACTTTGGTGGCCCTTCTGACAAGCCCCTGCCGATGGTGTATTCCAAGCAGCCCATCAGTCTTCTGTACAAGATCATGCGCAAGCCGGGCGCCATCACCATCGGCAACAAGAGCAGCGACCCGCGCAAGACGACAATGTACATCAAGCTGCACTATACCGTGTTTCAGGACCAACTAGACGCAGCCCTCAAAGCATCGCTAGCCGCGGAGCTGGCAACAGATGCGTCCGTGTCTTCCTTCTCCAAGGTGGCGTCAGCAGCCGTCCTGCGGCATGTGCACGCGACACTGACGCCGTACGACATCGAGCAAGTTGCGCTGCTCGGTGAGATGCCGACGGGGGATGTGCTGGGCCATGTCAACTGGGTCAACGAGTTTCCTGGCTTGGGAGCAGGCACAGCGGAGCAGCTAGCCGGTATGATCAAGGGCTGGTTGTCTAAAACCGCGGTGCTTACCCTGCCACCCGTTGAAAAAGACGCAGCGGATCTAATGCGCACCATTCTGATTCCTGTTGATATCCCGAGCATCAAGGTCGTGCATACGGCGGACATTCAGCTGCAGCCATCTGCGTCGGCTGTTGCTTTCGAGACCTTTGGCAAGGACGACGATGGCGACGACGACGATGACGACGATGCCGATGAAAGTGGGAGCGACGACAGCGACGACAGCGACGACAGCGACGACAGCGACGACAGCGACGACAGTGCGATTGATGTCACCGTTCCCATATACTGTGTCAACCAGCTTCTGCCGGCAACACTGCAGCTCAAGTGGACGCGCATCTGGGATACACTGGACGACGCCGAGGACAAGAAGATGGCCAACAAGGCCAAGACGTACAGCGACATTGAGTACTCCTTTGAGACGTCGGCACCTACGGATGCGTGGCTGATTGGCGGCCGGCGCAAAGGTCACTTTGTCATCCCCGCTCCCGGAGGCGATGTCGGGCTGAGCTCCACAGCCGACTGCGAGGCCACCATCCCCCTGGTCCTGATCCCATTGCGCGAGGGCCGTCTGCCGTACCCAAACGTTGAGATTCGCGAGGTGCTGCCCCACGAGCATGGCCAGGAGACTCAGGCCAACCCTGAATTCGTGCAGCAGCACCACGAGACGGACTACTGCAACCTGGGCGAGACGGTGGCCGTCGTGGCAGACCGGAAGCGAGTGACGTTGAGCCTGGATGCGAGCGGGCCGGGCGGTGGCCCGTTGGTCCTGGAGAGTGAGCGCGCGCAGGTGCCAGGGCGGGAGCTTGTTTAGATTTTCTGACTTGGAACCCACTTGTTGACGAGTGGCAAATGTAATTCAGTGAAAACAAAATACCATACCGTGATTGATCCGAGGCATGGATTTATGTCTTGAATGTCGTACTTGGGAAAAGAAAAGAAAATTGATTGATTGTATCTAGATTTTATTCTGATGACAACACTGAGTAAATTCAATTGAAACCCTCCCGTAGCTGAAAACCTGGCGATTATTGCAGTAACTTTAATCAAAGAGAAAATACTTGACAAAATTAGAAATAAAAGTAAAAGTTTATGAGAAGATGCACCAACGCAGTGATAAAAGTACAAGAGTCAGTTCCAGCAGATTGACAAGAATGACTAAGCATGGCGTGTCGTACTCCCCCCACATATCCAGGGGCCAGACGTTAGTGGCCTGTCACTACGATATTATCAGCCAAGACGAGGCCTCGCCAAGACCCGTCCCGACGCCATACAGCACGTGTGACAAAGGGATGATCCCAACACGACATTTTTACCTTACTATTCGATCACGACCGTCCTCACTACAAAGTATCTATTCGCTCGACTGATTTCCACCTCGACACCCCGATGACGCGCCGCATTCGCTTCGGCCTCTTGGCTTCAGGCATCTTTGCCTTTGTCACCATTCTCTATCTGTCGTTTGGCAGCAGCCAGCCGGCGCTCGACGCAGCAGCGTCGTCGCCGTCGCTTCCCTTTGGCGGTACCATTGACAGCCTGGGCCTCTCTGACGACCTCCTTGCTGGCGGCGCCATTGCACCAAAGCTGGGCAACGAGACCCTAAAGTGAGACCGTTCCCTTGCCCAGCTTTGCCTTTTTACTTAATTCGCTAACACTTGCACTCCAGAGCCGAACTCGGTCGCGCATCCTGGCGGCTTATGCACACCATGATGGCTCGCTTCCCTGAAAAGCCGACCTCCGACGAGTCCCTGGCGCTCCAGACCTACATTCGACTGTTTGCGCGCCTCTACCCCTGCGGCGAATGTGCGGCGCACTTCCAAAAGCTGCTCCAAAAGTACCCGCCGCAGACATCCAGCCGCAACGCCGCCGCCGGCTGGGCCTGTTTTGTGCACAACGAAGTCAACACGCGGCTGAAGAAGGAGCTGTTTGACTGCAACAAGATTGGCGACTTTTACGACTGTGGCTGTGGCGACGAAGACGGCAAGGGTCATGGCAAAGGTGCTGGTGCCAAAGCCATTGGCGGGAGCGTGGACGATGACAACCTCGATTCGAGCACCGACGACGACCTGCTGAGCAGCTTTGATGAGCTGGCCAAAAACTCAATAAAGATTGAGAAGGAAGAGGGGTAGGTTATAATTTGCTGATCACTGTTTATATGAGTACTACCATGCTAACTATCTAGGTTGACACGAGGTGGCTAGATTTTAGGACGGTTGCCCTATTTGCAGCGAGTTTCCTCCTTTTGTATATTATTCATTCTTTGTATTGTTATCATTTATTTTGCATCGTTAGCGGAAGTACTGAGCATTATTATTGTTGATGAGAGTACACGTAAAAGTTTCGTTTTCATGTCTTCCATAATAAGCAATGACGATGCCGCAAGGCTGCACGTGACATTCTGCCGGGCGGTCACCACGCAACGCAACGCGTTTGTGGCAAGCTGCCTGGAGCTTTCGTTAGCTTGTCGCCTGGACCCCATTGGCACGGCTTCAGAGTGCATCACAGCTCCCACGACCATCGACGACGACGACGATATACGACCGCCCTACGACGAAAGCATACACGACAACCTAGTCTTTTAACCCAGCGTTCACCTTGTGCACGCCGCCTGCCCCCACCCATTGTCACTCGTCGATCGCCCCGGCCTCGGCGTCCATCCAGTCCTCATCCTCCGCATCACAGCCTTCTCCCACTTTCTACTTCCTCACCCCTCACCATGGAGTTCGGCAACTCAGGCCAGCTCAGCGAGGGTGCGTTTACACAAACAGTCGACTCAGCACAGACCAGCTCCGGAGTACTGACAGCATAGATGGCATCCACGTCGACATGGACAGACTAAAGAAGGGCGAGGTCAAGTGAGTTTCTCTTCTGTCCCTCGTATGATGACACCGTTTCATGTACACCTTGCTAACCAAGACCAGCCTCGGCACATCGATGTAAGCCAGACACGAACGCAGGAACCAAGGCACGACACATACTAAAGCAAGCAGCATGGCGGTTACCTTCAAAGACGGTGTTATTCTGGGTGCCGACTCGCGCACGACGACAGGCGCATACATTGCGAATCGTGTCACGGACAAGCTCACGCGCGTGCACGACACGATCTGGTGCTGCCGCTCGGGGTCCGCCGCCGACACCCAGGCCGTTGCGGACATTGTCCAGTACCAGCTGGGCCTGTTTGGCATGCTCAACAAGAAGAAGCCAACGACGCAGACAGCAGCCTCCATCTTCCAGGAGCTCTGCTACGCCAACAAGGACCAGCTGAGCGCGGGTCTCATTATTGCGGGCTGGGACGAGCGCTACGGCGGCCAGGTGTACAGCATCCCACTCGGCGGCTCGCTGCACAAGCAGGCATACGCCATTGGCGGCTCCGGCTCGACGTACATTTACGGCTACTGCGACTCCAACTGGCGCGAGGGCATGGAGGAGGCCGAGGCCGTTGAGTTTGTCAAGGGCGCACTGCGCGAGGCCATCAAATGGGACGGCTCGTCGGGCGGTGTCATCCGCATGGTGGTGCTGACGGCACGTGGTGCGGACCGGCACCTGTACCTGCCGGACACGGACTACGCTGTGCGGCAGCAGTAGGTGTCGGGGGCAATGGAGCACTGTGGCGGGCATCAGACATGAGACTGCAAGCTGTGTTAGCACTCAATACATGCATGCTGTACTGTGCAACTTACAACAGAGGGGACCTATGTTGTCTGTCAATCTCGTAGTCGTAAGTGCTATTTGGCACTATCATCCACTATCGCAAAACGTGCATGGAGCTCGTGGCCGCATCGCGTAACGAGATTGGCCAGCTGCGTGGCGTAATCCTGCCTTGGCATTTTGTTACTTGTTGCTCTCGACAGCTGTAACTTGATTGTTGATGCCGGGCCCTGTACCTGTGCATACTCGTAGGTAGTCGCCGTCTCTACGCATACTTGATTTTCGCGACATCCGCTGTGCTCGAATTTCACTGGTTTTCTTTACTGTTCGTCTCTCCTCCTTGCCTCCTCATATTGCCTGTACTCGTACGAGTACTCGTACAATCTTGTCCTGGCAAATACTCCGTAGGTAACAAATTGCACTTCGCACCCGAGACGCAAGACACCCAAAGACACAGGTACCCCCTGTAGTGTCGATACCCCAGGCCCACATCCCCTCGATACACTGTAGCACACGGTCTGGACCCTGCCCCAGTTGCTTGTTTTAGCCTGGACACGGAAAGCACGAGGACTCGTAGGAATAGCTACTCGTACGAGTACAATACGAGTACTCGAAGAGATTCGACTTCAACAAAGCATCTACAATTCACTCGTCGAAACGTTTCTCTGATTGCTTCCTCCAAACACTCCTCAGACGCAATACCAAGTTACCCCCCGCGCCTTCCCTATCACATCTCATCCTTTATCTACTCCGTATCTCACCACTTGGGCTTCCGCCTCTTTATCGCGCCAATGATAAGGCCTAGGCCTACCCGCCAGCGCGCTAATGCGTTCATGGGCTAATCCTAACTAATCACCTGCCCAGCGTCGAGCACTTGTTGTCCCCTATTGTCGCTTGTTGGTCGCGCCTTCCGCCCCTCTGGCTCCCTCCGTGTTTTTCCTGCCCTCTTCTGAGCGCTCCTTTTTGTGTGACACTTTCCACTTTGCAACGGCGTGGCTACCCTGCCTAAACTCATTACGGGGGGCCTGAAGAGGGACAAGCGAGCAATACCTACCTCTCTGCTGCCTCGTCTCGTTTTCTCTCGAGTTGTGCCTCGCTCCTCGCTCCTCCCCTCCTTCCTCTTTCTCCTTCATCCCACCATAACATGAGATCCACCCTTCTTATTAGCGGTGCGGACGCTTCTCCATTCCATTACACCCACCCAAGCTGCGGCAACAACACTACAACAGCCACAGCTACAACAACCTCGACAGGCGCAAGCACATCAATCACAGAAAGCACCGCAAGCAAAGCCAGAATCGCAGGCACATCAGCTGCACCAAAATCATCCGATGTTTTCTACACATAGCTTCCACCCGTCGTCCTCTACCGCACCCGCACCCGCACCCACACCAGCGCACGCAATCCCTTCCTCCCACCCCGCATCGCCTCCCTTGTCGTCATCCAACAGCTTCTCGTCGCCACCCCATCTGCTGCCTCATAAAACGACAACCGCCAGAGACGGACTCGCTGACGGCTCCGAGCGCATTCCCACACCGCCCGACTCGTCCACCCCTAGTAGCCCTGAGCATCAACGTCACCTGCAGCAGCAGCAGCAGCAGCAGCAGCAGCAGCCACCGCAACATACAGGGCCGACGTCATCGAGAAATGCACCGGCGTCAAGCCGCGTGGCCATGTCATCCGATTTTTCTGTAGCAGCAGCTGCCGTGCCGCCAGTACCGCCAGTACAGCCAGTACAGCCAGTACAGCCAGTACAGCCAATATCAGTACCACTAGCAGCGATCCCGTCCCTGCCAGTGCAGGTGGCAGTGCCGGTGCAGGATGAACCGCGCGTGCAGAGGACCATCATGGTCCGCGACCTCGCCCACATCAAAACGCTGACGCAGCCCGACCACACACACGGCCATTCGCTGAGCGGCGACGGCATCTTGCCAGGCGACCCGCCGCTGCAGGACGTCAAGTTTAACATTAGCGCCATGCCGATTGGCGACATTATCGAGATGGTAGCCGCGCTGCTCACCAAGATCACAACAACCAATGACCATCAGCACGACGCGCTGCACCGTAACGCTACGCACTCGCGGCAGGCCCAGGCCCACAATGCAAGCAACGACACAGCATCGCCCAGTGGCACACACAGCCCGCACTCGGCATCGGTCCTGGCGTTCCACGGCAAAAACGTCCCGGCTATCACGATTCTTAGCTATCTGTCGCGCATCCACAAGTACTGCCCGACAACGTACGAGGTGTTTCTCAGCCTGCTCGTGTACTTTGACCGCATGACGGAGCGCGTGAATGACCTGGTTATGAAGCAGCAGCGCACACAGCCCGCCACCGTTTCCACGGCGCCCTCCTTGCCAGCAGACGACGTCGTCATGGGCGACACCAGCGACTCGGACGCTGCGACAATTGTCGTGGAGGAGGCCGATGACGAGAACCTTGTCGACAGCGCCAGCGACAGCAGCGACAATGATGACGATGGTAGCCAGGGTGCTGCCACCGCGCGCTCCATTGCGCCAAATGCTTCTTCTTCCTCGCCGTCGCGAACAGCCTCACCGCACTTGTCGGCCACCTACTTTGTTGTCGACAGCTACAACATCCACCGCCTCATCATTGCTGGCGTGACGTGTGCGAGCAAGTTCTTCTCGGACGTCTTCTACACAAACGCACGCTATGCCAAGGTCGGCGGCTTGCCACTGGCCGAACTGAACCATTTGGAGCTCCAGTTCTTGATCCTCAATGACTTCAGACTAGCCATTCCGATCGAGGACTTGGATGCGTATGCGACGATGCTGGTCGAGTTTTATGCGCGCGAGGTTGTCGGCCAGCGACCGCGGCCGTCTGCCTGATCAAACGGGTGCGGCAGCGGCGCCGGCTTTGCCCATACACCTGCAGCGGCGACACAATAATAATCTATAGACATGCATTTGCTTGGATACGGCTGGAAGCCGTCATTACACACACTACACACACTACATACAACGGCCACACAACGGCCACACAACAAACTGGCGCAACGAGAAACGAACGATTATCTTTTTTATGCATGAATGCAGACTTGGCTGTTGTTTTTCGATCGACCTGGGTCTCTCTCTACTTGCTCTCATGTTCATCATCTGGGTCATCTCACCCTTTACGTTTTGCACTCGCACGTTTGTGGTTTCTTATCATATTTGCTTTTGTTTTTGTCTGGCGTCCGGGTTTTATAGACGGGGGGCATATCATAAAAAAACGAATAAAGACGACAAGCACGAACCCACGCGATCAATGACTGACGTCAATGGTAATGTAGTCGACAGAGGCGGGTCTCGCTCCCGTGAAGCGGTCCTCGGCTGTTGTCCAGTTGACAATGTGCCAGACGCCCTCGACATAGGCCGCCTTGCCGTTGAGGTACTGCAGGTAGTAGGCGTGCTCCCACATGTCGATGCCAAACACAACGTCGCCGGGGGGCACGTCCTGGTCCTTGGTCGTTGTGATGGCAAGCTGCTTGCCGGTGCGCGTCAGCCACCCCCAGCCGGAGCCCTGGATGCCGAGCAGCACAGCTGTAAAGGCCGCCTGGAAGGCCTCGAGAGACCCCCACTGCTCGGACAGCGCAGCGAGCAGAGACGGCGCCTTGCTTCCCGGATAGAGGGCATCGTGGCTGGTCGCTGGCGCCAGTGACGGCCAGAACAGGGCGTGGTTGATGTGGCCACCACCGTTGAACCGCAGCAGCGGCTGCAGCGCAATCTGCTCCTTGATGTCGGCCGTCGAGTAGTTTTTGAGGGCGGCGTTGAGGTTCGTCACGTAGGCCTGATGGTGGCGGTCGTGGTGCAGGGTCATGATCTGCTCAGAGATGTAGGGCTCCAAGGCGTTGTAGGCATAGGGGAGGGGCGGGAGTGTAAACGACGGCGTGGTCTTGCAGTGTTGTTAGCTTTTTTTGTCTTGACAGCCGCGTGCAGCGATGGACAACTCACCATTGCGCCGACGACAAACTGCCCCGGAATGGGGATGCCACCAATGTCGGCCATTGTTGCAATGTTTGTTGTTGTAGGTTTGTTGTTCTGTGACGGTGTACGAGTATTTCGAAGCAGGCACGATGCCACTTGGCGACTGCGGTTTCGGGTGTGGTTGGAGCGCTGACAAATGACGTTATCTCATGCATCAGCCACACATCCATTTTCGGAAAGAAAACAAACATTGCGAGTAGTTGTTGATTTATTACGGATTCTAAGTTTGGTCTTCGATGTAAATGAGGAGTTGTAAGTGCTGATGTTTGGGCCTAAAGCGAGGCGCTGGTGATACAATGACACGGCAGTTTTAGCGAGCAGATCACTACTCGTAATCTCGAATTGCATTGCTTTTAAATCGCTGATGCTTCCTGGCTAGTCCAGCTGGACTTGACTCCATCCTTGCATGGTCTCCCGCCAATCGTCCAAGAGTCCGCCCGCCCAGTCCTCGACAGCCGACGTTCCCAGCGTTTCCATGATTGCCGCTGACAGCGTATCATCCCGCGTTACGGCGGCAACAAGCTGGTCCAGGCGTGCTGCTGCCAACGCCTCTTTGGTCGCTTTGATGTGTGCCTTGACTTGGGCCAGAACCTGGGTAGAGAGCGTTTTGTATGTGCGTGCTTCAGCTACGGCCTCCTTGCTCAGACCCGACTTGCCCGTGCGATCGCGCGCCAGCTCGCGGTCCTGGAAGACAGTCACAAAGGCGGCCGTCTGCTTGATAGCCATGGCCGTGTCACGCAGCATGCCCAGCGCGTGGAGGTTGGTCATTGCTGAAACGGGCACGGCCGAGGAAGGCATTGAAGAGGGGTCCACGGTCCCCCGCAAAATGCCAACAGCCGATGCGACCGTCTTGGAGAGCAATGGGTAGATGGCTGGCGATCCCTGGCCCAGGGCAAAGGAGAGGTAGGCAGCAAGCGAAGACACGACCGTAAAGTATGTCCACTCCGCCGGCGTCAGCGCACTGCCCTCGACGCCCGGCTGCAGAAGGTTGCCAAAGGAGAACTGCAGCACAGCCAGGGACTCTTGAAGAAACACACGCTCGCGCGCAGCAGCCTCGGTGGGCTTGGCTGGCTTGTATTCTTTGGCCGGCTTGAAGTTGATAATGTCGAGGAACTTCTCTGCCAGCAAGCCCAGCTGCATGCGTGTGCTCGACAGCGCCGGTCCAAGAGCGACTGACTCGCCCAGTGATGTCTGCGAGGAGCTCTCCAGGTTGGGCAGCGAGCCATAATCCGTCACGTTCACCAAGTCGACGTCTGTAAAGTCCTTGGCAAAAATCGAGACATCTTGAACGTCCTCAAGCTTGCCGCCAAACGATCTGATCGCGCGCCGCTCTTCCACGACTGTCATGGCCCGTGTGCAGCTGTTCTCCAGATTCTGATAAAACGCCGCCATGTCCAGGATGCTGCTGTAGCTGCCTGAGGAAAAGGCGTCCCAGACCTTGACCGCGGATGGGTACCGCAGCACGGTGTCGTAGTACTTCCGCAGCTGTTCCATCAGGGGCTCGGGGCCAGCAAACAGACCAGGGGCGACGGTCGACAGGCGATCGTAGAAGAGCGGTCCCAGCGCGTCGAGAATGGTCCGCTTGACGCCCAGAGGCTTCCAAAGTTGGAACGCACGCGGCGCCGAGCCGAGCACCAGAAGCACGCGCACCAGTAAAAGTCTCGTTGGGATGTCGTCGGGCGTCTCGCGGTGCTGCGTGTTGAGTACCAGGGCAGCTTGCAAAAGCCGCGCGCTGTCGATGCCGTGCAGCCATGCAAAGCCCATGGGTGGCGAGCTCTTCGTGCGGTGGACACCCGACAGCCGCAGCAGGCAGCTGGCAGAAACGAGTGCGAGATCGATGCGCGGGTCCTTGTCAGCGCGCGCAGGTGGCGAGATGTCACCGGAGGCGAGCTGACGGTGCAGCTTCAGGCTGGACCCTGCAATGGTCTCGAGACAGGTTGTGCAGCCATACACATCAGGAACTGGGCTGGAACATAACTTGCACGCAAGCTCAAAGAGCTGATCTCCATCCGCTGGCGCTGGCGCGGCGGACATGCCACCGAGCAGGGCGCGTGCACACCGTGTCTCGAGGGAGGTCGCGAGCAGGTAGCGCAGCTTGAGAATAAACACATCACGATGCAGACTGTCCTTGGTCTCTTTCAAACGGCGGACGAGGTCTCGTGCCTCGCCAAAGGACAACGTCTCGACGTACTTTTTGACGTCGCCAAAAACGGAGACACGGTCAATGTTGGCCTCGATGAACAGGGCAAGCTGCTCGACAAGCATCGACTGTGGCGTCAGCGAAGCCGGCATGCTGGCCACAATCTGAAGGAGTGCCAAGCTGATGTTTTTTGCGTGCAGAGCCGGAAGCTTTGCCTTGGCCGTGACGAAGGAATGCAAAAGCCCTTGCACCGCGTCAAAGGCACCCTCAATGTCAGCCTGCTGCTGGGCGGCGGCAACAAAGGCGTTCCATATCCGCACATCGCAAGCCATGGTGCGGGGAGTGCCATCCTCGTTGACGAGGGATAGGACGTCTTTGCAGATGTTGAAGACGGCCGTCCACTGCTTTGTGGCCTCGAGCTGGGCCAGCACCTCGTAAAACAGCTGCTTGCGGCCCCGCGTGCTGAACTGTTTTGTGACGCCCAATTTTTCGTCTGAGACGGTGCGCTCAGCATAATTCTCGGCTGTTCCGTGGGCTGCCAGGACGCGGAAAAACAGCAAGAACTCTTCTTCGTCGGTCAAGCGGTCCGCCTCCGAAGCCGCCTTTTCGAGCTGCTTCTGCGCCAGCATGCCGTAGATCTTGCGCTTCGACTCCACCGGGCACTGGGATGGCGTTATTGAGAGCAGGTGAGTGAGAAGAATATTCCAAAAGAAAAAGCGGCGGTCGTTGGCGTGGGAGGATTTCTCGAGAATGGCGGCAATCTGCTGCGCGTTTGCCAGGTCCCAGTACAGGACACACTTTTGCAGGCAGGCCACGCCGCCTTTGCTGTTGCGCGGGTTGGCCTTTGCCCAGCGGGAGCGCAGAGTGCCTATGCCAGACGAGTAGTCTAGGGACAGATCGGCCGCCGCCCACTCGAGCAGGTCGATGGCCTCGAGGTCTTTGGGCGTCGTGGTCGGGCTCTGGCGGACCCAGGCGTCAATGGCGATAGCGACTGACGCCTTGTCGGAGATGCCATCGAGCTTGGCCTCGGCACAGACCTTGAGGACCTGGTAGTATGAAATCTCGGGAGCGGCCCCGGGCGTGTGTGCGAGCTTTGCGCGCTTGTCTGCAAGGCGGATAACAGCTGGCCAGTTTTGTTCATAAAAGGCGGACTGCAGCTGCATGTCAACGCCGTTCTTCAGCACGGGGCCCTGCCGCTGATTATAGTACTCCATGGTTCCTCCCGGCCTGCGTTTCTCCGTGTCTCTTTGTGGCGCGGTGCGGGAGCTCGCGTGCAAAGCTTCGTCTTGTTCGTGAGAATTGCCCGATAGAGCCCCACCAAGGTCGCACGGTGTTTGTTAGGGGAGACTGTGCTAAATACACGGTGCTTGCGCTGCATCTTCGCTCCGGTCTACAGTTTATTGCTGATATTTCAAAGAATTGCGGCGCGTTTATAACACATCCGTCTATAACAAAACTTTATTTCGGTATATTCTCTCCATTCTCCTGAAATGGCTGCTTTTTTAACTAGAGTTTAACACCATATCGTACACTGTGTCACTGTCATCTATGAACCAAACCATCCGGCTTTGGCCGCCTTTCTCTTGTCTTCCTGTCTCTTATCCAGCTGGGTTGTTAGTTAAAGCTCTCGGAATCTATTTGAAAGTAAGATGTGGAACTTACCCAAATCTTCTTGCAGTCGCGGTATGCCCTGGTTTGTTAGTCAATGGGCTCTATATCGTCTCTAACCAACGACGGGACACCTTACTGAAAATAGTCCTGGCACATGCCGCGGTCACCGCCGTTGCGGTGCAGACACCGAATGCTCTTGGCAGCGGCTTCCTGGCATGGATCCAAGTACTCGCTTTTGCTCTTTCTAGATACGGTCAGCTCGGAGCTGGTCACATGTTATCCAGAGAGGAGGGGAACCAACGTTTCAAACTTTTCCCGGACCTTTGGTGTCCACGGGACTTTTGTGCTGTCGGCACCGTCGCCAGATGAATCTGCCATGCTGCCGGGTAGAGGGATTGACGGACCGTAACTGCGCGTGATGCCGGAGCTGTGCTTTGAAATGATGATTCGACTGGACACTGGATGAGGTTGATATGTGGGTCGTAGTGTACCGATAAGATAAGGAAGTTATGATCACGTGTTTTGCTTGATTATATAATTGTTCGAAACACGGTCAAAGTCAAGTTCGTGTTGTCGTCATGCCTCACTCGCCTAATCACATGCTTTACGCAACTTTTTTAGTAGCTGGTATCCGTACACCTATGTCACGATTACGTTTTCGCAGTACGGAGTACTTGTGTGCGCATGACGGGTCACACTCTGGAATTAGCTGCCAATTGTCTCACCAGCACCGCGCCGATCCGTGCACGGGTGCAAAAAAACAGACAGCCATGTTGTGACACCTCGCCCTGCACCTCGCCTGCAATATGCAGCTGTCGGTTGCGTGTCTTTGAAAAGTGTCGCTGACAGGACCCGTACATCTCGAATATCACCTGCCACTTGAAGAGCGGGTTCAAGTACCGTCAGCGACAGCGACGGAGTCACATGCATAGTCCGCGGAGTTTACTTCCTCGACACTCGCAACATACTCAGTACTCGTACAGAGTACAGAGTACAACTGTCGGCCCAACCGTAGTACTTTTGTGCAATTTGACTATTATTTCCCTGCTGCCAAAGTGGCGGGCGGTCTGTTCCTTGGCCTAACCTACTTTTAGAGCTATCTTGGCTCCTTCCAGATCGGGAGTGACACCAAAATGCGGGACGACAAGTCGAAATCGATTAGCTCGCCGGCTCGGCAGTGCTTGTTTCGTTCCTACTCGCTTGATGACTGTACGAGTAAGCTTTGATCGACGCGGGACATGTTGCCGCGTCCCTTTTTTCTTGTTCTTCTTACGTCCGTTCTTGTTGCGTCACTCAGTGACCCGTCCGGTACGTGTGCACCGTGTCGCCATCGCCATCACCGTCGTCATCGTCATCGGCCAAATGCCCATCAGGACAAAAATCATGTGCATCGCTGAAATGCTCTCGACTGTCCCCTTTCGGCTCCTTGGCAGACAAGATCGGCAGGGACCCCGCTTGCCGATCTGCGACCTAGACATCCCGCGTAATGCTACACCGTACACAAATAGGAAGCCGGGCACAACGAGCAACAATGCCCTTGTAGGAAGGTATGGCTCGTGCTTTCCTGTCCAGGAAGGAGTTGTCACTCAACTGCTGAGGCGGTCGCGCCTTCCCTGTAGGCTCTTCTCGACTTCCTAACCGGGATGCGCTTATCATTTTCCCCATCTCGCAATCATCGCCTCATCCGTCTGCGTCGTATTCACTTGCCTTGTCATCCTGTAGAATCTCTTTTTATATCGTCACTCTCTCCTCCTCTTTTCTATTTTCCTCATACCTTTTCCTCATCCTCTTCTCTCCCTCCTCTACTCTCCTCTCCTCTCCTCTCTCCTCTGTTCCCTAGTGTCATCCTAGAGCCGCTCGAGACTCCCGCCTTCTCCTTCTCCTTCTCCTTTCCCTAATAAACCTCTCTTGTTCACTCTCTTTCAACGGCTTCACCGCACTGCTTCACAATGTTGGCTCCCTTCCTTGTCTTTGCCTCCGTGGCATCGGTGGCCTCGGCCAAGGTTTACAGCAGCCTGCCCAGTGCCCCCGAAGGCTGGAGCCTGGCCCGTGCCGCGAGCCCCTCGGACCCCATCGTCTTCCGCATTGCCCTCCACCAGCGCAACACGGAGGAGCTCAGACGCGTCGTTGATCAGGTTTCAACGCCCAGCCACCCCAAGTATGGCCAACACTTGACACGCGACCAGCTGCGTGCTTATACCGCCCCCTCTGAGCAGGCCGTCGACTCTGTCCAGGCCTGGCTCGCCGAGCACGGCATCACCGAGGGTGCCACCGTCAGCAACGACTGGGTTGCTGTCAGCACCACCGTTGAGCATGCCAATGCGCTGCTCAACACCCGCTTTGACTGGTACCAGTACGAGGACAACAAGGTGCCCGTCCTCCGCACGCTTGCCTACAGCGTCCCTGACGCACTCGTCGACCACGTCGACCTCGTCCAGCCCACGACGCGCTTCGGTCGCTTCAGCTCCAAGCGGTCGACTGTCTTTGACTTGCAGGTGCTGCCTCCGCACCGTGCCACGGCCGAGAGCTTTGCCGCCGCGTCGTGCGACTCGCAGATCACCCCCGACTGCCTCAAGGACTTGTACAACATCCGCTACACGGTGCCTGCAAATGCCACCGGAAACCTGGTCGGCTTCGCCTCCTACCTCAATGAGTACGCCCGCTACGACGATTTCACGCAGTTCAGCAAGAACTTTGCACCCGCTGCTGCCGACCAAAGCTTCAGCGTTGTCAAGATCAACGGTGGTAAGGATGATCAGAACTCGAACTCCGGATCGAGTGAGGCCAACCTGGACGCCCAGTACATTCTGGGTGTCAGCAACCCCATCCCCATTGTCGAGTACA
This sequence comes from Ophiostoma montium, assembly GCA_029299015.1. Classification (NCBI taxonomy): domain Eukaryota; kingdom Fungi; phylum Ascomycota; class Sordariomycetes; order Ophiostomatales; family Ophiostomataceae; genus Ophiostoma; species Ophiostoma montium. Next base: position 77,252 of record JANSMC010000010.1, read on the forward strand.
GCACCGGCGGCCTCGGCCCGCTCATCCCTACGCCTGATGAGCCCACCCAGCCCGGCAGCAACGAGCCGTACCTCGAGTTCCTGACTGCGCTCAAGGACCTGCCCGACTCCCAGCTGCCCCAGACCCTGTCCACGTCCTACGGCGAGGAGGAGCAGTCTGTCCCCGCCGAGTACGCCTACAAGATCTGCGACATGTTCATGGAGCTCGGCGCACGCGGCGTCAGTGTCCTCTTTAGCTCGGGCGACTCCGGCCCGGGTGACACTTGCGTGCGCGTCAGCGACAACAAGCCCTACTTCCAGTCCACCTTCCCCGCTGGCTGCCCCTACGTGACCTCCGTTGGTGCCACGACCGGCACGAGTCCCGAGAAGGCCGTCGGGTTCTCGTCGGGTGGTTTCAGCTTCCTCCACGCGCGCCCCTCTTACCAGAACGTTATCGTCCCTGCTTACCTCAAGTCGATTGGCAGCACCTACGCCAACTTCTTCAATGCCTCCGGACGCGGTATTCCGGATGTCGCCGCTCAGGGCCAGGACTTTATCATTTACGACAAGGGCGAAGCCGGTGAGGTGTCCGGCACCAGTGCGTCGTGCCCCGTGTTTGCCGGTGTCGTTGCTCTGCTTAACGCGGCCCGCCGCAGCCAGGGCCAGCCGCCTCTGGGTTTCCTGAACCCGTGGCTGTACAGCAACGCCGACGCGCTGAACGACATTACGACCGGTGCCGGTGTCGGCTGCACCAGCCAGACCTATTTCAAGAGCCCTGCGCGGTGGAACGCCACAAACGGCTGGGACCCCGTCACGGGTCTGGGTACTCCCAACTTCCCTGCTCTGCTGGCGGCTGCCGCGCCTGGTGTCGAGAACGCTTAAATGCGAATAGGTAATGATAATTCCGACGAGGAGGATGAGACATGTATATATAATGAAATCAAGACAATGACATATCGGTCGTTTATGTAGACCTACATCGCGATGTTTACGATGTTGTTTATGATACTGTGAAACAAATATCACTTAAGACACGAAATAAATTGAGAAAGTACAGTTAATGAAAAAAGAAAAAAAAAATTATTAAGTAACAGTATATGTTGATTTAGAGAGAATGAAAAAATGAAAAAAAATATGTTTTGTAAAAAAATCGTCAGATTGTAAAAATAATATTACAGCATGCATGCTAGGTATTTCAATGGAAGCAAACGCTCTTAGTACCTCCCGGGTCTCTCTCTCTCCAGCTTCTTTTGACTCTGTCGTGCTCGCATTCCGACAGCCAAAAACACAATACCGTTCCAGAACCCGCGGAGAGAGCCTGTGGCACCGACAGCAATGTACAAGGGGAACGACGAATAGTGCCGATCGATAAACGAGGCTACGCGGTTTGTCGACGGAGCCACCCAGATGGCCAAGAGGACGACAAAGAACATGACAGGCATCAGGAGATACTGGCGCAGAGAGAGCGCCGACTTGCTGGCCTGCCACTTGAGGCTCTGCGGCGTGTCGTGGTAGGTAGCCGGCGTCACCAGCAGGGCAACCGACGGCGCGGATCCTGCGCCACTGGCCGGCCGAGCAGGCGACGAGATGCTTGTGGCAGTAACGGGCCCCGGCGCACCAGTCAGGGTCAGCTCGATGCTGCCGACACGGCGCCCGTCGTAGTCCTTTTCCGATGCCGAAGTGGATGTCTGCTTGGCCAACAGGTCACTCTCGACCGACCGCATGGCCCGCTTGCCCTTGACGATTTTCCACCCGACGAGAGAGTACAGAACAAAAACGACAAAGATTGAGAGCCTGCTTGTCAGAAACTGCATTGTTTTTGTTTTTTATGAGCATAAAGGGGCCTTGGCTTACCAGATAGGAGCGTAGTAAAAGATGATGCGGTAGAGGACCCAATCCGGTGCAATCGCACACCACAGCGTGACGCTCCCGTACATGTGCCCCTTGGCGTCTGTGTGCACGAACAGAAAGGAAAAGGCTGGGAGGAACGTAAATGCTGTGATTGCAACAATGTATCTCTTCTCCAAGCGGTGCAGCGCGCGGGCGTCGTACTGATAGTAGACAATGAGAAACACGTCCACGGCCATGGCCAGCGTCCACAGCACATCCGCGAGCGGGAACATTTGCAGCAAAAAGCCCTGGAACTGGCACAGCGCGGACCCGTTGCCGGCGCGCGGGCCGCTCAGAGAAATCATGGTGGCGGTAATGTCAAATGCATTGTAGACAGCATTGATGAGAATGAGCCGGTCGATGGGGTTGCGAAAGTACCGCGACGAGAAAAAGGTGACGATGATGGTCACAACGCCGAGGGCCGACAGGGCCGATGCGGTCCGCTCGACAATCTGCAAAATGTTGAGCTGTTCCGCCGAGAGGGCCATGATGGAAGCATTGGAGAGAAGCTGCCCACACGGGGGCCTCGAAAAGCTATGGGAGCGAGAGCAAGGTGTTGATGGTGTCTGGGCATCATGGTGTATATACGAGTACTCGCAGGCGTCGGGTGTAACGCGGGGGACAAGCCATTATGCAATACAAACTGACGAGAAAGCACCATGATGGGATTGCAAAGGATTACGCTGGTAATTGAGCTGCCTCCCTTGACAGTGCAGAGCATCGAGCCTTATTAGGGCGGATGACGTGATGGCCAAAGGCAAGGCTCCAGTGGCTCGACGTCAAGCCTGGTGGGTTGGGCATATAGAAATACCTCGAGGCGCAGCCAAATGACCAACGGCGACAAAGACGGCAGGGAAAAGAAGACGGCCGTCGAAGCAGATCGGCCAGGACGGGAGCCGGGCCGAGAGCGCCATGTATATGTTGCTGCTTCTGCTTTGGCTATCGAGAGAGCGAGAATGAGGCTATTGTCCGGCTAACACCGGCCACGGCGATGAACGACAACGCGATGCCAGAGTCAATGCAATACAAGAATAACAACAGCGCCAAGAAAGAAAGGGCATAGCCTGCGTCAATCTCGTACGAGTGCGCAAAGTTGCCAGTACGTAATGGACAGCCCCCTACAGCCATGCACCATCGAGCTGGTGAATTGTGCCTTTGCTTCTTGACGCCTGACCATTTCGTATTCTGCTCGTCCTTCCTCTCCCGGCTGTTGCTCTGGGAAACGGACCGAAAGGGCGCGCGGAAAGGCGGCAAGTACGTTTTCTGTTACTCCTGGAACACTTGAGAAGAAATACTTGATATTCAATTCTTCGCTCACAAACATCCGCACGAATGAGATATTAAGCGTCGACAATCGAGGCGTTCGAGCAGACCACCGACCATAGATGCATTTTTGATCACTGCTCTCAACACCACTACAACGACGGCTTGCTGCGGGCCTTGGCCTCGTCATTGTCGTTCCCCGACGGCGGAATGCCCGGCGTCGCGCGGCCCAGGTCCTCGCGCAACTTCTTGACCGTGCCGAGACTCGGGGCCTCGCAGTCCTGCAGGCAAAAGACCATGCGCGCCCACTCGGTCTTGCTCGGGTTGTACCACGAGTGCAGCGTCGCGCGCTGCACCATGACGTCGCCGCGGCGCATCACTGTCTGCGTGCCCGTCTTGTCGTCCTCGAGCTTGCTCACAACGGTGCCCTCCAGCACAATGCCATAGTCCACGGACACGGTTCGGTGCATCATGCACTCGTACCCAGGCGAAAAGTCGACAAACCGCAGCACGGTGCCGCCGGGGGACACGAGGCCGATGGGGCCCTTGGCCATGAGGGCGTTGTGCGCAGCCACGTCCTGGTCGCCGTCGAGCTTGACCGGGAACTGGGGTGTCGTCCACGCAACCGACATTTGCATCTCGTCGTTGTCGTAGCTCGTCCACTCCACGGGCCGGCGCGCGTGCAGCACGGCCTTGCCGTCGTCGCTGTGGCCCGTGACGTAGACGACGGGGCCGGGGAGGCTGGTGGCCAGCTGGGACTTGTGAGGCGGGCGGGCTGCCATTGTCTTGTGTGTTGGTCGTTGGTCGATGAGGTGTTTCGCGATAAGATGGGTTTGATTTGTCGTTCGTTTTCTGCTCTGTGCCGTCTGTCTATCTGCTGTCGCGCGCAAGGTGTCTTTCAATCACCATCTGCCACACGTGTCTCACTTTGCAGGCGCAGTCACCTTTTGTTCTGTCTCTGGCTGCCGTCCTCATCAAGCCTCGCCGTTGTTCCTTCCATCCGGACGTCCGACGGGGCGGATGCGCCTGCTTCTCCAACATCTCTGTAGCACAGCATACTATGCGTTGTTATGTAACGGATGTCAGCTGCCGCCCATTGCGACGAACCAGCATGTAGAGAATCATTTTAGATATCTGTCCAGTGGTCGCGATCAGTCGCTTCACCTGTTTCCAGCCACGTGATACTGCAGTCACTGCCAACAGCGTCTCAAGCTGTATAGGCATGGGAAGGCGATAATACTCGACGCTGTGCATCACCAGCCATTCTCATAATGGATTGACTCGCGATGCGCGATCGGATGGGTCGGTCTCAGCGACGGCTTGACGCAGATGGATCTGTTCCTCCTACGCTACCCTTGGATCCTCCTCATGACAGAAAGACATGATTCGCTCCCGGTGAGCAACAGCATTCCTTCCATCGGTACGAGCAGGATCGTATCTTGTAACATGGTGTAGGAGCGAAGCCTGAGACAGAATCAGACGCCGTCAAAGTGCATGCATTGCATTCGTCCTTGCTTGTCACCGACGTTGGCTCGGGGTGAGCGACTTCACAGACACTCGCCTCGCCACGCTGTTATGATGAATAGTACGAGTCCGTATCACTCGTATGTCGACAGAAATCCGCCCTGAACGATCTTCAAAGGGAGCGACTACGAGTCCTCATGCGACATTGTGACCCCTCGAGGACCACAGGAATACGGGACCTTGCTCGTACGAGTAATTGCCTGGAGTCGCGCGCATGCGACTTGTGTCACCGACTATCAAAAGTGCTTTTCGAAGCGTTGCACAGGCGGCTGGCGGCTGATCTCTAATTTAGATTATGATGTAGGACAATGCCCATTCGCCGTCATTCATACTCCGTACAAAGGTCTCATCTCCTCCCGCAGTGAATTGCGTCGCACAGCAGCGAGCCCAACCGCCCTGACCAGCATCTACCGTAGAAAAAAAAAGCCCCGATGGCATTGCAAGGCGTTGCAGGGGGTAGCCCTTGGACTCGTATCCGGCCCTGTTTGTGGCTGGTTATCCCAATATCGAGGTTCCATGGGTCCCCAGCCCCAGGATCGACAGGGTACGAGCAATGCCACAGTCGAGGAAATGAAGCCCTGGAATCCCTGGTGCGTACTGTAAAAACTGATTGATGCTTGCTCTCCAACTGGGCGCACGAGGGGTCTCAGTGAGATACGGAGTACGAGTACGAGTACTCCGTAGATGGCTGAGAGATGGCTGAGAGATGGCTGAGATATGGCTGAGATATGGCTGAGGAATGACTACTCAGTATCGCATACGAAGTACGAGTACTCCGTACAGCGTACCCCGTATTCTGAAGCAGAAATTTATTTCTGGACCGCTCATCGTCGTATCTCATCTCAGCTCAAAGTGATACGTACTCTGCTCGTATCTATCGCATGAGAATATATCTACTTGCGCCAACTTTCATTAACAGAATGTTGGAAGATTGATTACTGAGTAGAGGCCTCATTGATTACGAGTAAGAGCCAGCTGATAGTGAGACATTGCTCGGTCTCGATAAGTGAGCCCTTTCCCTTACAAACTGCCACCCCTCATGAACTGCCCTCGGACTTCATATTTTTTTCTTTCATATTTTTTTTTTCCGTGGCCATCCTTGCACGCACACGGAATACAGTTCCGCATGCTGGTGCCTTATTCTCACTCCGTAGACCGGCATTGGCAGATGGAGAACACAGCGACGTGGCAATGGCGATGTGGGCTGTGATCCCTGCATTTTTCACAATCGCCTTCGATGGTTGCCTCTCTGGTCACACTTTTGATTCTTTTATTCCCTCATTATTCATCTTTCTACACAGTAATGCTTCATTTTATCCCTTTATACAGTGACTCTTTCACAAGCTCACTGCCGGAACAACGTAACGTGCACGCCACCCTCGGGCCCCAGTAAAAAGCTAGACACATACGGAGTAACTTGAGGTGTTAAAGAAAGGGAAGAAAAACAACCAAAGAAAGACCCGCCTGGGCTAGGGCGGCGTGGTGGCCCACCGACCGACGGCGTTGTTTAGCCCAGGCAGACAGACACACGGGAGCGGGCCAGAATGTCACTCGAGCATGGAAGCCAGGGATGCGGACCTGCACTAGGACGAACTCGGTGTACGGAGTACGAGTACTCGTACACCGTACTCTTCAAAACAGATTGTGAATGAAAACAGACTGATCACAAATCGAGAAGTTTGACGGCTTTTTTCCCGCGGTCCACAGAGACAAAGACTTCCAATGATGTGAGACATACTCGTAAGCCTTCGTCGTGTAATCGCCATCTAACCTTTGTCTGCCACTGCATCCGTTGTTGCAAGTGTTCGCGCCATCCACATCGGTGATGTGTAGCGCACCGGCGACCTAACGATGTCCGGTATCCAGGCGATGACACCTACGGAAACATACCCGCCTTCACTGGACACCGACAATGGGGGATCGAAGACGACAATGCGGGCGATCGAAGCTGCACTCCGTATTTCGGACACGCAGTCGGAATCGCAAAGGGCATCTCGCCTCTGTTCAAATTGGCTTTTCAAAAGACAAATTCAAAGATCACTCTCAGTAATCACTATTCGTATTCAAAAAAGCATTCAGCTTCGATAGCAGAAAGTGGCTGCCCTACGATAAAGAGTACTCACTCTGAAACGAGACATGGTCGAGTCGTGAGTGAGCATGCAGAATGGTTGTGCGGTCGCCCGCATTACACAAAGATCAGCGGTTGACCACAAGTACTTTGTACTCCCGTACTCGTACAACAAAGCAGGGAAAGAAACCTTTTATCCGAACGGCAGAACTGCCCGCACAAAACAGGTTGCCTGCCCCCTGGCGCCAGCGGGCCCGCGATTGCCGTCCGAAACACCCTAGCGCCAGGAACGGCCCAATGACATGCGCCCACAACAGCCTGGGTGACCACCAAAAAGGGGAACGTCAGCCCTTGGGATGGCGCCAGGAGGGTAAGTGGAGCCGCGCGGGCAAGGGGTCGAATGCAGGAACCATAAAAATTAGAGCCAATTTACTAGTACGTACTCAGGTACTTCGTACTTCATACTGTGTGTGCGCTTGTACCCAGTACACTGTCCCAGTGAGGAAACCACTGTAAAGAGCAGGTACGAGTACTCGTACGAGTACCGAAAAGATCGAGTGGCGGAAAGTGCGACGGGAGGCAAACTGGAAAAGGCGCGTTCCTCTTGCCGCTGCGGAACGGCTCCCCCACCACTTGGTTCCATTCAACGCTGCCACGAGCAAGACAGAATACTCGTAATCTATCTCGACTGGTGAAGCACTTTATCTGCGGAGTACAGTACGGAGTACGAAGTAGGAGTACGCAACAATGTGCTCAGTAATCGTAATCTGTACGGAAGATTCTTCTTTGTTGTATTGAAACATGAAGGAAGGAACGAGAGGGAATGGCGGGTCTTGTAAGCTGTCGCAAGGAAGGAGCGATGGATGGACGAATATAGGCGGAATGCGAACAATTCGCGAAACGTACTGAGTACTCGTACGATACTATATTTTACTGCAGGAGAATATGCAACGTGTCTGCAGGCCGGGCGAGCACAACACATGGCAGCACCAAGACAGCACACCGACAGACAGCCAGCGCACACGCGCCCTACACCAATGCAGGGACAAAATATGCAGGTGCTGACGGCTTTTTCGGTCTTCGATCAGCCCTTGCCCTGCTGTCCCAGTGTTTTCAAATGCAGACTCTTAAAGTCTCTTATCTCATAATTCGGCAGCGAGTAATCATCGATTGTTGAGTACAAGAAACACTCTATTGCCGATAGTCTCGGCACTATGCCATCTTTCCTCATGCTTTTTTTCTCCGTTGTTGCACCGCTGCCCGACCCAGACTCTCATCGAACTCGAAAAAAGCAAAGAGGACAAAAAATCGAAACCAGGCCAGGCATTAACACACTAACGCGATGGATAGGCCCCACAGAATGAAGGGCCCTTCCTTTGTCCTTCTTTTCCACTTCGGGAACAACCCCTGGGGCAACGTGAGAACATAGTGCTAGTACGAGTACTCGTACTTCGTACCACATGCCAGTGGCATGCGCCCTGCCGGCGGGCTGAATGGCAGCAAAAAAAGGGAGGAGCACAGACGAAACTGCGAAACGAAACAAACAGGGGGTCGGCAAAACGGTCGAGGAACAAGAGTTTAAAAGAGGCGGTCCTCCCGCCTCCCGATCTGGGGATGCTCGTCCTCCTGTTTGGTCTCTATCTTTTTTCTGAACTTTGTTCACCACCACACTCCCTTTTTTTCATCTCTTCCGTGCTCTCTCCATTTCGAGAAGCCGTTACTTGGTTTATCAACCACTTTTACATTCCTTTTCGACTGTCTTGACGACAGCACAACTCTGGCCATCTGGTGCCCGTTTATATCACAATTACACTTGCATCCATCCAAACCACATTCTCTCGCACATACTCAGCATCACTATACCATCACCAGGTTACCGTACACATTGCAAAAGTACAAAGTCACTCTCTGTATAGACAAAAGATACCCTTCAGGCAACACGCTTGATACCATACATTCACACACAAATCTAAAAACCCACATCACAACAACACACACAACACACACACCACAATACAATGTCTGGCACAACTACCGTCATTCTGGCACTCGCTGCCATGGCCCGCACCGCCCTGGCTGGCAGCTCTGGCTCTGCGTCCATCACACCCCACGCCAGCTACTCGTCGTCGGTCGGCGTGCTGGGCTGCATGATCAACACCAACCGCGTGGCCTACTGGCCCATTACCGTGGACTGCGACCAGATCTGTGTCAAGCTGACGTACGAGGGCCGCTCGGTCCATCTGCTGGCCATTGACCACTCCGAGGGCGCGCACGACATCTCGTACGATGCGTGGAACTACCTGCAGACGGGCAAGTCGGCGACCGTCGACCCCATTGACGGCGGCGGCGTCGAGATGGACTACGAGTGGGTGGACGCGTCCGAGTGCGCGTCGCTCATCTACACCGACGGCAACAAGCTGCCGCTGTCGGCCGTGTCCAGCATGAACTACGTGTCGAGCTGCTCGTCGGGCACCTGGGTCGGCGACAACCACGTGCTCTACAACATTGGCGACCCGCTCTGCGCGTACGGCGTCAACGAGGTCTGCGTCATGCCCACGTTTGCGGGCGCCAACCAGGCCGACTGCCCCAGCGGCCTGGGCACCACGGGCACGCCCGGCATCAGCGTCTACGACATTACCTACCCCACGGGCGAGGTCGTCGACTCCACGTCGACCACCAGCTCGGCGTCGGGCATCACCTGCGACTCCGATGGCGTCTGGTCCAACGAGGGCACCTCCAGCAGCAGCGGCAGCTCCAGCAGCGGCAGCTCGTCGTCCAGCGCCAGCAGCTCCTCTTCTTCTTCGTCGTCCTATGTCGCCCCCACCACGTACGCCGCCGAGCCTGCTCCCTCCACGACGGTCGAGCCCACCACCACCTATGCTCCCGTTGTGTCGACGACGCCCTCGCCCACGTCCACCTGGAGCACGAGCACCTGGAGCTCTTCGTCTTCCTCTTCTTCGTCGTCCTCTTTCTCTTCCAGCAGCAGCCCCAGCCCCATCCCCACGACGACCCAGGCGGCCGTTTTCGTTGCTACCAGCGACTCTGTCAGCACGCAGGTAAGCAGCAGCAGCAGCCAGACTGCCTATGATAGCATCACCACCACCTCCTCCACGTCCACGTCCTCGTCCTCGTCCTCGGAAGAAATCGCCACGGCCACGCCCACCCCGACCACTTCGACCACCCCGACGACCATGATCACCATGTACAAGAGCACCGCCGCGTCGACCGCGGCTGCCGTGTCGACCACGGCCTCTGATGTAAGCACCACCACTTTTGCCACCACCACCACCAGCACCGCGTCGACCGCGGACTGTGATGAAATCGAATCCACCATTACCAGCACCGTGTCGATCACGGCCGCTGCCGCCACCCCCGCCACCAGCACCGTGGCATCATATGATACTGAAGCCGCCGCCGGCATTACCACGACGACGAGCATTGTGGCGGTCACGGCCACCGTGTCGTGTGACGAATCGACAATGACGAGCACGACTGTTATGACGATCAACAATGTGAACAACAAGGCCGCCTTTGCCATGCCGGCTACGACTGCTTCGACGACCGCAACGACCGAGACGACCGTAACGACCGCAACGCCCATTTCTTTCGCTTCCCCCTCTTCAGCTGTGAGCTCGGCCCCGAGTTCTTGCTTTTCTTCCACCCTGTCCTTGGCCCCCTCTCCCTCCTCTAACCCGCCCGCTACTACGAGTACATCCACTTTTGTGTCCGAGACCTTGATCCTAACTTTCTCGCAGACCTCCAGCTCCAGCTCTAGCTCTACCTACAGCTCGTCGTCTTCTTCCGTGCGCGTCCCGCTGTCGACGGGCGTCCCCACGACGTTTGTCAAGCTGACGACGTCGGCGTCGTCGACCAAGTCGTCGTCCTCGTCCTCCAAGGTGCCGTACCCCACCACCACGGGCACTGCCGCGGGCGCCTCCAGCGTCCTGGTCACGGCCTCGGGCGTGCCCTCGTTCACGCCCGTCGCGTCCGCGTCGTCGAGCTCGGCTGCCAGCGCCGCCTCCGCCGCTGCCGCCGCCACCACCTCGGGCTCGGCTGTCGCGGTCAGCGGCGCGTCGGCCTCGGCCGTGTCGCGCGGTGCTGCTGTCGTGGCTGTCTTTGCCGCTATGCTGCTGCTGTAAGATAAGACCTACTGGGTTAGCTTACTTGTCAACAATGGGGGCGCGTTTGGGAATTTGCATTTTTTTGGCCGGCTCGGTTATATACCATTAGACATTCGTTTCGTTCACACCAGTCACTGTCGCACTCTTCTTGTACATATTTTCGCTTCTTTTCACTCTTTTTTTTTGGCCGGCTGATGTCGTGGATAACACAGCTTTGTGCTCTCTTTTACCATCAACACATTGACACTGCTGTATGCAGATTTATCTTTACGCGACGATGGTGCTCTTACTATGGTGAATAAAAAGTTCAACAATTACCAACTGTGCTGAAATGACAGGCAAATGACAAGAACCAACTATGGTGAGAAATGACAGGCAAACAACAAGAAATGACAGTCGAACAGGAAACAAACAACCAAATACTGAAATGATAGCTGAACAAGAAGCCTAAATATAGATCAAAATAGTCCGTTGACATCATGACCCGACAATGTCCTCGGCCGTCACAAACTGCCCGCCAAACACCCGGCCCCAATGCGTCCGGCTGATCGTCTCACAGTTCCAGCGGATCTTGGGGAGGTAGACGCCGAAGAAGGCAGCCGGGCTCTTCTTGAAATGCGAACTTTTGCCATCGCCCGCGAGGATGAACCCGTCGGCACTCACAATGGTGCTGTCGTCTGTCGACGCCTCCGACGCGAGTCCGAGATACCGACATGCGCTCTTGTACTCGGGCATCGACGCAAAGTATAACTGGCCGGCAAAGAGGTTGAGCTGCACAGAGAAGCTGCTGGTCGCGTCATGATCAAACGCAGACGAGAACGAGTACGCGAGCGCCGGAAATTGCAAAGAAGCAGCCGGTTGAGGCACCGTGTAGAGCTGCAGGTGGTCAATCGGCGCAAAGGACAGGCTCGACCGCGGAGCGTAGAGGTGGAGATACACGCCAGCTCCCCCTGACTTGATGGCGGGCAGCAGGTGCTGTGCCTCATACGGACTGATGACCATCATCTCGGCAATGCTCGCCCTCGCATCGTTGATGCGCCGGGTGAGAATCCACTGCACGGGCCGCAGAAACGAGTCGCTGTGGTTGCAGTCGCCCCAGGTCGGCATCTGGACCGTGCGGGCAAAGTCGGCCGACACCAAAAGACTGTTGGCCCGCGGGAACTGAGCGACATCGAGGTGCTTGGCGGCACTGGTCTGGCTCAGCGACCAAAAGGCTGGGATGTGGCTGATCGTACCAGCAGCCACTCGTGACGCGGCCTTGGAGACGCTGACCGACGTCTCCGGCAGCTTACCCGTGGCGACAAATTGCTCAATGTCGCGATGCAGGCTGTGCTTTGCCGGCTCCAGCGGCGGCGGCCTCTCCACCTGCTTCTCCTCTTCGACCTCGGGCGCAAGCTCGCGCTCCTGCTCTTCGTGCAGTGCCGACGCGCTAGCGTGGTGATGGGCGTCAAACTGTCGGCAGCGCTGGACAATCGCCTCGAGCTCCGGTGACGTGTCCTGTGCCAAAGCCTCGTCGGCCCCTCCAAAGACGGACCTCATGTACTCGGCTGCCGTTGCGCCAGCGGCGACCTCGGGGTTGACGGCCCGCTTGGGCGTGTAGTGGTCTGCCAACAGCATGGCCTCCTTCTCGAGGAACTTGCTCGCGCACGCCTGTGTCAGTCCTGCCGTGTTCGTCTCCACCCAGACCTGCTTCTGCCGCACAAACCGCGCTCCCTGCACTGCCCACAACGGCATGCTGCGGCTCAGGTCGGCCCAGGTCTCGGAGATGCTCCATATCAGGACGTCTGCCACTGTGCATGTCTTGCTCTCCACGGGAGAGATCTTGTCCTGTATCTCTTTCGGAACAAAGAAGCAGACCGACTGGCCGCTGTCAAGCCTTCTCATGCGCATGCAGGCCTGCACGAGACGGTCCTTGGTCAGGTTGGCCCCCAGCGTGACGGCGGCGCGGTAGTTTTGGGGCAGCTTCAGGTCAATGCCGCGGGTGTGTGCTTCGTCGAGAAAGACAAGGCAGCGATCGAGCTGCTGTGCAAAGGGCGACGTCTGAAGGGTTTCGGCATGGCCACTCCTGTCAATCACCATGATGTCGTCATTGGCACCACAAAACACAACGGCCTCCTTGTGGCCCCTGTCCAAGACGAGCCACTCTTTGGCCATCTGGATGTTTGTGAGCTCGAGGATCTGCGCACCGGCGTCGAGTATCACCTGGATTGGCGGCTCGGCGTCGACAATGAGACGCAAAAGTTTTTCTGCATTGGATGCAGTTTCCGATGTCGCAGACAGAGGCTGCCCCCCGGTGGGCATGTAGTAGACCGTGTTCCTCGGATGCAGGAGATGCTGGAGAACCAAAGCATTGGTATGCCGCTGTCCAGGAAGATCGAGATGGTCGACGGCCAGCGGCAGCAGGTGCTGGGAGTCGCTCGTGCCACTGAAGCCCGTCGTGGGCTGGGCCTGCTCTCGGCCAATGTCCCACCCCGACGCCGACAGCTTCTGCGGGAACTCGTTCATCTCCTTGGGAAACACAATGTTGGCGAGAAAATAGTCAATGGCGCCCTTGGACCGTTGCAAGTGCGGGAAAACCTGCTCCTTGCACTGGTGCCGGTCCTTGATGTTGACGCCGCTCAAGGTCTGAAAGGCTGCCGACATGTCGGGCGACGCACTGCGGATCCAGTCGTTGTACTCTGCGGGTGCCTGGTCCGACAGCAGCAGGGTCTCCAAGGAGCTGAAGAGGTCGTCGTGCGAGAGCCCGCCATAGTAGTAGCTCAGGCACGTCAGCACAATCACGACATCGGGGTGGCTGAACTCGGCCTGGGGCGCCGGGCTGTCCTTGGCGCGGAAGGGCACCGCCAGGCGTTTTGGTGGCCGGCGTGACTTGTCAATGCCGTAGTTGACGCGCCACCGCTTGCTGCCAAAGGCAAACCCGAGCACGCCTTGCCCCAAGAGCCCACGCACGAGAAGCAGGCGCGGCTGGACAGACTCTGTCCAAAACGCTTCACAGGACTCGACGGCGGCGACCGTGTCCTCGCTCGGCTGTGTCTCGGTGATGTATCTGAAAATGGCATCGCGCACTGCGGGTGCCTGGCGGCCAATGGGCAGTCCTGGGAGGCCGTTTTGGCAGACGCGTGCCGCCACCATCTGGCACACGCGGTCGCGGCCGTCGTCATTCAGGAAGCGGATCCGGGGAAAGGCGCCGAGCACAGCCCCTTGCTCAATCTCAATGGACAGTGGCAGCTCCTGCTGGACGAGCGGTGCCACGTCGCGCACCAGGCCCAGAACCGCCTGAATGAGCACCCAGCGCTCGGGGCTGAGCTCCACGTTGCTGGGCGTGCCCATGGTGTAGGTCAGCTCAAACTTGACACTAAAGTTCTCGTCGCTCTCGTCGACAATGTAGCGTGCATAGTCCAGGAAGAACTGGCGCGTGGCCAGCGCAGACGTGGACAGGTCGGCTTGGTCGCTGATGGCCTTTTCCGGGCCAGCGAGCTGAAACGACAGCAGGTGCTCTGGCTGCACGAGCAGGATGCCACCCGCGTCCCTGCACTCGTGGCACATTCGGTTGATCTTGCTGTAGTCGTGTTTGCGCAGCACCAAGGATCGCGAAAACGGCATGTGGTAGATGCGCCGGCCGCTGAGGCCGCCGAGCTTGCTCACCAGCATGTGCAGCATCTGCTTCGACTGTGGCTTGCCCACAATGACCACGACGAGACGGGAGCCGTCTGCCAGAGAAGCCGCCACAATGGGCACAATAACCGACGACTTGCCCTCGCCCATGTTGAGCTGCATGGCTGCATTGCGTCCCGCCGGCGGGTGAGCCATCTTGGCGGCAATGTCGATCTGGACCTCGCGGGCAAGAATGCCGCTCATCGTTTCCTGCAGCAGGGTCTCGGGGGCTTCGAGAGGGTCCCAGTTGGTGTGGCCCCGGTTGGCCAGCTCGCGGGCAAGGTCGGCAGAATTGTCGCAGGCAGCGACAAGCCTCGCAGCTCGCTGCACGGCCGTCATCGCACAGCCAAAGGCAACAATTGCCCGTCTCCATTCCAAGGAACGATGACGCCACTGCTTGTGCGCGAGCTGGGAAATGAACAGCAGTGGCGATGCCCTCGGGGCGTTGTACCGCCGGTAGACCGGTAGGCAGCTGGTCGTCGCCTGGGTCAGCTCTCGGAGAACGCTATCCCGATGCCTCTGTGCCTCGGCGTGCTTGTCGCAGAGGTGCTGCTTGTCACGTGCATCAGGGAGGGCTGTCTTTCCCGCGTTCCAGGTCCGTATGCAGTCAATGCTCTGACGGAAGTCTGCAACATAGGCCTCCTTGAACGGCTGGTTGACCATGGACGCCAGTCGATCAGACAAGGCAGAAAGGTCACGCAGCTGGGGGCTGTCGGTCAGCGTCGGCACAACGTGTCCCAGACTATCTGTGGCGGCCTCGTCTTCCGTCGACACAACCAGCGTCGGTGCTGTAAAGCTGAACAGGTCGTCTGTCGTGGTGTACGCCCGCGGCCTGGAGCTGGCAGCTGCCGGCGGCAACAACACAAATACCGGGGCTGGCATGCAGTGTCTGGGAACGTCCGCGATGGCTTGGCTGAGTTTCTTCAGGTACAAATAAAAGTTTCTGTTTTCCCAGCACAACTGAAAGGCAGCACGTATCTCACCCATGGCAATGCCCACAGAGATGTAGCCGCTGATGCTGTTCTCCTCTGGGGAGGTAGGGTGCGGACATGGCCACTGGGCAACCATCTCCTGGACAAACAGTCGACTGGCTTGATCCTTGTTGTTCGTGAATGCCCTTGCTCTTCTTGCCGCGAGCGCATGCGCGGTCTCACCGGGCTGGGCCCTGAGCCTGCGCTCGGTGCTGCCTTCAAACGCTCGTGCATGATCTTTGACAATCGCTTCCACTCTGCTCCGCGGCACCTCGCGTCCCAAAGAAAGGCGAAAGCTATCCGCATGCGGGATTTCGACATTTGCGACAGGTGCATTTGTGTACATGGCACACAGGGCCTGTATGGCAACGAGGTCGACATTCTTTCGGAAAGCGAGCGCGGCAATGCACACAGCAAAGTCAAACCTGGTCGCGGTTTCTTCTCTCATGGCTTGGTGCAGCAGACACCAATTCGGCCCTATACTGTCTGACCCTTCTTCGAGCAGCTCCGCATCATACTCGATGGCAATTGTCATTGTCTGGTCCACGCCGAGGATGTCCTTCTTCTGAAAAAGCTTCCATAGTCTGTCTGGAAGGCTGGAGTCAGCTGTGTACTGCAGGGTGTCTGTTCCATGTATGAGCCGGCTGGCGGCAAAGAAGGCGGCATCTCGTCTGGCGTACAGCCCGAGACCGTCATCTAGCCGTCCGGTGTAGACGCCGTCATGCTGCACCGTAAACAGGTCGCCACCAGCATCCGCTCGGTAGAACGTGGACGCCCGGATTGCATCACGGTCCAGCAGAGACGTATCGTCACCGGAAAACACGTCGAGGCCAACAAGCTTGTCCTGGCCCTGATGGAAGAACTCTCGCCGGGCTGCGTCGTCGAGCAGGGCCCGGGCTCTCCGGTACAGCTCGCCATGCTGGGACAGGAAGCTCAGCTGCTTGTCCCAAGAGACATTCTGCATCAGGTGCGAGCCTCTAGGGTAATAACAGCGTTGAGGTGCTAGGGCGGCAATCTTTTGAAGCATGACAACATTCTCTTGTGTCAGGCGAGCTGCCGAGGGGATGTCCGTCTCGCCGAGGATCTCCAAGGCGCGCTCTGTCCCGGTCTTGCTAGTCAATGCATCCGGGAGGCAATACGACGTCAACGCATGTAGGTAGCACAGATACAGCTTGCTCTGCACACTGCCGCTGTCGAGCAGCCGGCCAATCTGGTCATCGACTGTGTAGTGGTGCACCATGTGGCACGTCCCCACGACAGCTGTGACGCGGACATGGCCATGCTGGCGCTGCCACTTCACGGTTCCACTGGGAATGAGAACCACAGTCTTTCCGGCGCTGTTTGTCAAGATGAGCTTGCTGGCGAGGCCGACCAGCGTGCCGATCCGGTTGCAGGGATTCAGCCACATGCCACGGCACTCGCGGGAAACAAGCTTGTCCGTCCGCGGCAGTATGCTGAACTGTATCTTGAGTCTCGGCAGCGCAACTTTCAGAATCTGCTTCTGGCCGTCCCAGATCAGGTGCAAGTACGCAATCTCCTCGACAGGTGAGAAGACGCGCGTCAACTCGCGAGCGGTCGGGCTGTTGCGGTCAAAGATGAGGGATTGCTCTTTCTGCTCCATTGTCCACGCATCGCCACGGGGATGCAGCGTCCACAATGAAGAAGACGATACCCAGGGCATGTTCAGTGGCCGAAACCCAACGGTCTTGGTGTTCCTGTGGTACCAGTGTGTGAAGTTGACCAGAAAGTGTTGTGGGATTTGATCCCACAGGACGCGACGGGGTATGAGGTCCCAAGTGTCTGTGCCCTTGTCAATGGAAAGCTTCAGCCCCTTGTGGTCATCCAAGCCAAAGTACGCTTGGTGTCCCATGACCTTGCGAATGGCCGAAAACTTCATGCCGGGCCGTGTCGATGGCATCACCTCGATCGTGGTCTTGCCAAAGATCTGCTCGTACGCCGTCTGGCTCTCGTAGTCAGCTGGCAGCCGGCTGAGAGGCAGTCCATCAACGAGAAGCTCGCCTGTCAACAGATTGAAGTGCACAGACTGCGTGGGCGATGCTCCATTGCCCGCGGTGGTGAGCTCCGACGTGAGCCAGTGTTCTGCATCGGGACAGCTGCGCCAGGGTGTGCCCTTTTGATAGCTCGCCCAAACACTGGCAATGACATTGTCGAGGCACGTGCTGCTCTGGACGACAATGACATCCAAGAGGATGGGAAGCGCGCGAGATGTCAGACGCACCCAGCGCTGATAGGCCATGGTCAAAACTGCAGCATTGCTTTTGTAGCCCGAGTGAAATGTCTCCTCGATGTTGATGTAGAACTCGAGCAGCGCTGCGGCTGCCTGTGGCTTCTTCAGGACGCGTCTCAGTTTGGACTCGTCATATTCAAAGGTGCTGGCACCAATGAGGGCCAGCTCAAACGCCTTCTCCAAGAACTCGGTGCGCTGCTCCGAGTCAGTCGACGCCCGCGCCTTGTCACGGAGAGTATGCATCCACCGCAAGGCTGTCTGCCGACAGTCTTCAGTGAAGGCTTTATCGCTCTTGAAGGAGACCGCCACGTTGCCTATGCGGTTGGCAATGGCAATAAAACCGGCCAATGCCTGGTACGATTCCCAGTTCTCCCGGATGCGGTTCAGGCCAGCGCGAAGGTAGTCCATCAACTTGCGGTGAAATCTGGACACCAAAAGATCCTGGTGGCCTGCGCGAGCGGTCGTTTCCTTTGCCGTCGACGACGAAAACGTCGGGCCAGCTTGGTGGATCGTCTGCAGAATAAAAATGTAGGTTCCAATCTTCTTGAAGTCGACCGACGGCATTGCGAGCTGGACCAGTAGGTTGGACCACTGTGTACGCGTGCCGTATGGGATCGAGGTCAGCGCCTTGAACTCGTCGAGGGACAGCACAGGCGGGCATTCCGATTGACTGGAGATGACAAGATTTGGGTCCGGGCCATCGGGCTGCCAGTGTGGGCGCCAAAGGAACTTCTCCAGCACCGACATGTCCGCTGGCAGCTTGTACATGCACATCCTCGCAACGGTGTCGGTGGCGACTTGGGTGGCGGTGAACACGTCGTGAGTTCTGTCAAAGTAGTGGTACTGCAGGCCGTTGTTGACGCAGACATCTTGAAGTGTGGCATCCGAAATACTGTAGCTGCTTCGGTGGGTGACCTTCGCCGGCTTGGTCTCGGAGAGCAACTGGATCCGCTGAGGTGTCGTCTTCTCGTAGCTTGACAGGCACGAGCTCGGCTTGTACTCGTGGTCTGCCCGTCTGGATCCCGCGTACTCGAAGTCAAAGACATCCATGAGCAGAAATGCCGTTGCATCACGCCAGTTGCCAAAAGCTTTGGGGCGGTCCAGCTCAAACACTGTAGCCTGCGCATCGCGAGTTGCCGTGGGCAGCGGCCACTCAAAAACATCAATTTTCAGGCCGTTTGCCTTGTCACGGCGATTGCATCTGTGACAGTAGGGATCGTGCTCACGTACGTCGCTATCATAGGTCGATCTGTAGTAAGTGCAGCTCATGCGATTGTACTCAGCCATGAGGGTTCTGTACTGCTCCTTCATCTCGTGGAACTCGCGAATCTTTTTTTCCTTGTCGGCCGTTGCATGTTGGACGATCTCGTCATGGAGTTGCTCGTGTCCAGGAGATTGTGCAAAGTAGCGCACTGCAAACGACTCTGGCTCGCCAAAGGCCGAGAGGATGCATGGGCGGCCTGGTTGTGCCCGACGAACACGGTCTTCCAGATACTCCTCGATATGGCTGAGCCTTTCCATCTGAGACTGGAGCGGCAGCAATAGAGACTGGCACATGTCAATGGGAATGCCGGGGTCGTACTCAGCAAGCAGCGGGAGGATGGCAGTGGCCGACTTGTCACAGGCCGTCCACAGCTCAAGACACGTCAGGATCATGAGCGACTTGTTTTCTGGGTTGGTGCCGTACTGGGACGAGGCTTCCGTATGGTAGTCAGAAAGTAGTTTCTGAAGACGGCCACACGTGTCTGGCTGGAGCAAGTTTTGATGGTTCCAGTCTGCAAGGTGGTGTTCTACCCACGACTCAAACGCGGCGAGATGGTGCAGGCTGTGGTTTTTGTTCTTGGAGGACACATCACGCGGGACGACCTTGGTAGGCAAGGTGCCGGCTGGCAGCTTCCCAACCATGGGCGGGGGGTGGAACTCGGAACTCGCCGTGACATCAGATGGATTCAAGATTGAATCAATGTAAGCGTCCAGCTTGAAGAGCTGGGCTGGTACGTCAGCGGCAAAGTCGAGAGCCGACAAAGGTGACATGGGAACATCTGGATCAGACAGCTTGGAAATGCTCCCCATTCGCTTCTGGAGCAAGGCCTCGGCTGTGGCCAAAGCATCTGTCACGGTCGGGAGCCACTTGCGTGCAGCGAGGCGGTCGTCACCATAGGTCCTTGCAAGCTTGGTGATGCGTCGCGAGATTTTGCACATCATGCAGTGCAAGACATCACTCTTGATGTCTGGGTCGTGTGCTTGGACGGCGTCGCGCAGTGATTGGCCCATGAAGAAGATCATGGCCTCCTTGTAAAGGTCGTTCTCGGTGCAGGACGACGTGCGCATCAAGGCCGTCTGCAATGCCACCCGAGCGAGAAGCCACATAGGCGACCTGTGCCAGGGCAGGCGAGCATTGGACCACATGACCTCCTCGCGCGTGTGTTTCTGGAGGCGAGGGCTTTGGTAGGGCTGACCGGCAGCGTAGAGGTATGCCGTCAAGAACTCGTTGACCAAAGCCGGGTTGGTGGTTTCGCGATCCTCGATAGCCTTTTTTCCTGCCTTTTGAGCCTTGGCGAGCATCTCGTGTGCATTCTGGCTGCTCAGCTTGGCGACTGTATGGCAAAGCGTCTTGCGAAATGCGGCATCGTCAAATGTGCTCTTGTCAATGGCAACGGACTTTTCGGGAAAGACGCGCGTGATGCGGCCCATGGTCTGCATCACAATTCTGTTTGGCGGCAACAGCTCGAAGGTCTCAAAGATGACCTTGTTGCCTTTGCGCCGGACGATAAGACCAGCATTTTGAGCAGCGACGTGAAGAGGCACGATGCCACCTATGTGATAACTATTAGCAGGCGAAGACAGATAGGTTACGGGGGAACAGAACGGTGCAAAAGAACGTACCGCGTATGGAAAGGAGCTGGAATTGGCGTTGGAGTTGTTCTTCAAGTGCCGATTGTGCCGGGTCGACGAGAGCAATGAGGTTCTTGATGGCAGAGACGGCCTCTGTGAGACTTGCGGTCTCACTGTCGTCAACAAAGTCTCCAAACTCAACTATGGCAGCGCGTAGGCGGGATAGCAACGCGTGGTTTTTGACTGCCTCGCCGGCGTCTCTGCCTTCGCCTGGGAGCTCGGGAGGGAGGAAGACGTGGTGGAAGATGTACGCCATGTTCTCGGAAGTCATGGTCGCCATCGTTGGAAGACGTGATGTATGGAAAAGAATAACTATGCAGTCTCGGTAGCTGGTGAAAGAAAAATGATGTTGTTCTTGGGCAAGAAGCACTCAACCCGGGGGGAGGAGGGGGGGGGAGGAGGGAGGGGGAGGAGGGGGGGGACGATGCTATATTACTGGCCCGTGTTTGTTTTGAGATCAGTGTGGTAAACCCTTGCGTCCTTCCTTCCTGCCTTGCGAGTGAATGGGTGGCTCTTGCCAAATTTACTTGATAGGCAAACAAGTAGCCAATACAAACGGTGAGCTCTTTCCTGATTTGGATACTGTCTATGAATAGTGAATGATGGCAGTCGACGAATGAGGAAAGACGAAAGTGAAACAGCAGTCAAACGGAAGCCATGCGCAGCTTGAGGATAACGAAGCAATCCAGAAGTATGTCTGTCTTACGTCGTGCTGTTGTCAACATGCTGCCTTGTTATAACCGCCCATGTAGGCAGGGTTTGTCTCGTATGAATCCTGTGGCCGCGTTTGTGGCCATACGCAGCCTCTTTGCACATCCCTCTAGGCAACGGCCATGATTTAAGAAGACTACGTATGTCAGGTAGATTGTGGTGTAGACATGAGGATGAAATACCGGTGCTGGGTCTAATCAAGATGGAAGTGAGTCAGCCCTCAGAGGATTCTCAGTGCTCCTTCATGCAAGAAGCCTATCGAGGTGCCTCGACTGATATGGACTGGCATCCTGCCATAAGATCAGACTCACGTCAGGATCAGCTCGATCTGAGAAAAGGCGTAATAAGTTTGACTGGGATACGCCATGTAAAGCTGACAACATTGTATCTCTTTTCATGTCTGAGGTGGCGAGTGGTTCTACGAGTACTTCAGAATCAATGTCGGTCCAGACAATCTGATACGAGTATGCCAGTCCCGCAAGACCAAGGAAGCTAATCCTGGTTGAAAGATACGATGCGTATTACCTACGAGACTCAGCCACAGGCAAGGCAGTGTGATTGATGCAAAAGAAACGATCAGTATTTCCTTGGTTGCACTCGCGCCTGTGACGTTTCTTAGAAAGAGCTACGGAGTGCTTCAAGTATACACGCAATTTCTGCGATATACGCGCACTCGTTCGTACGAGATGTGATAGACGGGAGAATAAATGTTGTCAATTTTCATACGGTTGATCGACATAAGACTGAGAGCGAGAAACGTATAATTTGAAATGTTTGCTTTCTATATCTAGTTTACGAGTATATCAGGACCTACACGCATTCAAGGGGTAGCTGGTGACTATGGCGATCGTGAGTCAACGTTTTTGGTTAACTCGTTCTCCAGACGCCGCTGTCTACTATAATTTTCTCTTCAGATATGTATCTTATTTTACTGAATAATAACGTGCACATTAACTCAAGCCAGTCCAACAAAAGTCATATACATGGTACAGGATGCACAAGCCAAAAAATAAATAGGCCAGGAGGAGGATGTTGAGAAATGCCAACAATACAGGAAAGAGCCTGGGGGCGTTCTCTACTCGTAGCCTGGCATCACAAAGCGAACAATGCATCTCTTGGTCCTTTTTTCTTGCATTTTCCACAACAGTGAGCTCATGTAAAAAAAAAACGTGTCGAAGCTGCTGCCATATTGGGCATCGACACGGTGGCTGTTGGCGCTTTGCTCCTACGCGTGAGGTATGCAGCTGGCTTTCAGCCGGAGGACCCCAATGTCGCTAAAGACTTCCTCTATTTTGCGCGTGGTCTGGATCACGGACTTTATCGCGGTTCTTGTGAAGAACAACGTGTTTAAACTAGAGACAAATAAAGGTTTTGATAATGCCCCCAAGCATTAGAAAAGAAGTGTTTTAAAGGCTATGTCTCAGGTCTCGGTTTCCTTTGATTCTTACTCTCAAATTATCTTTAGATCAATCACTAAGGTCAAAGACGTTGTTTTTATTGCCTACGAGGGGCCAGCCTTAATAGAATGGACTAGGTGCTAGAGTTGCCGCCGGGCGTACAAGACGTCCACAGCACGTTCCTCACCAGCATTTCGTGCTGTATCCCGAGGTCCCGGCACCCTCGACGAAGTTCTTGCGCAGTTTGAACAACGGGACAGTAGTACATCGACCTCGCCGCCGTTTCGCGGAGCACGCAGACAACGACGCCAGGATGGTAATCTCATTTCTCGTTTTTATCTCCGGAGTATCATCAGCTTGATCGTCCTCGAATATCGCGTGCAGCTTCCTGCAGACGGATATCGGCCAGACAATTGGCAATCAACTCTGCCAAGACGAGTACGCACTGATGCGACAACTACTCGTACCGCCCCAAGTGCAGCGTCCACCACCGCAGAGCTTATCGCCGTTCTGAGACAAAATCATCAAAAAATAAATTTGGGATAATAGAGAAACCACAAATCAGATCAAAAGTGTCCAAACATGGCGTTATCAAAACAGTGTTTTCAGCTCTACCGCGTGACCTCGCCGACTGATCACGCACTACGCCCGCACTAAGAGACTATCACCTATCGAACACACGCGTGACATCATCCCCCTCTTTTTGCATATTGGTATTTGCCCGTCAGCCGCGTCATCTTGTTTTTTCTTTCTTTGACCCTTAAGACCCCTCTTGGCACGTCAATATCGATCGGCCCGTGTCTTGGCTCTAACGTCTTGACGTCTTTCAGAAAAAAGTACCAGAGGCAAGAAAAATCACAGGACTTTTCTAATGGCCGACCCCTCGCCACCCGCGCAGCCTGCGCAGAGCCAAGAATCAGCTGCACCGACGCAGCCGGCGCAAACCGTCAACAATGGCCACATTGACGGTCACAATGAAGACAGCAAGGTTGAGCACACCGCCGACAACACCGCCGACGACAACGCCAAAGACAAGCCATCTGGCGGCTATGATCCAACACCCTTGCCGCACCCTGCCGACGGCTTCCCCGGCTACACGCTCAAGTTCACCTTTGTGCGGGCGGCCAACCTGCCCGTGGCCGACTTTGACGTGCTGATCGGCAAGGCGTCGTCGGACCCCTTTGTTCACGCGACGCTGACCACGGACGTGCCCACGCGCCACCCGGGCATCGACCCGCCGCTCGTGCACCGCACGCACACGGTGCACAAGAACACGGATCCGGAATGGAACGAAGAGTGGATCGTCGCCGGCCTGCCGCGCTCGGGTTTCCGGCTCAAGTGCCGGCTATACGACGAGGACGCGGCCGATCACGACGACCGTTTGGGGAATGTCACGGTGGCGGTGGATGCGCTGACCGACGACTGGCCCGGTCTGCACAAGGTGT
The DNA here is from genome assembly GCA_029299015.1 of Ophiostoma montium. Classification (NCBI taxonomy): domain Eukaryota; kingdom Fungi; phylum Ascomycota; class Sordariomycetes; order Ophiostomatales; family Ophiostomataceae; genus Ophiostoma; species Ophiostoma montium. Next base: position 101,417 of record JANSMC010000010.1, read on the forward strand.
ACGACGTCAAGAAGCGCATGGGCAGCAAGCGCGCGTACCTGATCAAGGCGGCGGCGTCGGCCGTCACGGGCGGCAGCATCACGGCGACGCTGGAGCTTAAAGTGGAGCTGCTGGAAAAGACAGCGCCCGAGCTCGGCGGCCGTGTCTACACGGTCGGGCCGACGGGCTACGTACGGCACTTTTCGCCCATGATCGGCCGGCTCACGCGCACCGTGGTCAACAAGGACGAGCAAGCCGACGAGAATGGGCCGCCACAGCCGACTTCGTCGTCGCCGCCACCACCCCCAGCGGCCACGCTATCGCCACCCCCCACGCCGGGCCGGCACCGCCGCGGCAGCAGCCAGGAGACCAACACGAACTCGCGCGCGTCGTTTTCGTCGGCGCACGGCGGCGGCACCAAAAAGTACGACTTCCAGGCCAACGAGATCCAGCTTCAGGGCCCCGTGCCGGCGGAGCTGTACCACCGCTACGTCGAGTTCCGGCCCATTATCGGGCGCATGTTTTCGGCCAAGGGCGTACGCGGCCACATTCTCAACAAGGCGCTGCACAAGCAGCACAACCGCGTCTACAACTTTGGCCGCACGACCGAGTACGGCAGCTTCCCGCCGTGCAGCGAGCAGGCCGCGCTGCAGTTTCTCAAGCTCGCGCACTTTGACGAGGGTGGGCGCATCTTCACCTACATGATCTCGGTCGACGGCGTGTTTCGCTTCACCGAGACCGGCAAAGAGTTTGGCATCGACATGCTGTCCAAGCACTCGATGCACTCGGACGTTGCGCCCTACATTGCCTACAGCGGCGAGTTTTTCATCCGCCGGCTCGCGCGCCCGCTGTCGTCGTCGTCGTCGTCGTCGTCGTCGTCGGCCAACCCGCCCATGGCCACGCACCCGTCCGAGGACTTGCCCGGTGGGCCACCCAACAGCGCGCCGCCGCACCAACCCGGTTACTACCAGCTCGTCATTGACAACGACTCGGGCACGTACCGGCCCAACAAGGCGCTGCTGCCCGTCTTGCGGGAATATCTCGAACAAAACTTCCCGGGACTGGGCGTCGTCGCCATGCACAATGAGGACGCGCAGCTGGTCGAGATGAAGGAGGAGCAGCGGCGCATCAAGAAGCACGAGGGTCCCGGCCTGCAACTGGTGCTCAACCGCAGCGCCAGCAGCTCGTCCATCAGCTCGTCCGATGAGAGCCTGCTGAGCGATCTCGGCAGCCACGAGGGCGACGCGCCGCACCGAACCAAGAAGCAGATGGCCTGGAACATGCTCGAGGACCCGAGCACCATCAAGGACCTGTCGAGCGCCATGTTTCGGCACACCGTTGGGGACAAGAAGTAGGCAGGCGGTAATGGGACTGGAAGGATGGTATGGATTTGGATTCACTGGTATGGATAAGGTATGGTATGGGTTGGGTAGGTGGTAATTGGCAGATGGTTCTGGTCCTGGTTTCAGTGTTGTACTCGTTTTGCTATGTTTGCTTGTTTGATTTTTCTTTTTTTTTTGCTTCTTGCTTGCTTCTTTGTTGCATGCTTATTTGCCATCATTAGCCATGTGCTCGTCATTCCTAGCCAGACATGTCGTCGTATACTCGTAAATAGCCAATTTTTATTCATTCAACTACTTCAGTTGTACATCTCGGCCCGGCGGGCTTCGCGCCGCAGCATCTCGGCGTGCTCTTCGCGCAGCGTCACCCACAGCCAGAACCACGAGACCAGCTCCAAGAACATGAATGCGAAAAACACGCGGTTCTTGAGCAGGTCGCCGCCCCACGTGTAGTTGTTGTCCAAGCTGCTGGCACCGCGCTTGCCGTGCCACCGCGAGTCGCTGAAAAAAAACGTGTAAAACACCGACGTCATGGAAATAAGCACGCGCACGGGCGCCTGCGTGCCCCAGTAGTGGACCATGCCGACCTCCTCGGGCAGGCTCAGCGTGACAATGTCGGTGATGCCCATGGTGGCGAGGGCGACGGCGAGAAAGGCAAGGGCCGGAGACGGCGTGTCAAACCCGGCCGTCGGGGCCATGCCCATGGCATTGCCAATGACGTAGACGAGCGTCTGCTCGGCGAGCGAGGCGGGGCTTGTGAGGAAAAAGAAGCCGAGCGTGAGGTGGAAGAGGGCGAGGGAGACGATGATGGTGTTGGCAGAGATGAGGCCCATGATGGCGGGGGGTGGGTGCGAAGAAGCACGACGATACGTTAAGGTGAGAGACGGCGGGAGAGTAGGATCTAGAATGTTGCAAGGGAAGAGGAGTTGTGTACTCGTATTGGTGCGTTGCGAAGGGGGGGGAGACGAGGAAATGAGGCCAGAAGGAAGTGATGACACCTGACTCGAAACAGGTCGCGTGTCGTGTGGCAATAGGCAGGCGTTGACAGGGTCGAGCTCTAGGACAGAGCTGTCCTGAAACGGCAGCCTTTTTCTGCGACAAAGTCACGTGTTCTTTTTGGTGTACTATTAATTAGTACACGCTACCGAATAACAACAGCGCTCTAGCCGCTATCGATAACGGCGGCTGCGATAAGATACCGACCGAGCTCCGACGTCAGCTCCCCGGCCCGCCGTACGAGTACTACACCCCTCGCCCACCCGCGCCAAGCCGACGACGACCATGGACCTCGACGCCCAGAAACACGTGCGCTACTGGCAGCGCTGCCTGCGCTCCTTCTTGCCCCACCAGTACACGGCCAACGACAGCACGCGCATGCTGCTCGGCTGTTTCACCGTCGCCGCCCTCGACCTGCTCAAGGTTAGCAGCTCCCTGTTGACCGCCGACGACCGTCAGCGCTACCGCGCATGGGTGCTTTCGTGCCAGCACCCCGGCGGCGGCTTTGGCGGCGGGTCGACGCACGCTTTTCCGCGCGCCGTCTACAGCAGCTTCGACTTTGAGCGTCGCGAGCCCAAAGTGGCCGCGCGCGGCGAGGCCAACATTGCCGCGACGCTTTTTGCGCTGCAGCTGCTGGCACTACTAGCCAATGACGACAAAGATCCAGCCGCACAAGAAAATGCTTTCGCCGGCGTCGACCGCAATGCGACACTGCGCTGGCTGCGGCAGCTGCAGCGGCCCGACGGCAGCTTTGGCGAGTTTCTGGCCGACGTGGCCGACCCCGAAAGCCCGCGCGGCGCGACGACGGTCATTGCGGGTGGCTCCGACATGCGGTACTGCTATATTGCGGCCATGATCCGGTGGATGCTGCGGGGGGACGCTGCATCAGCGTCAGAGGTGGCGTGGGTGGACGACATTGACGTCGATGCGCTGGTGGCCCATGTGCGGCGTGGGCAGACGTACGACGGCGGCTTTGCCGAGAGCTCGTCGCACGAGAGTCATGGTGGGTTCTCTTTTTTTGTCTCCATCGTATTATCATGTGCTAATTGCCAGCCGGCTATGCATTCTGTGCCATTGCTGCCATGGAGCTGCTGGACCGCCCGGCCGAAGGTGGTCCGGGCCAGTCTGCGGCTCTTGGCCGGGGCATTGCCGACTCGCCGGGTTTGATGCGCTGGCTGTATTCGCGCAGCTTCTTGTACAAGACAAAAAGCGATGGAGACGACGACGACGACGACGAAAACGACAGCGACGACGAGTGGCAGGAGAGCACCGTCGCCGAGATCACGCCGGCCGACGCCCTGACGCCCACGTGCACCATTGGCTTCAACGGCCGCTGCAACAAGCACGCCGACTCGTGCTACACGTGGTGGACGCTCGGCAGCCTGGCCATTTTGGAGAATAACAACGGCAAGGACAAGGCGGCGACGACAACGGACGCGGAAAGCGACCTCTGGTCCGCCAGCCGCCGGTTTCTGCTCACCCAGACGCAGCACATTATCGGCGGCTTCTCCAAGACGCCCGGTGGGCCGCCCGACATCTACCACGCCTACCTGGGCCTGGCGTCGCTCGCGCTGCACGGCGACGCGGCCCTCAAGCCGTTTGACCCGGCCATGTGCATTAGCGTCGACACGGTGCGCACCATTGAGGCGGCCCGGCGCGGGCTGCTGCGGGGGCTGGCCGCCAAGGGGACGGCACGGCGAGACGCCTTTCTCAGCATGGCACAGGCACTGCATGCATGATGGCTTTGGCGTGGCAGGCATTTGATGCATGATAGCTTTACAGCATGTTAGTCACTTGTCACTTCATGCGTGAGCAGGGATAGCAGGCCGATAATGACTCGCTCCCGCTCCATCAAATTCATGCGTGATGAGAGGCTTCATTCCGTTCTATTTACATGACATCAATCAGTCCATCATACAGCAAGAGAGATCACCCATTTTATATCGCATGTCCCCTACCCTGCCGCCTACATCCGCTCGCGCCGGCGAGGTGCCGCCCGGATAATGTCGTCTACCCGCAGCAGCAGCTCGGCCGCCTCGCTCGCCGACGACACCACGGCCTTCTTCAGCTTGTAGCTTTCAATCACGCCCAGGTCGCGCATGTCGGCCAGCCCGCCGCCCGGTGTTGTCAGGTCCAGGCCGTACGTCAGCATGCCGTCGTAGATGGTCTTGCGCAGCCGCGCCACCAGGTCGCCCGAGTCCAGGCCGGCATTGTCCGCCAGGATCGTCGGCAGCTGCCGCAGCGCCACGGCAAACGCACCCACCGCCAGCTGCTTCTTGCCCTCGACGCGCGTCGCCGCGCTCTCCACCGCCTTGGCCATCAGCATCTCGGCACACCCGCCGCCCAGCGTCGTGCGCGGCTCCTTGACCGTCTGCGACAGCACCGCCAGCGCGTCGTGCAGACTCCGCTCCGCCTCGTCCAGCAGCTGCTCCGTCGCGCCGCGCAGCACAATCGTGCACGCCTGGCCCGCGCCGACGCCCGAGAACTTGATCAGCGTGTCCTCGCCAATGATCACCTCCTCAATCAGGTCGCACTGGCCCAGCTTCACCAGCTCCGGGTGGTCAAACGTCGACGCAATCTCGCCGCCCGTCACCAGCGCCAGACGCTCGATGCCGTCAAAGTCGGCGTGCTCAATCGACATGATGCCGGCGTCGGCAAACAGCTGCTCGGGCCAGTTGTAGATGAGCTGGCGGTTGATGAAGCAGTTGATGCCGTGCGCCTTGATCTTGTCCACCTTGGCCTTCATCTTGTCCTTCTCGGCCTTCTCCAGCTCGGCCAGCTTGGCCGTCGAGCCGACCTTGACGCGTGCGCCAAAGATCTTGACCTTGTCCGTGTCCATCGACGTGTTGGCCACCAGGATCTTGGCCTTTTCCAGCCGCTTGGGCTGGTTGACGCCAATCTTCTTGTCCAGGATGAAGCCCTCGTCCAGGTACGACTCGCTCAGCTTGCCGCCCGTCTTCTTGATGATCTGGATGTGGCTCAGGTCGACGGTGCCGCCCAGGCGCAGGATGGCCTCGGTGGCCAGCTCGCTAAAGTGGTCACGGTCCTGGGCCAGCACCTTGGAGCTCAGCGTCGTGCGCGCAATGGCCACCAGGTCCTTGCGGAAGGCCTCGGGGTTCTTGGAGTGGTCGACGGCCGACGACTCGAGCGCCTGCAGCGCCGCGTGGCTGGCTATTCTGTAGCCCTCGATAATCGTCTGCGGGTGGATCTTCTTGTCGACCAGCTTCTCGGCCTCGCGCAGCAGCTCGGCCGCCAGCACCGCCACCGACGTCGTGCCGTCGCCCACCTCGTCGTCCTGCACCTTGGAGATGTTGACCAGCACCTTGGCCGCCGCGTTGTCCAGGGCAATCGACTTTAATATCGTGGCGCCGTCGTTTGTCACCATGATGTCGCCCGTCGACGCCGACTGCAGGATCTTGTCCATGCCCTTGGGGCCCAGCGTGCTCTTGACCAGGTCGCCGACGGCAATGGCGCCCACAAAGGCCGACAGACGGGCATTCTCGCCCTTTTCCTCCGTCGTGCCCTCGCCGAAAATCTGTGTTGGGCTGAAAGAGGCCTGTCTTTTGTTAGTATGGCTGCGGGGTGTTTATTGTTACATCAAAGGGGACCCTACCATTGTAATTGCTGCTTGTTGATGTTGATGCAGAGGCCGTGATGTTGATAGTTCACCCTGTCACCCTGTTGACGTTTGCTGCACCACCACCACCACCACTACAATACCACTCCACCGCCCAAGCTCCCCTCTTTTTTTTTCTGCCTGTCGTGTCGTGCCTGCCTTGCTGTTCTAGCTGCTTCTCTGTATGGCCGGTTCCCCCCCCTCATTGCATCCCCTATTCGGTTCCACTCCACTCATGCATTGCTGACTCATCAAAGCAAGACAGGTACGTACCGCTGCTGCCCCTCCGGCACGGCCGAATAAAGATCCGGCGCTCCCAACCGAGTTTTTGCTCTTGGGCCTCACTAAATTATCTGGGCCCCACTCCTCTACGAAAAGCCTGAAAAAAAAATAGAGAGGGCACTGGATCCATGGCAGCGGGCGGTCCCAGGGCGAGACTCTGAATGGAAAGAATAGCAAGCCAAATCCGTCACATCGAGCAGCATCACGACTCTGCACCGCCCCAGCAACCACACTCTCTAATCGACTCTCCACCCCGATAGACACGCATATACAGATACAAACAAGCTTTTTTTCTTTTCATTTTCTTTTTCAACCGCCATCATGGCTACCGCTTTCGACCATCTGCGCGAGGCAGATCTCGACGACGACGAGTACGATGAGGAGGAGGTTGATATCTCGGACCTGCGCGCCAAGTACGAGGTGCAGCTGGAGCAGGGCTTCGACACGTTTGTGGTGATTGACGGCCTGCCGGTGGTCAACGCGGAGCAGAAGCCCAAGCTGGTCAAGTTCTTGCTGAAGAAGCTCAACTCGGTCGGCCGCACAACCGATGACAACATTGAGATGCCCATGGGCGAGGACGGCAAGTCCCACGGGTGAGTTGATGCTCTGCACTTCTGATTCCATTGCACTTTGTTCCACACTGCTTTACTGTTTGCTTTACTGTTTGCTTTACTGTTTGCTTTACTGTTCGCTTCACTCTCGATTCACGATATATCACTGCCCCTCATATGCCCCGCCTCACTTTTCACTACTTGTACAAGACGTTAACATAATGACAGCTTCGCCTTTGTCGAATACTCGTCTGCCGGCGAGGCCGCCGCCGCCGTGCGCCAACTCGACGGCGCCCCCCTCGACAAGAAGCACGTCCTGCGCGTCAACAAGTTCACCGACATTGAACGCTACGGCCGCGAAGGCCGCATCGACGACGAGTACCACGAGCCGCACATTGACGAGTTCCAGCCGCGCGACCACCTGCGGTCGTTCCTGGCCGACCCTAGTGGCCGCGGCCGCGACCAGTTTGTCATGTACCGCGGCGACAACGTGGGCGTGTTCTGGAACAACGAAAAGGACCAGCCCGAGTCGATTGTGGACCGCGCGCACTGGACGGAGAGCTTTGTGCAGTGGTCGCCGCTGGGCACATACCTGACGTCGGTGCACCCGCAGGGCGTGCAGCTGTGGGCGGGCCCCAAATGGGACCGCGTCGGGCGGTTCCCGCACCCCTTTGTCAACCTGGTGGCGTACTCGCCGCAAGAAAACTACCTGGTGACGTGGTCAAACCGGCCCATTTCGATTGGCGAGGAGGGCCACCCGGCGCTGACGATTGACGACGACGGCAAGAACTATGTGATCTGGGACATTGCGACGGCCAAGCCGCTGCGGTCGTTTGCCAACATTGACCTGCCGGCGGGCGAGGACAAGCAGCCGCGCAAGCAGCCGTGGCCGGCGTTCAAGTGGGCGTCGGACGACAAGTACGTGGCGCGGTTAACACAGGGCCAGTCGATCTCGGTGTACGAGCTGCCGCGCATGAACCTGCTGGACAAGACGACGATCAAGATTGAGGGCGTGATGGATTTCGAGTGGGCACCGGCACGGCCGCAGCGCGACGGCGTCAAGGAGTACGAGCAGCTGCTGTGCTACTGGACGCCCGAGATTGGCAGCAACCCGGCCAAGGTGGGCCTGATCAGCGTGCCGTCCAAGCAGATTGTGCGCACGCTCAACCTTTTCAGCGTGACGGACGCCAAGCTGCACTGGCAGTCGGAGGGCGCGTACCTGTGCGTCAAGGTCGACCGGCACAGCAAGTCCAAGAAGTCGCTGGCGACGACGCTCGAGATCTTCCGCGTCAAGGAAAAGGGCGTGCCCGTCGAGGTGCTCGACACGATCAAGGAGACGGTCATCAACTTTGCCTGGGAGCCCAAGGGCGACCGGTTTGTGATTATCACGGCCGAGCCGGCGGCAGTGATTGGCAGCGCGGCAGCGGCGGCCGGTGTGGTGGCGTCGACGCCCAAGACGTCGGTGTCGTTCTACTGCCCCGAGAAGGCCAAGGGCAGCGCCGTGGGCAACTTTAAGATCCTGCGCACGCTGGACAAGAAGAACAGCAACGCCATCTACTGGTCGCCCAAGGGCCGGTTCGTGGTGGTGGCGACGGTGCACAACACGCAGAGCTCGGACCTGGATTTCTTTGACGTGGACTTTGAGGGCGAGAAGCCCGAGTCGGACAAGGACCTGACGGCCAACCTGCAGCTGATGAACACGGCGGAGCACTACGGCGTGACGGACGTGGAGTGGGACCCGTCGGGCCGGTACGTGGCGACGTGGGCGTCGGCGTGGAAGCACAGCATGGAGAACGGCTACCACATTTACGATTTCCGGGGCGAGCTGCTGCGCGAGGAGCCGATTGAAAAGTTCAAGCAGCTGCAGTGGCGGCCGCGGCCGGCGACGCTGCTGAGCAAGGAGGAGCAGAAGGCGATCCGCAAGAACCTGCGCGAGTACTCGCGCGTCTTTGACCAGATGGACGCCGAGCGGATAGCGGGCGCCGACCAGGAGGTGGTGGACCGGCGGCGCGAGCAGCTGGCCGAGTGGGACGCGTTTGTGGCGTCGATGCAGGAGGAGCTGGCCGCCGAGCGCGAGGAGCTGCACGTGCCGGCCGACGTGGTCCAGCGCATGCTGGCGGCCAAGACGGTGTCGCTCAAGACGGCCGAGGGCGCGCCCGTCGAGGAGAAGGTCATCGAGGAGGTGGTCGAGGAGGTCCTCGAGGAGACGGAGGAGGTTGTTGCGTGATGCGTGGGCAAAAGGGAAGGACATTTCGGGTTTTTGCGATTGGATTCATGATGGCATGGATGGGCATGGGAGGGGGAAAAACAAAGGCGCAGGGCAAAGCGACACACAAGAAAGCGCGAGGCGGGTCGTTTGGTTCAGTCGTTTTTTTCTTTCTTCTTTTTTTACTCTCATCTGTTTTCAATCCAGTGTTTTGCATCCATCGGGGGAGGAGTCAGGATGTGGTGGATCAAAAGCTGTGATGCTTCAAACCTGCAGTGGGTCAAAGCTGCGATGGGTCAAAAGCTACGACGTCGGGCAGCTACGATGTCGGTCAAAAGTCTACGATACAGTCGATTGTTTGTTTCTGTTTCTGTTTTGTTTTATTTATCGTTTTTTCTCTCTGACTGGGACGGGGGTTTTGCAGCATGTCATGTCACATATCAACATGAATATATGAACATGAAAAAGCCATGAAATTGCCAGCCATGAAAGGAAAAAGCCGAAATGAAAGTATCACCGACAGTGATCACGATGCCCTCCACCAGGCAACGTCTCATCATCTCTGTTTCATACGGATTCAACGTTGTGCAAAGACGCTGGTCCTCGGCGTTGCCTTGTCTTGGCGACCGATCCATCCTTGCGTCTTGATGATCGATCCCATGGGCCTTTATACTAGTATTTGCCACTTGTGTATCATCCTGCTCTTCCTGCTCCTACGAGTGCTTGACCGAATGATGCCTCGGCCTTCACTCCGTACGAGCTGTTTTCTGGCTCGTCCGCGAGTATATCTACTGTGATCGTCTGCACTACATCAACACCACACTCAGCCACCAACCAGCTGCCCATCACCTACACACACTCGTTGGCAACAGTCATTTCTGTCTTGTGTGACCTTGATCACTCATTTGCGCATGTGCAGCTTTCTGTCTTGATCACATCACCACACTCATTTGCCACCGTCTTCTGTCTTTACCATCTTCACACTTGTTGCATCTAGTCTGTCTTTATCACCTTTACACTTGCAATCGTGTTCTTCTTGTACATCGGTCTACGCTTTTCCACCACCACCACCACCATGCAGCTCTGGACTCTCCTCCTGGCCGCCACCACGGCCCTCGCCATCCCCTTCAAGCCCACCATAGGCTTCGACACCCCGCGCAAGCCCATTGTCCTTCCCAGTCTCAGTGCACCGTTTTTCCCACCGCAGCAGTCGCAGGGCGTCAAGAAAGCTTCTACTACTACTACTCGTACGCTGCCCCATGGACTCCGCAACGTGACGACCCCCGTGCCCAAGAGAAAAAAGCACGCCCACTTCAGCGCGTCCTGCACCGACATCCAGCTCGACTACCCTCTGAACGCCAAGGGCCGCAACCCCAACCCCAGCGTCCCCAGCCTGCTCACGGCCAAGTGCTACAACACCAACCACACCGCGGCGCTGCCGTCCTCGCTCGACCTCAACGAGTGTCTGGGAATCAACTACACGACGGCCAGCCTCGCGTGGTCCGAGCTCGGCAAGTTTAATGAATACTGCAGCGCCTGCTCGCCGGGGGCCGCGGGTGTCACGCTGGACTGCACCTGCAGCAAGACGCCTATGGGCAGTACTAGTGGCAACAGGAACAAGAGTGGCAACAGCACGACGACCGGCATCTTCGCGGCCATGTCGAGCATCGACCTGGACGAGGGCATTGCCAACCAAGACGGCGTGCTGGCGTGCGGTGGCCGCATCATCGGCCCGCCTGACTTTGTCTGGGGCGGGGTCTAAACAGTGCTGGGGATGCAAGATGCAGGATGCAGGATGCAGGATGCAGGGTGTAGGATGCAAGGATGCAAATGATGGGTCAGTGTTTCACCGATCAGCTAAACATGCAGCACGGCGAGGCGGATGATGGGCTGGCAGTTGGAGTGTTCCAACGAACAAGAGCAATCGTCGGTCAAGGAAAAATAGTATCAAAAAGAGAGACAAGGCGGTTTATATCTAAGAGATGGACACATATCGTACGCCAATTTGATAGTTGACTTATCTATGCTGTTGAGCTGTGCAACTCGGAGAGACTGGTCAGTTTCAGTGGGAGAGGTGAGGATATAAAATTGGCACAGTCAAACAAGATATTGTGATGCATACAAAAACAAAGTTGAAAAAGCCCAGTCCGCCAAGGTGGCGTTTGGGATCATCAGGAGGATTGATGGAGCACGCACACTGCAGATCACCGTTTCGACTGTGTGATTTGCAAGGTCCACCTTTGCTCTCATGGCATCCTTCGGGGTACTCTGTAGTGATCACAAATATCGGTGGCCATGAGCTGATGCTGGCAATGGCCAGATGTCGTTTTGTTCGCGGTCACGTGTCATACTGTGTTATTGACAGTCGTTCCTTCCTAAAACGGAAACACCAATCGCCAACGCACAAAGCAACAGCGAAAACAGGCAACAACCCATCAATAGGACGTGAATAGTGAATGCAAACGTCAATTCACGTATCCGAGTAAATGAGGGGATTTGAAACTAGTTACTTGTTAGTCATAGTTTTGTGACTCTGAAAGTTCATCCATGGTGCTTGTGTAAACCATCGCCTCGACATCACACGCGCTGCCACGCATCGGCAGCGGCAGCATCGATATCGACCATGGCACAAGCTGGTGACGGAAAGATGACTGTCGGCATCCGTCGTCACAGGCCCGGCAAGAGAAGTTGTGAACGCACGCGCAACTGGAAAAAGGCCGCGACAGCTGCGACAGCTCCGGCGCCGGTGCCGGCCGCGTCGCCAGCCACGTCGCCAGCCGAATCGACCCCTCCTCCCAAGAAGCGCAAGGCAAGACGCGGTGGCCAAAAGCACAAGTCTAGGGGCAAGCGGCTATGTCTCGAGGGCCGTGCCAGCCCGTCGCAGCAGCTGCTGGAGGAGAGTCGGCAGTCGTTTGCCTCAGAAGTAGGCCACGACGAGACGAGTCTTGACCATGTGGATGGGTCCTAGAATGGCCTGTCCGATGACGAGGACCCTGACACGAGCCCCGAGGTTCCAATGACGCCGCCTGGCAGGCAGATTGAAATCTTGATTCCCTGTGAGGTCGTCTCTACTGTCGAGAGCAGCGACGACAACGCCATCGACATCAACGCCAACACCGACATCGACAACGACGCCGACGACGACGCCTCGGTCGATGTCGTCTCCGACTCGGACCTCGACCGCCGCCTGCGCGAGGCCGCCCGCAACGCCAGCAGCTACAACGCCAGAAGCAGCCACAGCCACAGCCACAGCCGTGCCGGCCGCCGTCGCCCGCTCAACCACCTCGGCCGCCAGCGTCTCGGAAGACACATGCGCGGTCTGAGCCTGAGCCCGCCGGAGAGCCCGACGAAAAGCCCGACGAAAGAAAGCCCGGCGGTCCAGACCCGGCCGCTGCCGTGGTATCTGACCCCGTCGCCGGGCACGCCGCTCTACCTGCAGTCGTCGGCCAATGGATACTGTATGTTTTTTTTTCTAATTCATTCTACAATACCTATGCTAACGGACAGCCCCCCGCGTCCCGGGTCCGTCGCCGTTTGACGTCTTTAGCGACAGCAGCGACAGCGACAGTGACGGGTCGGAGGATGTGCAGTCATTTCTGAGCCGGCTGCAGGGCAACTCTGGCAGTGGCGGCGGCGGCGACGACAGCAAGATGCAAAAGACATCGCCGCCCAAGACTGTGGCATGGGATGATCTGGTGGGCGAGCTGAGCGACCATGAAGCGGATGAGGAGCCTGTCCTCTTTGAAGATGTGGAAGAGACGGTGTCTGCTGACGTAGGCATGGAGGTGGAGAAAGAGGCATTGTCTGCTGACGGTGGCATGGAGGTGGAGGTCGAAAAGGAGAGAAAAAAGGAAGAGAGAAAGACGGCAAAGTGGGAGAAGAAGATGTTGAAGAGAGAGAGGATGATGTTGAAGAGAGAGAGGATGATGTTGAAGAGGCAGAAGAAGATGCTGAAGAAGCAGAAAAAGAAGATGCGGGAGGATGCATAAGAGGAGGAATTCGGATGGAAAAGAAGAGAAAGAGAAAGAGAGACGAGTAGGAGCATTCAAAAAGCCGGTGTCCTGCAGGGAAATAGTTTGCTACGAGATGTGTTGTGAAATGTTGTCATCGGGGTCAGAGTCTTGTCATCTGTTTTGACTGTTGCTGGATCGTATTATTATTATTCCCTCTAATTCAAGTACAATCCGATGGTGAAAAATAAAATTAAAGAAATAAGAGCAAATGAAAGAATTGAAGCAATATTTGAAAAACAAATCGAGTGAAATAAAAGCATTTGAAAGAAAAAAATTCAAAACAGATGAGAGAAACACTTGATAACAATAGTCAAGAGTTAACTTGTGCTGCTGATGGATACAGTCTTACAAGTGCCGTAATGTCGTATCGGTGATGCTTCCCCGCTTAACTCCCCTCCGTCGACAGCCCCTCTCATCGGGTGATATATCACTCGACACTGGTCTTCCTCAATGTTTGCATCTCTACAACAACGCTGCTCAACGGCTCATCAACGTCGAAGAACCAAATCAGACATGAGTATCGCCAGCCAGCTAAACTACTCTCCCCAGCAAGCCACATGGCAGCACCTCTCACATTCCCAGCTCTTATTTGTTTGACTTGACATTTCCTATAAACGCTGCAGCAAATCTCCAAAGGTCTAGTTTCTCTAGTCTGTACATTGACTGTCTCGCGTTGACGCACATCTTTTGCAGTGGTGGGTTGATCTTTATTGTCTTTCTCCTGTGCTGTCTGCGCCTTGTTCGTTCCTCCCCCGTCACGCTGCACCACCCTTACGTCGACAGCTTCGCGGGCTTGGTGCCGATGCCGTTGTGGTTGCGGAAGAAGAGCACCTTCTTGCCCTTTTCCGTGGCGCCCTCGCTGGGCTCAACCCACTGGCACGTGCGCGCACTCGTCCAGATGGCCTTGAGGAAGCCCAGGGCGCCGCCGCGCACGTCCGACCGGTAGTGGATGCCCATGACGGGCTTGATGGCCTCGGTGGCCTCGTCGGCGTTGTAAAAGGGAATCGTGCTGACATAGTGGTGCAGCACGTGCGTCTCAATGATGCCGTGCAGCAGGTGGCGGCCGACAAAGCCAAACTCGCGGTCGATCGTCGCCGCCGCGCCGCGCACAAAGTTCCACTCCTCGCTGTGGTAGTGCGGCAGCGTCGGGTCCGTGTGCTGCAGGTAGGTAATGGCCACGAGCCAGTGGTTGACCCAGAGGTAGGGCAAAAAGTACCACACAAGCATGTTGGCGGCGCCGAACTTTTGCACCAGCGCGTACAGGCCGGCGGCAACGAGCGCAATGCCAATGTCGCTGTACACAATCAGCTTGGCGTCGCGCGCCTCGTACAGCGGGCTGCTCGGGTTGAAGTGGTTGACGCCCGTGAACCAGCCGTTGACCTTGCCGACGCCGCGGCCCTCGCGCTGGCCCTCGTGGAAGTTGTGGCCCGTCACGTTGGTCAGCAGGTACATGGGCCAGCCAAACAGCTGCTGCAGCAGCACATTGATCAGCGTCGCAATCGGCGTCTCCTCTGTCAGCTCCGCCAGCTCGTGCGCCATCAGGCCCATCTTAGAGGCGTGCAGCTCGCGCGTGCGCGGCACAAACACCATGTCGCGCTCCATGTTGCCCGTCGCCTTGTGGTGCTTGCTGTGCGACAGCTGCCAGCTGAAATACGGCACCAGCAGCAGCGAGTGCAGCACCCACCCGACAAAGTCGTTGATCGCCGTGGACGGCGAGAACGCACCGTGCCCGCACTCGTGCGCCATCACCCAGATGCCCGTGCCAAACAGGCCCTGCAGCACCGTGTAGCCCGCCCACAGCACCGCGCGCGCACCCGTGCTCGGCACGTACTCGGGCGTGTTGTACTTGTGGAAGAGCGTAAACGTGGTGGCCAGCAAGGCCAGGTCGCGCGCCACATAGCTCAGACTGCGCAGGGCGGAACGCTCATAGCAGTGCTTGGGAATGGCATCGCGAATGTCCTTGATGGTGTAGTCGGGCACCTTGAACTCGTTGCCGTTGGTGTCGATGAGCTTGCCATAGTCGTCGGAGCTCGACGACGACGCCGCCGCAGGCTTCATGTCATCCATGGACGACATGGACGACAGCGACGTCGACGACGCCGACGGGCGGGGCGAGTCCGCGGGCGACTGGGCGGCCGTCGACGGCGAGGATTCGGAATCGGCCGAGGCCAGGGCGGTGGTCCGGCGAGTGACGGGCTTCCTGGCGGCGTTGCCGCTGGCGGTGGCAGTGGAAGCCATGATGAATGGGGAGGAGGGGTATTGCAGAAGACAACAAGAGGAGGGATGGGGAGAGAGAGAGAGAGAGAAGAGGATGAGAAGAGAAGGAGGTGGGAGGGGAGAAGAGGGAAGGAGAAGAGGAAAAGGAAAGGAGGGATACTCCGTAGCTTGAAGAAACGGAGACGGAAGAGAAAAGAGGGAGGAAGGACTGGGGAAGAAGAAGAGTCTAAAAAGAAGAGCAAAAGAGAGCAGGAAAAACCAACAGAGATCAAAAGATAATAGATACGCTGGCTGCGTTGAAAAAAGGGATGGGCAAGGACGAGTAGAGTACTCGTGCTCGTAGACTGTGAGACGGTGCAGGGGTAGGACGGTGTAAGAGCAGACGAGAGGCGCAGGCTGGGAAGGAAACGGAGGCGAGAACAGGCAGTGGGACGGAAGAAAAAGGTACGTACTTAGTAATCGGCGGAAAGGCGAGACAAGATATTTTTTTTTAAGTTTTTTAGGAAAGTACTAGCCTCGGAGCACTCCGTACGATGATCCTACGTTTTTACGCAAAAATGGCATGGAAACATTCTCGTAGACGGAAAGAGCAGAGGCCGTTGGGCGAGCTAGCCAGCGTGTTCGGGTTCGTACGAGGCAAGAGGTACTCGGAATAACACGAGGCAAGAGGCAAATGGCAAAAAAGGAAAGACGACGAGAGGCAAAACGGAAGGGACGACAGACTAGACCACGTGCAAAAGGGCAAAACTCGGGCAACGACTTGATAAAACCACAGATTCAATGCGGTTGAGGCCCGGCTTGTTGTCACCCCTCGCCAAGCTCTGGGAGGGAAATAGTCTGGAGATGTGAACAGGGAAGAAAAGAAGAAGACGAAAAAAGGGCACGGCACAAGGAGACGCGGGGCATCTTCACCGCTTACTCGGACTCTGTTGAATCCATCCAAATATTTTGCATGTGGCAACGTAAGGACCATACCACAAAGGAGAAAGGGTGCATGTTTGAAAGCACAATCGTAGCTTCCCCAAAAAGGACTGAGTATGAGTACTCGTACTTCGGGCGAGGTACAAAGTACGGAGTACTCGTACTCTGTACAGAGTCAATCCGCCTTCCCCAGCACTGGACGAAACAATGACTGGGTATCACATGTCAAGGATTCTCCACGTGGTATTCACCACCCAAATGCAAAATAAAAAACGGAACTGTAAGAGCCAGACCGCAGCCGGGACAGCAACAGAGATCGCCTGTTTCGCCTGCTCTTACTGCGTACTCCGTAGAGTGCTCCCCGCTTTTTTTCGTTGGGGTATCGTGAATATTTTGTTGAGGTGGCCCAGTGTTGAAAGTGCTGTACAAAGTAGTGCCGGGGCGTGCTAGGTGCTGGAGGCGCAGGGAACCGCACTACTTCGTACGGGGGGGAGGGGGGCCATTTGGTAGGTCAATTGCGTTTCAATTGGAGATGTTGGTTGCCTGAGTGGTTGGCAAGTGTTGGCAATACTGAGTAC
The DNA here is from genome assembly GCA_029299015.1 of Ophiostoma montium. Lineage (NCBI taxonomy): Eukaryota > Fungi > Ascomycota > Sordariomycetes > Ophiostomatales > Ophiostomataceae > Ophiostoma > Ophiostoma montium. Next base: position 118,116 of record JANSMC010000010.1, read on the forward strand.
TGAGTACTCGTACTCTCTGCACTCACCGCCTGTGCTGCTGCGTAAAATATGAGCGAGTACTCGTACAGGGCCGTTTTCCCACGGGGCAAAACGGAATCCCATTCTTGGCACTTTTGAGCAAAACGGAGGAGGAGGGGATGGGGGGGGGGAAAGGAAAGAGCAGGATGAATTTTTTTGTCGAATCTGACCACTGGCGTCTGATGCGCTGGTGGTGATCGGCAAAGAGACGTGTTCCCCAAGCCGGGCATCAGAAGCCGACAAAGAAAGGCTATTTTCGGCTGACTGCAGAGTTGCAAAGCGAGGAACGCACACACACATACTCCCGTACGCATACACACCACACACACACAAAAGAACCCGTCTCACGTGCATTGAACATGGGTTTTGCATGTGATTGCCGATGCGCGCGTCTGGCCCAAGCGAGGGCGCCTCTTTGGCCGCTCTTAGCGTCCGACTACTGCACGTCCAGCGTCGGAGGGCTTCATGGTCTAGTGGTACGATTCGTGCTTTGGGTAAACAGGCACGTCTCTCGGTCAAACGAGAGACTTGATAACCACAACTTACAACTGCACGAGGTCCCGGGTTCGATCCCCGGTGGAGCCCCTTTTTGCTGTTTGCCGTATTTTTGTCCTGTACTTTCGTGGTCTGGCTGTGATTGCTGTTTTTTTTTTCTCATTAGCTTCCGCCATTCATCTCCACAAGAAACAACTAGTTACGAGTAAATACCAAAGTACGTAGAGGCACAAATCGACTGCAGTGGGGTTCAATGCGTTGTATTGATTCCAAATAGAAGATAAGATATAAAAACCGCTAGACAAATGACATCGATGTATCCAAAAGCGAGCGAGACGAGAATACCCAAAAACACCAACAATAGCACAAGGTGCACGAGAGAAGAGAACAAGTTAAACAATAAACAATACACAATAAGTAAAGAGGATGTAAGGAGCGTAAGAAGAGGTAAAGAATAAGTGTTAAAAGGTGTAGAGAATAAGAAGTAATAATAATTCCGCGCGAGGTCGAAAAGGTCATAAGGCGTGAAAATATATCGCGCTCGTCGTATCTATATAACGGGTATTGTGAGCGGCTTGAATGACTGGGCTCGGTGTCGGTAGGTCGGCAAGCTGTAGAGAAGAGAGGGTAGAAGAAAACACTATTTTGCGACCTTGCCGGCATCGCGCACAGCCTTCATCCAGCGGTCATCGTCACCAGCCTGGGCGACAACAGGTTGGCTGGCCGGGCTTGATGAGCCAGGGCTGCCGAGAATGGCCCGCCGCACTTCGTCAATGGCCTTGGTGCCCAGCAGCACGGCCTCGCGCTCAATCAGAAACGCCACGCCCGCACGCACGAGCACAGCATCGCCCTCAAAGACGTACACGTCGAATAGACGCGCAGCCTTGTCGAGTGCCAGCTGGCCTGTGAAGAGCGATGTGAAGACGTCGTTGAAGTAGTAGTCGGGGTCGTGGTTGGGCATGTTGGTGATGTGGTAGAACAGGGCTGGTGCCTTTTGCATGAGCGTCTGCAGCAACAGGCCGTACGCCGACGACTTGGCGCCCGGATCCGAAGCGTAAAAGCTGAGCGGCATCGGCCGGTTGAGCAGGTTGGCCAGCGCCACAAACGTCGATGCAGGGCCGGGGAGGTTCAGGAGCAGCAGAGCCGCAACCGTGTTGCAGCCCGACACATGGCCAATGTCACTGCGGTACATTGTGTACGCCATCAGCACATCCACCAGGCCCCGGTGAAGCGGCGCACCATCCTGAAAGATCTTGAGATCCCGCCATGTGTTTTCCTGGACGTCTCTGCGGATCGCGGCGAAGTTGGCCATGTGGTGCTCGTCACCTTCAACGGCAGTGCCGGCCTTGTTGCGGGCCTCCACCTCGCGTGCGCGATGCAGGGCGGCGTCAAAAGACGCTTCCGTCAGGCCGAGCTCGTTTCCAATGGCACGCGTCCAAACGGCGCCGCGGCTGCGCGGGGCAATGCCGCGCCACCACAACTCGCGCGTCCGGCGCTCACGGATCGCATCGTTCCAGCGCGGAATAATGTCCTGCTCCCACGTCTGCATGATGCCCGTCACAGTCGTATCACGGCTTTCGGACTGGGCCTGCTTGTTGGCTTCGCGGCGCTTCTCGGCCTCGATGCTGTGGGCCATCATCTTTTGATACTCCTTCAGGTGACGCCTCTCCTCGGCAGGGTCCTTGGGTGGCAGCCATGATGGGCGGGTACGCGACAGAACAGCCTCCTTCTCCTTGGACACGGGCAGCGGGTCGATCATGATGTTGCTGCGGCGCAGAGGCGGCAGCTCGGGCAGCGCCGACTTGTGGCGCGGCTTGGCGTCGGCGGAATTTGTGGCAGCACGAGGCAAAGACCCCGTGCTAGAGCGCTGGCTCTTCAAATTCAGCTCGTCGGCATGCTCCTCGAGCTTCTCCGTCAGAGCCTTTGCCTCGACGCTCAGCTCCGACAGAGCAGCGGTCCAGCTCTTGGCACGCTGCTTGATCGGGCTCGAAGCGCCACTGGTGCTTTCCATGCTGGCATCATCCTGCCGCCACGCCGGCAAGCGCAGGCTTCCATGGGCGGCCGCGATGGCGGGTGTGCCGTTGCCAACACTGCGAACTCTCTCCTTGCCCTTGGAACTGCGATCCGGCGACGGAGACTTTGAGCTCACAGGGCTGATGGGTTGAAAGCGCTGGGATGGTAGCCGTGGCGAGATGGGCACGTTGTCCAAAACCAGGCCTTCGGGGATTTCGTCGCCCTCATCCTCGTCGCACTCCATCTCGAGCTGAAGCGCCGATTTGCGCGAGGCAGTCGACTTCCAGCTGCCTCTGCGAGGCTTAACGACGACTTCGGGGTCTTTGAGGCCATGAGGCACGTTCAGTGCCCCCGGGCTAGGGCTGCGGTGACGAAAGGTAGCCAGCGACGATGCCGACCGACTGACAGTGGGCCGGTGTTTCTTTGGCCCCAGGCCATCCGGCGTCAGGGCGCCAGCGCTCGTGCTACGGACATTGGACCGTCGTGGCTGGGACAAATTTTGTGGTTGCAGAGTGTTGAGTGTTGGGCGAGTTTTGGGGGCGACAATGTCGCGGGTTTGCGGGCGGGTACGAGCGAGGTCTCTTGCGCTGAGCTTGCGCTGCAACTGTGCCTTTTGCTGGATTGAGGCAGTGCGGAGGTCGGCAGAGAACGATGGTGAGAAGCGGTTGGGGCGAACGGCCTTCAAGTCCGCGTCGCGGTCATAGTGAGGGACGACGGTGGAGTCGTCGTCGAGGCCAATGTCTTCAAAGTGGTTCACATCGGACAGAACGCTGTTGTCGTCGGAGCTAATGGAGTGGAATGATGAGGACTTTGACGACTTGGAGGCAGTCATGCCGGGCGGCGAGTCGGGACTGGAGCCGATGTTGTCGACAATGGCGTGTTCAAAGAGCATCATCTTCTTTGCATAATAACCGACCAGCGGTGTCGAGTTGTCGTCGGTGTAGTTTGACGTGTGTAGTTGGGTTGAAAGCAAGATCGGATTGGCCGACAGTGAGCTGAGCTGAGATCTGTAAGACGCGCGTAATTATGCAAGATAACGAGTGATGCTGTCGGCGAACCAATGAACCAAAAAAAAAAAATCGAAGAGGCGAATGCAAAATGCCGCGATAAAGGAATGCGAACGCGTGCAAAAAGACAAGAGAGCGTAATAATAAATCAAAGATGAAGAAGAGAAGAGGATCAACAAGGAGTGTCAGCCAAGGATGGTTGTTTGCAAGGTAGACGGGCCAAGAAACAAGAAAACAAATCCAAGAGAGCGGCGATGGCTTGTGTTGATGCAGAAAGAAGGAAAACAGCGACAAAGGTCGAGTCAGGGAACAATTGCGACACGGAACGGCCACGGAAGAGAACCTGGGACACGGATATCAAGGGAAGAATAGAAAACACAGGAGACCCCTTGAAAGCGGGTGGTTGGCGGGTCGCGCTGGTGCCGGTTGGTAGTGCTTGGTCGTGCGGTAGCTCTTTTGGGTCTGGTAGTCAGACTGAAGCCCCTGAAGCAAGTAAAGTGTCTCAGATGCTGAGAAGCGTATTTCGAGGGGGATAAGGAAATGGAGAGAGCCGGGACAGGGAATAAACTTTGCACAGACTCTGGTGTTCGGCGGACAATCGAATCTAAAGCGCGTGCAGTCTGTTGCTGATCGCAAAACCTCCAGGGGTCATGGGGCGATGATCGCAATGCTTTGGGATAAGGGACAACGACGACGAGGCCGAAGAGATGTACTCGTACTGAGTACTGAGTACTGAGTACTGAGTACTGAGTACTGAGTGAAGAGAAAAAGAGGAGAGAATGAAACAAGGCTACCAGGGCCGGATGGAAACAAAGTTTGTCAATGAAAACAAAGAACAAACGGGACGACGGGCTGAGAACGGATGAAGACGAGTCGCAAAGATGGCCAGGTCGCGAGAGGGGCCGGCGTGTCAGAGAGTATCGTATGAGTTGCACAAATACGGTCAGGCGGCAATGCAAAGGAGTGGCAGACAATCGGTCAAGCTCGACGTGAAGCGAGAGTACTCGTAAATGGTAATGAATGTGAGGCCGGATGATCGAGAATGATAAAGCGAGAGGCTATCGCAATGGAACGAATACTCTGTTGTAGAGCATGAAAAGAATGAATGTATATGAAGAAAGGATGGAGCGAGCGTCTATTATCAGGCGTCGAGAGGGCGCTTGGGACGAGAGAGAACAGAATGAGGAAGCGCGAGCGTGGAAGAGGAGAGAAGAAGAGGGAGAAGGATGAGAGCGCGGAATGTGATGGAGATGGACGAGAGGGGGCAAAGACGCGAATGGGAACGTAGGAAAGCGCGAGTGATGTGGCTAGACGTTACTACTCCATGGACGACGTGATGAATCAAAAAAAAAAAAAACGAGGAAGGATCAATCGAGCATTTCACGACAAAACAGCAAGAGCGAGCAGAGAGTTTACTTCATCAAGAAAGACCAATGCCGCCGAGTTTTCTACGACTACGGCAGGGCAGGAGCGATCGAGGCAGCCGCCAAAGAAGAAACGACCAGAGAAGCTGAAGATCAGGGCCAAGCGATGGCAAAAACAGGAAAAAAGCAGCGATGTGGTTGGTGACAGCCAGTAGCCGGCAGCTAGCACTGTGTGTGCACTGTCGCGGAGAGAACTAGCCCAAATTGAGGCGCCCCTTTTAACGGGTCTTGGTCCACTCTTTTCAATTTCTCTTTTCTTTCATTTCCCGCATTTCTCTTTATTGTTGTCTGTTCCGCTCTGCGTAGCATCGGCGTTCCGTCCGATGTCGAGCCGCTAGATTAAGGCCAGGCGATGGGTTTCAGCTGTTCTCTGTGATAGTGCTTATTATGGTGATGGCGGGTGAAGCGCGATGCGGGAAAATCAGAAATGATGAGAAGGATCACTACGAAATCAGTACGGCGTACTCAGTACGATTGCGAGCACTCCATCCGCGCACTCAAGCCGCACGTCATGGCGAGACCTCCGTCATGTCTGGGGTGTGGTGCACAGTGTGAGGTTGTCAACCGCAATCAAATGGTCTGAGGGTGGCTACTCCATATGATTGGCGTGGCCTGTCGAGCTGGGATAAAAAGTAGGGTCTAACGGATTAATTACAGGGAAAGAAGACGCCACGACAGATCAAAAAGAGCAAAAAAACAACTCTTCGTTGATAACGCACCATATGTCTAACACTCGTGCACTAATCATCAATGTGCTTACGGAGAGCTTCATGACGAGCTCGTGCTGAAAACCTGTTGACCGCCAGAAAGTCAGACATGCTTACTACCTACCCACAGTTGGTGGCAGGAGCGATCAGACCGAACTACGGAGTACTCTGCACTGCTGCGCGTACGAAGTACTCACAGGCGTTCCTGCATTAGTCACACGCCAGCTCATGCAGTCTATATTAAGAACATTGACAGCTATGAAAAACAATTCACCCAAAGGCCTAGATTCCATCGACCTGCCAGCGTCTCCATTTGCCGAGTTTGCAAAACAACCGCGTACGACTAGCAGGCGGTTCAGCACACGGTTGTCGGTCAATGATACGGAGTTCGCCGCGATAAATATACTCCGTACAAATAAAAGGCTGTGTGTACGGAGAACAGGCTGTCAGATCTTCCGATCGTCCAGCGCGCTAGCTATTGACCCTCCTTCTTCCATGTTCTTTTACTCCGTACTCCGTGACTCCGTACTCCGTACTCATTTACTTGTTGTTCTTCTCTTCTTGGGCAACTTTGTCATCTTTTTCCTTTTAGCTTCGACTGAGAGCACCACACCGCGGCCCCAAGCCATTTAGCGCCCCTTCCTGCGTCTCATTTCGCTGATATTAAGTCCATTTGCAGTAGGTCCTAGGATTACGTGTAATACAGCAAGTGGTACCACGTGACATTACTCGTAGATATCGATCGAGAAGACCCTGCAATTTGTTTGGGGCAGCATCAAGCTCAGTTGCTCATCATACTCGGCAGATCTACGAGTAATGCGCAATAACAAGGTCCATCTGCCGTGAGTTATTTGAACCAGTTCCAGGCAAATGAGTTGACATGCGCAGCATTGTCAGTCGGGCCTATCCTATGCAAAGTGTTGATACTTTTAATATGTAGAGAAATATCGAAAATATTCTACTTCTACGACTAAGTATGAGACCGTGCACCCTCTTACGTATTTGCGATACAACTGCAACACGTTTCTCCGCTGTGCTTGTTTTTTCTACATGGTCTTCCATAGCCCGACTTTTTACGGAGCAGTGAAACCCAAGTCCACTGCGGATTACTCCGCAGCATTTGTTGCGGGGCTCTTCTTCCTCCGGCCATCCGTACGGAGTACTCGTACGGAGTACTCGCACTCTCAGTACTCCACGTACGGAGTACGCAGTACTGAGCAGCCTGTGGTGGGCACAAAACGTGCGCTAAGCTCGGCTCGTCCAACAACCAGCAGCAATAGCTGCATTGGCTCAGTGGTCTAGTGGTATGATTCGTGCTTCGGGTTTATCTAGCCCCTCTGTTCTGCAGAGATTAACCTGTGCGAGGTCTCGGGTTCGATCCCCGACTGAGCCCCTCGAATGAGATTTTTTTGCTCGTTCTGACTTTTAACTTTTGTTCAACGGTTTTCATATTAGCATCAAGAACATCTCTTTCTTGTTTTTTTTTTTTGCGTACACTCCGTGCCGTCCTTTTTTACAACTACATCATCGTATTGTTTTCGACGCGCCGATCACACCATTGCCTAGGCACACAGTACGGCACCTATCGACACTCGAGAACTGGCAGGTCTCTTTGTGCTTTTCAATTATCTGTGCCTTCAAAGAGTGGTGAGCCGTGACGTCTACTCTTACGTGCTGTTTGCGGCTGTCTTGCTGCTATGGCTTTTGTTTATTTTTCTGTATATTTATTGCGATACTCCTTTGTGCTATTTGCTTTTATGCAGACAATATTGGAAAGGAAGTTCATATGTTTGATTTTATTCTCATGTTAACTTGAACTTTAATCACTTGATATATACCAACCATTCTTATTTTGCCATATTATACATTTGCTTCATTGAACTCGACAATAATATCACTAAAAATCTGCCACCTCACAATAGCAAAATTTCGCACAATTAGCTCTTCCTTCCCTAATGATATACGAGTACTCGTCGCTCTTGCTGTACCGGTTGTACTCGTACTCTAGTCGTTGACCCGACGGAAGTTGCGATGTAGATCCACTAGCGCCTGCCCACCAGTGCGCGTACCGCTACCGCCTCCTTACCTGTGATTAGGCATCTCCACTCTAGCCTCATTTGCTTCCTGCTCACCTCTTATTCGCATCTCAACGTTGTGATCTCCCCAGATTGATTGTGCAACGGTCTGTGATAGCGCGGACGACACGCATTCGACGGCACATTGCGACCGACCGACCGAGGTCTTTGCGACAGACATATCGATTCTCCTACTGCAGACGCTTTCTCGTGAGCTCGACAGCTCCCAGCCTCGCCCCTTTTCGGCGACACCTCGACACGACACCTCAACACCTCGACGCGGTTGCGCATTCTACGGCAACACACTCGGCGATTGTATCTCGGCATCCCGACTCGACCCCTGCGGCGTCTCTCCGTCTCGACGGATCAGCTCTCGCGCACCGCCGACCGCGCACTCGACCCCCGCAAGCTCGAACTCGACCTCCTACAACCCAACTTCTCCGGCGACGCATGGGATGCAGACGGGCAGAGGCAAGGCCGAGGCCATGGGCCGTAAGGCCAAGCTGGCCCACTCCTACCAGCAACTACTAGAGTAGGCCTGCCGCTGTTGTCGTCTTTTATCTTGTCTGTCACCTACTGACCTCGCAGTGAATTCTCCAACACGGAACTCAAGTCCGTCGGCAACTACAACCTCGGGCGGCTGATCGGCAAGGGCTCGTTTGGCAAGGTGTACCTGGCATCGCACAAGCTGATCCACGGGTCCAAGGTGGTGCTCAAGTCGGCCAAGAAGGACGACTCGAACCTGGCACGCGAAATCCACCACCACCGGCAGTTTGTGCATCCGCACATTGCGCGGCTCTACGAGGTGATTGTGACGGAGTCGCTGGTGTGGCTGGTGCTGGAGTACTGCCAGGGCGACGAGCTGTACAACTACCTGCTGAAGCACGGCAAGCTGCCGGCGGACAAGGTGCAGCGCATCTTTGCGCAGCTGGTGGGCGCGGTGTCGTACGTGCACATGCAGTCGTGCGTGCACCGCGACCTCAAGCTGGAGAACATTTTGCTGGACAAGCACGAGAACGTCAAGCTGGTCGACTTTGGGTTTACGCGCGAGTACGAGGGCAAGGCCAACTACCTGCAGACGTTTTGCGGCACCATCTGCTACTCGGCACCGGAGATGTTGAAAGGTGAAAAGTACGCAGGCGAAAAGGTCGACGTCTGGAGCTTGGGCGTGATCCTGTACGCGCTGCTGTGCGGTGAGCTGCCGTTTGACGACGACGACGACGACGTGACGCGGCGCAACATTCTCAGCGCGGACCCGACGTACCCGGACCACGTGCCCGAGGACGCGCTGGCGCTGATCAAGTCGATGCTGTCGAAGCGGCCGCTGCTGCGGCCGACGCTGCCTGACATTCTCAGCCACCCGTTTCTGAGCGACCACGCGCCGCAGCAGCAGGCGATTCTCAAGCTGCAGCAGCCGTCTCCCTTTAGCACGTCGGTGGAAAAGGACACGCTGGAGCGCATGCACAGCGCAGGCGTTGACATTGACTCGGTGATCGAGTCGGTGCTGTCGCAGCGGTGCGATGCGCTGGCGGGCTGGTGGACGCTGCTGATTGAAAAGGAGGTGCACAAGCTGGCACGGCGCGAGCGCAAGCGCAAGGAGCGCGAGCTGGAGCACCGCAGCGCGCACCGGCTGTCGACGACGTCGAGCCGGCTGGAGCGGCTGGCGACGGTCAACGAGGGCGCCGGGTCGAGCTACGTCGGGATTTTGGGTGAGCCGCAGACGCCTAAGTCGCGCGGGCGGTCGCAGCGGCGCAGCGGACACTACGACGGGCTGCGGATTGACGATTTCCCGGGGCTCGCCGAGCTGAGCCGCGTCAACAATACGGCGTCGCGCATTGCCAGTGCCACCGCGGATCAGACGCCGCGACCGGCCGTGGAGCAGGACTCGGTGCGGTCGGCCAGCTCGTCGTGCCAGCGGCGTCCGGTGCCGCCGCCCAAGGAGGGTGTGCTTAGGAGCGCGCGGTCGCGCGGGTCGACGCTGCACCTGGTGACGACGACGGACGCGCTTGCCGTGGCGGCGGCGGTGGCGGGTGCCGGTGGTGGCGGTGGACCGTCGAACAACAACGGCATGGGTGGTGGTGGTATTGGTGGTGGCGGCGGCAGCGGCAGCCACTTGGGCGACGGGGGCAGCACGGGCACGGGACCGAGCCACGGACAGCGCGTGCGGGCCAAGACGTCGCAGGTGATTATCACGCGGTGGAAGAACATGACGCACTGGATCGCGGAGAGCACGCGGCGCACCAAGCACACGAGCAAGCGCAGCAGCCACTCGACGCCCAACCTGGTGCACCCGTCGGACAACAACAGCAGCCACCGGTCGGGCAAGGGCGACCACAGCCCGCGGCCGCAGACGAGCAAGTACCCGGCGTCGGTGTCTGGGGGTGGTGGTGCGGGGGGACGCAGCACGGCGGGCTCTAATACGGCCAGCCTGCCCAAGGGCGTCATTGCCAACGGGTTTCCCGGCAAGGGCAGTGGAGGTGGGAGTGGTGGAGGCGGCGGCGTGCACTCATCAGGGAGCCCGACGATTCCGCCAATACCGCAGCTGGGGCCGATGGGGGCCATAGGGGGCACACCGATCGGAGGAGGTAGCGGTAGCGGCAGCGGACTACAGGCGACGACGCCGGCGGGCCTAGGCCCGGGCATTGTGCTGACGGGCCTGGGCAGCGGCAACAGCAGCAGCGCCGTCAGCGGCCGCAGCAGCACGGCGACGAGCCCGCTGTCGCCGAGCATGCACTACCAGAGCTATTCACAGCAGCAGCAGAATCAGCAGCAGCCGCAGGCCCAGCGTCTGCGGTCCAGCGGGTCATACCGGCGGCAGTCACTGTCGCCGTCGCGGATGTCGTCGACGGGTGGCGTTGGTGGTGGCGGCGGCGGCGGCGGCGGCAGCGGACGGCGCGCGGCGTCGGGTAACCTTCGGGGCCGCAAATCGACGTCGTCGTCGGTGTCGTCGATCCGGTCGATGCACCACGCGGGCCACCACCACTCGCACAGTAAGGCTTCGTCGACGAGCTCCAATGGGTCGGTGTCGACCTGCATGTCCAGGACGCCCGGTCCAGGCCGGTCGCCGCACCACTCTGTGAAAGTGCTGCCGGCGACACCGACGGCGACATCGTTCCCGTCCAACCTGCGTCTCGTGCGCAGCGGCAACGGTGGCGGGTTGCCGCCGCCGCCACCCCTGATGACGAGCTATTCGTCGTCGGGCTCCATGGGCTTCAACGAGGGCATGCCGCTGGGGCGGCCGCCACCGGGTTCGCCGAATCCGTTTGGCAGCGGCGGCGGCGGCGGCACGCCGATCATGTTTGCAAAGCGCAAGCGCAACATTTTCAAGGGCCCGATGCTGGCGTTTGGCAGCAGCGGCAGCAGTGGCAGCGGCTTTGGCAATGGTGGTGGTGGTGGCGGTAGTGGTGGAGGTGGTGGCCGGAGCGGCAGCCGCGGACACGCGCATTCGCGGAGTGTGTCGGCGAACGGACTGGGCCGGCGGTCCAACGAGATTACGATTGAAGAGGAGGAAGAAGAAGAGGAGGAGGTGGACGACGACGATGAGGACGACGACGTCGAGCTGGACGAGGACGGCCGCGCCATTAGCCGGTTCATGCTGGAGGGCGGCGCCGTGGACGAGGTCGAGGAGGTGGACGTCTTCAGTCCGGTGGTGCAGCGGCCGGGCGAGCACGTCGAGGAGATTTACGAAGACGCAAAGTAGCGGCTGTCTCCTTTGTTTTTTGTTTTTGTTTTTGTTTTTTTGTCTTACTTTTCTTTCTCTGTCATTCCTCTTCTTCTACTTGACCCTTTTTTGATTTCCTTATTTCCTTATTTTCTTGCTTCTTGATTATTTTCTTTGTCCTATCCCCCCTTTTGTTGATGTAAATACCAAAAGTTGCTAGACCAGCCATTGCATTAGTATGAAGCACTCTATTACTATCAGTCTATATATGCCACGTCGACTAGTCCCGCCCCAGAGCGTGCTTGATCAGCGCCTTGTAGCCCTCGACGGCCGTCTCGAGATCGCCAATCGTCAGGGCCTCGTGGTCCGAGTGGGCGACCAAGATGTCCCCCGGTCCATAGAGGTACCGCGTGTGGTTGCCGGCCAGGTTGGGCACGTCGGTGCCGTAGTTGACCGTGATCGTGTCGAAGCCGGCCACGTCGCACGCGCACTCGACAATGCCGTAGCCGTGCGAGCACTCCATGGCGAGGGCGTCGGCGTCGATGGCGGCCAACGTGTCCGAGATCTTTTCGCGCACAAACTCATGACCCGTCAGCTGCGGCGCGTGCGCGACGCGAATCGCCACGTCGGCCGATGCCGCCGCCGCAATCACGTTGCTGGCCACGCCGCCCTGCAGTTTCCCGACGTTGACCGTCGTCTTGCCGAACACGGGCGTCTCGCCGAGGTCGCCGGCGGCCGCGGCGTCCAGCACGGCGACCAGCCCGCGCATCAGCACGTCGTTGGCCGACTTGCCGAGCCACGGGTAGCCCGAGTGGCCGGCGCGGCCCGTCGCCGAAATGTGGCAGCCCAGGATGCCCTTGTGGCCGCACGCGAGCTTGTTCTCGGTGGGCTCACCGAAAATGGCACTCGCAAAGTCGCCCGCCTGGAAAGGAATCACGTGCTCCAGCTCACCGGCGTGCAGCGCGGCGGAAAAGGTCTTCATGCCGTCGCCCGAGTCCTCCTCGCCGACGACGAAGAGCAAAAGGACGTCGTCGGTGGCAACGACGCCCTCGGCCCGCAGAACCTCGACGGCCGTCAGCTGGGCGGCGACGCTGCCCTTGGCGTCGACGGAGCCGCGGCCGTGGATGACGGTGGCGGACGACAAGTTGGCGGGGTCGTCGTTGGTGTCAATGCTGTAGGGAATGTGCGGCGGAACAACGTCAATGTGCGACGTGACAAGCACCGGGGGCAGGGGCCGCAGTGCTGCTGCCCCCGTCTTCTTCTCGCCCCCCGACGGCCATGCAATCACATTAAACCGGTCCTTGTCGTCGTCGGGGCCCCGCGGCGCAACGGCCTGGCGCACGGCCGTGTAGTTGTGCGACTCGAGGTACGCGATGAGCCAGTTGCCGACGTGGGTCTCGGTGCCGCTCTGAGACGGCGTGGCGACGAGGTTGCGGTGGAGGTCGAGGAGGGAAGCGCGGTAGGCGGCGGCTGGTCCGACGGCGGCGGCGGCAGCGGCCGTATCTGAGGACGGCACGGTAAGCGGCTGCTGGTCGTTCCAGGCGGCGACGCCGACGGCACCGACGGCGAGAAGAGGGAGGAGTCTCATGGCGGGTGTATGTTGACGCAATGAGTGAGTCGGTGTGTGACAGTGTCGTGGACAATGTCGTGATGAAGTCAATCGGACATATGAAGTAGCCAATAGGAAGCCGGCGTACCCACTTTAAAGTACTGCATGGGCGATAAGCACTTTTGGATGCCAATGCATAGATACGCCCGATTAGGAAATCCAACTACGGGTGCAATTGTTCTCCGAAAAGGCCGAACATCACGTCACTTGCGGTTTAGCTATTGCTACTTGCATTATTTTCTACTTTCTGCTCGCTACCATTCTCCGAGAGTGTCGTCTCGGCTTCTGCTTGTAGTGAAATGGACTTAAACCGCCAGACCTATGTCGAGTAATGCCGTCATAATCGGCTTGAACTTCCTCTCTCGACTACCGGAGATGCACAACCAAGTAGACCCCCACGGTGTTCCACGACGCAGCAATGCTGCACTTGTTGCAGAAGAGTAGAAATACAGCAGCAACTACTATGAGTACTCCGTACTCCGAGTACGAGTAGAACAAGCGATGAGGCTAATTAAAACGAACTGTCCGTGGGGGTCATCACGTGAGAGACAAAAGTAAGCCAAAGTGAGTCAACAACGGAAGGAGAGAAGCCGTGCAACGAACTGGACAAGGGCAAAGACGCAATGCACACACAATGCATACGAGTACGAGTAAGCAGCCGTAAATCCGAGTGGCCGACACCAGCCGCTCTTGCGTTGGCGTGCTGCTGTTGAACCCCCACGTATCGTTCGGTAGATCGACACTGCTGCACGATGGGTCGATTGATCTTCCACTTTGTTTTTGTGCCCCCACGCAGCGAAACCGGGGAATGCACGGAGAACATACTCCGGAGGCCGTAGTCGTAGCATGGCAGCTGTTGTTGTCGGCAGTTCTTTTATATATTTTCTCTTTTCTTTTCTGTTTGATTTCTCAATGGCCGCGGCACTTTTAAGTGAAGAAGAGATGAAGAAAAGAAGCTAAGAGATGCAAAGAGATGCAAAAGAACAAAAGGGGAAGCTTTCAAAAATCAACCAAAGAAACTAAACAAAGATGATGACAGAAGGATGACGGCAAATGAGAAAAAGAACCGCGGTCACACTGCAGGAGCTCCGTATCCGGCTGCTAGGGCTCTTTGTCTTTGTTCGGAGCTACCCTTTATATAAAGCCCTTTGCCGCACAAGTGTGTGTGTCATCCCACGCCTCTAAAAGTTATCCCCCACCGCCACCATGACAGCAGCACAAGCACACACCACCTCTTTGCCAGACGGCATCTACGTGCCGATGCTCACGTTCTTTGATGCCGACGACAACGTCGACATCCCCGCCCTCGGCGCACTGGCTGCTCGGCTGCTCGCCGCCGGCGTCTCGGGCCTCGTGCTGCACGGCTCCAACGGCGAGGCCGTCCACCTCTCGCACGACGAAAAGGCCCGCAACATCCGGGCCGTCGCCGAGGTTGTCATTTCCAACGCCACCGACCGCAAGGTACCACTCATTGCCGGCTGCAACGCCCAGTCTGTGCGCGAGACCGTCCAGCTGTGTGCCGAGGCCGCCACCGCCGGCGCCACCCATGCGCTCGTGCTGCCCCCCGGCTACTACGGCGGCCTGCTCGACACGGCGGCCATCCGGCAGTTTTTTGTCGACGTCGCCGACGCCAGCCCCTTACCGCTGCTCATATACAACTACCCGGGCGCCTGCGGCGTCGACCTGAGCAGCGACGACATTATTGCGCTGGCCGCGCACCCCAACATTGTCGGCGTCAAGCTGACGTGCGGCAACACGGGCAAGCTGGCGCGGATTGTGGCGGCTACGAATGGACAACAACAACAAAAATTCTTCGTCGCCGGCGGATCGGCCGACTTCATCCTGCAGGGCGCCGTCGTCGGCGCCAACGGCAGCATCTGCGGCCTGGCCAATATGAGCCCGCGCGCGTGCGTCGCCATCCAGGATGCCTTTGTCAAAGGAGACCTGGCAAAGGCGCGGCAGCTGCAGGCCGTTGTGGCCGCGGGCGACTGGCTGGCCATCCGCTACGGCTTTGTGGGCGTCAAGCACGGCATGCAGGCGTTTGGCTCTTTCGGTGCGGCGCAAGTGACGGCCAGCGCGGCACCGCGGCGACCGTGCCGTGGGCTGACCGAGGCGGCCAAGAGCGAGTTTGATGCGGGGACAGCGGCGCTGCTGGAGCTGGAGCGGCAGCTGGCAAAGTCGGCGTGAGTGGTTTTGTGTGTAGTTAGAGAGAGAGCAATAGACGTTGAATAGGCCCGACGACCGTTTCCGTCTAAAGTGTGCCTGCCGTTTGTTGTTTGACCGTCTACGTCTACGTCTACGTCTACGCCTGCTATTAATTGACATTTATTCGTACCGTTTGACCGTCTGCGTGCCGTCTTCGGCAACCGTTTTACGCTTGCACCGGTTTGACCTCACAATCCTGCTCACAGTCCTATTCACCATTCACCAATTTGGTTTGTCCTACCGCCTGCACTCACCCACGTAGCTGTCCGTTCGACGTCTTTGTTATTTCCCTACGACCAATCAACCATAAATGTAGCTTCAGTATCTCCTGTCTCTCAATCTCACTGCTGCATTCTTACTGGTGCACTGCATTACCCGTACCGTTTGCCACAGAGCTCTTTCCCTTTTCGGCAATATCACGTCTAACACCAGAGCGCAACCACAACAACCAACCACCGGCCGCACCTTCCTCAACAGAAAAAAACAGGCTCGCCGCCTTCCACACATAGGGTGAATAAGTCAACTGTGCGCATTAATCCCGTTGGCCAGTCAGCGCTCGTTCTGCGTCTCCAGATTTTCACTATTATATCAGCTTCCCCCTCCTTGCCCAACTATCGTATTCTCCCCCCTCTCCTATTGTCTTGTTTTTTTTCCTTGCGTCGTCTGCCACCCGCCAAGCTTTCACCTTCTGTCCTTGACCCTGCCCATGCTCCCTCTGTCTGGCTTGTTGCCCGTCCTTGCCCCAATCTGCGGCGACAAGCCTCTGAGAGGAGGGGCGAGTGTTTTTTGAATGGGCGGCAGGGCATGCCACAGCACATCTCTGTGGTTTGTCTTGTCTGTTTCACGGCTGCATTCTGCTGATTGTCCTTTTCTTTTTCCTTTTCTTCTTTTTCTTTGTCTTCTCGCCCAACGCCATTAGCGACCCAGCCCATATTTCAGCTCGTCCTCGTTGCTGAATATTGTGGGCAGCATCTCCAAGGTATGAGTTCAGTGAGTTTGTTTTTATTGCCATGTTTCTACGCCTTTCCATTGCATTTTACGTTTATGTTGTTGCTATTTCCCCATGTTTTACACCCACAGTTTCGCTTTTATTCTTATCCTTCATACTGACGGGCAGGTGCCAGCTGCACCCGCATTCCCACCAGTCCAAGCAGCAAGGCAGCACTGTGACAAAGTGAAGGAGCAGATAAAGACCCGTCTGCTTTTTTTCAAGCCCCCGATGCCCAATACTTTCTTCGGTCTGATCGCAAATACATTCACAGCTCTGTCACCTTGACGTCACGCTGATGTGTTTACACCCTGTTTCGTACCTTGCTGACGGATCACGACAATGAGAATAACGCACTCAGAGATGATAACCACGCCACAGATGACTCCCAAGTCAAGCCGGTCTGGAGGTGGAGGTGGAGGTGAAGGTGGAGGAGGCGTCAGCGTCGGTCAGCATCACGACCCCCTCGGTGATGCTGATATGAAAAACGCCCACCTTGCCCTCGTCTCCAGAATCCATCGCCTGACAACCACCACCTCTGACCCCAGCACTGCACTCCGCCAAATAAAGATGCTCATTAACAACAGCGGCACACTGGAGTTTGGTGCTCGTGCAATCAACAACAATCGATCATCGCTGCTGCCGGTCCCACCACTCATCTCAACTGGACCATCCCTTCATGACGGCTCACTTTCGCCTCCCATGACTAACCCTGACTCGTTGTCCGACAGCCTCTACCTTTCCGAGATGGATTTGGCCAGCCCCAGTGCCAGGAGCAGCAGCCGCCGCAGCCGCAGCCGCAGTACAAAAGACATGAACGACAGCGAAGCCAACATGACCGCATTTGAGGAGGTCCAGCAGCCAGCCAAGCGAGAGAAGAATTCGCTTCCCCAAGAACGCTCCGATGGCGGAGACGACAGTGGCACCAAAGAGGACGAGGATGACGAGGAGTTTACGCTCGAAGAGGAACTCGCAGGCATCGCCGACGCACCACCCAGCGAGCGAGCCGCCATGCGCAGGGCTCTCCGAGAAAAGCAGCTGGCCCTCGGCAAGCAGATGCGCGAGGCGGCTGCCGACAAGCAGCGCATTGCGGTGGAGGAGGCTCGCCGCATCAAGCAGACGTTATTTGGCGGTGAGACAGAAGCAACTCCTCGCTCAAATCCCTGGCGTGACCAGCAGGGACAACCACTTCCGGATGTTCAGCTGCATGACCAGAATGACCAGCCCGTCCAGGCCACCCAGTCACACAGCCAGCCAAAAGCTACACCTATACTCAAGCATGTCGCAGACGGCGGGCAGAGCATCAAAAAGGACAAGCACAGCACTGCACAGCCCAGCATGGTCGAGACGCTCGTGCTGATCAACGACAGTGACGAAGACGGTGAGCTTAAATTCAGACCAGTCAACTCGAGACGACCACGCCCTAATCCTGCAGCAGATACAGACCAGTCTTCTCCCATCATTTGCCTGGACGCCATTGCACCCAAGAAAACCAGCCACTTTGGCATTGCTTTTGACCCGTCCAAGCTCGACGAAGCCACTGCCGACCACATTAGCGGCACTGCTGGCTCCAAGGACACACGCCGTTCTGTGCTGGTCCAGTGCATCCCACCCGAGACCACGGTGCACGAGCTGCTGGCGTACATTTGCGGAGGCACGGTTGTGTCGGCGAAGCTGGTGCCTGACCCAAAGAATGCCGGCAACAGCCAGGTGGCCATGGTCACGTTTGCGACGGCCAAGGAGGCACACGCTTGCATTGAGCTGAGTGCCTCGATTCTCGGCCGGTCTGAGCTGGCCTCGAAGCTGCGCGTGAGTCTGCTGCCCACCGCCTCCTATCCGACAGGCGACGTGCTGCCGACCACGACGCTGGGCTACCTTGGGCTGTCGGCCGCAGAACAGCCAACACGGTGCCTGTCGGTCGACAACTATCCCAAGTACCTCATCAACGAGCTGTGCACGGAGCTGCACCTGAATACGAGCCGGCTGCCGGACCGCATGCACGTGCTCGAGGAGATGTGGTTTGCGCACGACACACTCTATATCCATTTTACGAGCATCAGCGAGGCCAAAAAGGCCCACGGTATCCTCACCTTTTTGCACTTTGGCAGATACCGCAACGACGTGCACTACGCAGCAGACCCCTGTGCCAGCACGCGCCTGGACGTGTCGGCCACCGGCGCCGTCAAGCTTGCAAGCCATGGCCACCAGGGCCTCAAGTCGCTGCTGCAGACGGTCGGGCTGGCGTCGTACGCACGCAACCAGGAGAAGCTCTACGCCGAAAAGATCAACAGCGCCCGCACAGCGCGCGTGACGGCAGCTCCGCCTGTCGTCCCTGTGCAGAGCAAGGCGTGGACGCCCACGTGGACGCCCAAGAGCAGCCGCGCCAGCATGACCAGCGACACGGCTAGCCTGCTCATGAGCCTCGATTCGGGCATGTGCGGAGCGAGCAGCGAGCCACTTCTTGTGGGAAGCCGTGCCGAGGGGTGCGCAGCCGTCGACAGCTCGCCATGGACCGACACGCTGATGGCGGGCCTGGACCAGCTGTGAGTGTTGGTTGCTTCATTGATGGGTGTCTTTCGGATGGCTTTCTCGGGAATGCGTTCCGTTTGATGGGCAGTTATATGCGTGCGATTTGAATGATACAGTGCCGTGCTTTACATGCGGGGCCTTCAAGCTTTACGTACGCAGTCATGTCTATGGCAGAGGGAAATCGAGGTATTGCTAGGTAGCAAGTGCAGGTTTATAGCCCTAATGCCGCAGTAGCAAGTGCAGTTTATAGCCCCAAAGCCACAGTAGCCATTGCAGGTTCAAAGCCTATTTTAAGTATAATGCCAGTGACAGCCTGGTGGCCAGCGCTTGTAGACACTAATCAGCCCTAAACTATGTCCGAAGCCACCATGCCGTCATGTGCCAAGTCGTCATCCGAGTCGGACACCGCGGGCACGTGTCCCTCTTGTGCACGTGCCTGCTTCTGCCGCGCGAGTCGCCGCAGGTACTGCTGCACCATGCGCGAAGGCAGATTGGCGGCGGGCTCCCATGTCGGGTTCTGGTCGGGCGGCCAGTCGCCCTTCCACCGCACGAGAAAGAAGCGGACCAGCTTCTTGGGTGCCGGCGCGCCGTTGGCATCGTCGGCGTCGTCGGCATCGTCATCAATGTAGGTAAAGCAGTCTCCTTCTAGGCGATCGACCTCGTACACCTCTTCCTCTTCCTCTGACTCGGGTGGCTCGGGTGGTGGCGGCGGCGGCGGCGGCGGTTGTGGCTTGGCCGTCCGGGGAACCATGGGAGGCGGAATCGGTGTCACGCGTGCTTCTTGTGGTGAGTGTTTGATGCTGCTGTCCTTGTGTGCCAGCGGCGGCACCGCGGCGGCGGCCATGCCGAATACATGCGGCGGCGCGATGCGCGTCATCTTGGTTGATGATGATGATGATGCCTGCGACGACGACGACGTGGACGAGGCGATCGACGGGGCGGTCGTTGCCGTCTGCAGTGACGGGGGCACCTTTTTGAGGGGGACAGACAAGCCGCGCAGCAGACTGGGCACAGCCGGTGGCGGGACGGGCGTGACGCGTGGAGGCAGGGCAGCGTGCAGTTCGTCGTCGTCGTCGGCGGCGTCGTTGTCGTCATCTTCCGAGTCCTCCACCTCTTCTTCCTCTTCCTCGTCGACGACCTTCCCCACCCCTAGCCACCCATCGTCGGCCGACTCTTCCTCGGTCTCGGTCGGCGTGTTTGTCGTCGTCGTCTCATTCTGCTGCTCGACAAACGTGTCAAAGGGCCGTTTCAGGGAGAGCGTCGGCTGCGTCGGCTGGGCCGGGCGCTGCTTGCTGGGCGACAGCGACACGACGGCGGGCAGGGTGATTTGGATGCTGGTTGTCATGGGCAGTGGCGTGGCAGTAATAGTAGTAACAGCAGTAGTAGCAGTAGCAGCAGTAGCGAAAGGTGTGCTGTGCTGCTGCTGGGCGTGTATTTGAGTTGGCTGTGGTATCGTAGCAGTGGGTGCTGCCGTCGCTGCAGCCTTTGCAAACCGCGGCCGCCCGCGCGGCTTTTTCTTGCCGCCCTTTTTTATCTGTGCCTGTTTTTGAGCCTGCTCCTGCTTCTGCTTCTCCACCGCCTCGCGCTGCTGCCGCTCGCGCCGCTCGCCCAGCTCGTACTCAAACGCCTCGAGCATGTACGGCGACACGTACTCGAGGATCCGCGTGCACGGCACCAGCTCGCACGCGTACGGCTCGTCGGGCCAGCCCACGACGTAGTTGAGCACGCGCTGCACCGTGCGGCGCTGCGGGTCCGCCGCGTACCGCGCGTCCTCCTCGTCGGTGTCGTAGGCGTCGGCCGCCACTACCTGCTCACCCCAGCCGTCAAAGGGCGTGACGACCTTGTCGATGATGTAGGCGTCGCAGTCGTGGGGTGGGACGAGGGAGAGTGCGGGGGCGGACGACGAGGCCGAGGGGATGTAGGGTGGCCGGTCATATAAAACAACTTGAAGATTCGAGTTGCGCTGCGGCGGTGGTTTTGCGCGGCGCGACGACGAAGCCCACGAGGGCGCGGGCTGCGCACGGCGCGGGCGGGGCATTTTTGTGAAAATATTCGAATGTGCGTATCCGAAGAAGAAAAGAAGAAAGAGCTTGAGAAAGGGGTGATGTTGATATCAAGAGGACGTGACGTCGCGATGCCGATGCGGCTAGCGCGGTGCTGATCGCGAGGCTGTTGGGCACGTGACTCGGTCGGCACGTCGAACTCAACGGTCGTTGCCGGGTTCACGAATAAGAATTTAACTGTCCGTTACCTATTTTGATTGATTGTATTTCTCTGTAGCTTGTGAGATTTAGCTTCTTGCGATTTACTGAGATTTGTTGTTGTGATTCATTGATTTGTTACAAAAATCTTGCTAACTCGGACTATCAACATCACCCCGAAGAACTATGGACTAGGCTTTAAAATCTCGACAACAATTATCCAACATTTCTTTTTTAATACTTTCGAGAAGGTGCTTGCCAATAATGGAAAATAAATAACATGCTGTCTGATGCATGAGGTACTCCAAAAGGGCTGCTATCCTAATCTAGCATCGGCAGAGCATCCGTGACTATTTGTCATTAAGATGGTCCAAGACGACATGGGCCCGAACAGCTCAACCGTAGCTGCAAGGTTAAATATAGACCGTGACCCAAGACGGAGAATACGGGCCTGAAGCTGGCAATATTAGGCTTGCTTTTGCCTAAATGTAACCGCCTCACACCCCTCTCCACGATCTCCCCAGACTCTTCCCCAGGTGTCGAGCTGACCGTTCGGAGTAGCGTCTGGGTATTCCAGCCGAATGCTACGTTTCTCTTGGCCGGGCCGTCGTCGCTGCTCCCCGCATTTGATCGTAGACTAGGTTTAGCTCCTTGTAGGGTGTTTGGACTATGTTGACTCGGCCTTTTAGCCACACCTAATGAAGCCACCTTGATTTTACTACGAGTACTCGTACCGTACTCTTTAGCATTCTGTTACTGTCATCACTACTACGCTACGTAAAAGCCAAGCTTTTGACGCCTTCCTGCAGTATTGTCAGCATGTCTTGGCGCATCAGCTTATGACCTGACCTGTTCTGCCGTCTTCCAATGAGGTCTTCCAATAAGAGTGTTGCGCGTTCTGCCCATCGCTTCGTCGGGCCGTCCAGCCGGTGCTTGCGTGCTTGAGAGCCTTTGCGAAAAGGGCATGATCGTAAAGTTGTTGTTCACAAAGATGATCTATATAAGTTGATCTGATCTCTTTGATCTCTCGTAGATGTTGTCTTGTGTCTTGTGTCATCAACCCTCTTTCACTCAGTCACGTCCTATATACCCCAACAACATGCCTCTTGCCATTGGCTCCGGCCCCGGCTTCGGCTCCGGCGCCACGTTGGACGGCCCCGTGTTGGCCAAGGTGGACTGGAAGCGCGACGCGGGCCTGCGCAAGCTGTACTTTTATGCCATTATCCTGTGCGTGGCGTCGGCGACGACGGGCTACGACGGCATGTTTTTCAACTCGGTGCAGAACTTCGAGTCGTGGAAGACGTACTTTGACAACCCGCGGGGCTCCAAGCTGGGCCTGCTGGGCGCGCTGTACCAGATTGGCAGCCTGGCGTCGATTCCGATTGTGCCGCTGCTGACGGACAACGTGGGCCGGCGGCTGCCGATTGCCGTGGGCTGCGTCATTATGATTGTGGGCGCCGTGCTGCAGGGCAGCTGCCGCAACCTGGGCACCTTTATGGGCGGGCGCGCGCTGCTGGGGTTCGGCAACAGCCTGGCGCAGATTGCGTCGCCCATGCTGCTGACGGAGCTGTGCCACCCGCAGCACCGCGGGCGCCTCACGACGGTCTACAACTGCCTGTGGAACGTCGGCGCGCTCGTCGTCACGTGGCTGTCGTTTGGCACCAACCACATTGGCACGGACGCGTCGTGGCGGATCCCGGCGCTCGTGCAGGCGCTGCCGTCGGTGGTGCAGCTGGTTTTTTTTATATTGGGTGCCCGAGAGCCCGCGGTACCTCATGGCACAAGACCGAGACGACCAGGCCCTGGCCGTACTGGCCAAGTACCACGGCAACGGCGACGCGCAGCACCCGACGGTGCAGTTTGAATACCACGAGATCCGCGCGACGATCCGGCGCGAGATGCAGCAGACAACCGTCAATGCGTCATATTTCAACTTCTTCCGCACCCGCGGCAACCGCTACCGCCTGGCCGTGCTGCTGTCGCTGGGTCTCTTTTCGCTGTGGTCGGGCAACGCCGTCATTAGCAACTACCAGAGCAAGCTGTACGACACGGCGGGCGTGCGCGACGCCAACGTCAAGCTGGGCCTGTCGGGCGGGCAGACGGCGCTGTCGCTGATTGTCAGCATCACCATGGCCATGCTCGTCGACCGCGTCGGCCGGCGGCCCATGTTCTTGGCGGCCACGGGCGGCATGTTTGGCACGTTTGTGTTTTGGACGCTGACGTCGGGCCTGTACGGCGAGCACCCCACAAAGGCCCCGGGGGCCAACAAGGCCATGCTTTTTTTCATCTGGCTGTTTGGTGTCTTTTACGCGCTCGCCTGGTCCGGTCTGCTGGTCGGGTATGCGCTCGAGATCTTGCCGTACCGGCTGCGCGCCAAGGGCCTCATGATTATGAACTACACGATACAGGCGGCGCTGACGCTCAACGTGTATGCGAATCCGGTGGCGTTTGACCACTTTGGCGACCGCGGCGCGTGGAAGTTTTACCTCATCTACACGTGCTGGATCCTGCTGGAGTTGATTTTTGTGTATTTCATGTACGTGGAGACGCGCGGGCCGACGCTGGAGGAGCTGGTGCGCGTGATTGACGGGCCGGACGCGGTGGTGGACGTGGGGGATGCCGATGCGGCGGCGGCGGCGGACGCGGATGTGGCGGAGGAGAGTCTGGACAAGGTGGAAAAGGGGGACCGGGAGAAGGTGGGCAAGGAGCACGTCGTCAAGGAGTAGGCTGGCAGTTTTCTTCGACTTTGTTCTTTCTTTCTTTTTTATTGTTCGTTGCTTTTCTCATTCTCTTTTACTTTTTCCTGTTCCTTTCTTCATTCTCTTTTCAGCTGCTCCGTCATCGCCGTGATCGGAAGGTCGTTATCTTTTTGCAAATCCAAAATGTTCAAGTTGTAAACGCCATGATATGCCAGTCTGCTATGCCCATCACCGTCGCTACCGCACGTCTTTGATGCCCGGCGACGACAGCGTGTCGAGCTGCCGCCGGCCCTTGCGCAGCAGGTACTCAATGGCCGAAAAGTCCTTCTTCTCCAGCGCCAAATTCTTTTCAAACTCGGCACGGGCATACGCCTCAAAGTGTTTTCGCTGCCGGTTAGCGCAAGCAATTAAAAAAGAAACAGAAAAGGACATACTGCCGGCTTTTGTCGACTTGCGCGCAGGCACTGGCGGTAGAGGCCGAGGACCTCGCGCTGCAGACCGGAGAGGCGCATTGTGTCGGCGTCGTCTTGTGATATGGTATCGTCGTCAAGTCGTCGTCGTCGTTGCGAAATGGACAGAAGAGGAAATGTCAGCCGAAACAATGCGACGGGCTAGAAGCAAGGTGGATGCGGCGGCTAGTCCGAATCGGGTAGGAAAGCTCCATGGGGCAATACGGACAGAGGGGCGGCCCTGGTACTACTCGTACTACTGAGTACTAGGACGGAGGACCCCGAGCTTACTCCGCGCGAGGACGGTGGCGCGAACTGCCCAAAACGGTAATAAACGAGACGAGACGGACTGAGGAGGGGAGCGATAAGGGCGATAAGCGAGCGATGACGGAGGGTGGTTGATATAGATAGAGAGCGTGCGCTCTTCAGACGAGACGATGGACGAAGACGATAGACGACAGACTCTCCCACACACACACACATCATCATGCCTTCATTCTCAGTGAGTCATTCTGCTCCTTGCAATCGTGTTCGCTGCCCCCGCTGACCCCCAGAAACTCGTCCGCTTCCTGAGCAAGGACGGCCGCATCTACTATGGCGATGCCATCTTGCCCGAGGGCGTCACCGACCTGGCCAAAACAAAACAGGCCCGCGTCGTCCGCGGCAGCATCTTTGGCGACCACACCGTGACCGACGAGATTGCCGACGTGCGCACGCTGCTGTCGCCCCTGGCGCCCGAGGACGTGCGCACCGTGCGCTGCCTGGGCCTCAACTACGTGCTGCACGCCAAGGAGACGGGCATGGCGCTGCCGGCGTACCCGGTCCTGTTTTACAAGCCGTCGACGTCGCTGAGCGGGCCCACGGACCCGATCCCGGTCCCCGCCGCCGTGCAGGACGACGCCGGGCTCGACTACGAGTGCGAGCTCGTCATTGTCATTGGCCGCAAGGGCGTCAACATTGCCGAGGACGACGCGCTGTCGCACGTGCTGGGCTATGCCGTGGGCAACGACGTGTCGCACCGCGACTGGCAGATCAAAAAGGGCGGCGGGCAGTGGTCGCTGGGCAAAGGGTTTGATGGGTGGGCGCCCTGGGGCCCCGGGATCGTGTCGTCGTCGGTGATCAAAGACCCGCAGACGCTGCAGATTCAGACGCGGCTCAACGGCACGACGGTGCAGGACAGCAACACCAACGACATGATTTTCAGCATCAAGCAGGCGATTTCGTTCCTGAGCAAAGGGGTGACGCTGCTTCCGGGCGACGTCATCTTTACGGGTACGCCGTCGGGCGTGGGCATGGGCCGGACGCCGAACCTGTGGCTGCAGGACGGCGACGTGGTGGAGGTGGAGCTGGAGGGCGTGGGCGTGTGCACGAACAAGGTGGAGTTTGAGAGCAAGTCGAAGCTGTAGGGGGTTGTCGTATAGTATGGAGTACTCGTAGGCTTTCATGTATATATCCAGATAGCGAGGTTTGAATAAGTTTTGGGAAGTTTGACAGCGTCGTGTCCTTGAGTCACCAAACACAACAGCACCGCCTCAACCCGGCAAGGGCATGAGTACATGTGATACGGTTACTCGTAGCTTTTGCAAAAGTCAGTAGTCCCAAAGAGAGTACTATAGGTTGGTGCAATGAGTGACAAGGCTTTCGAGTTCAACAGCTTTAAGCATCGGCCAACGGCACACAAACCGAACGTATCGCCTTCTCCCAACTATCCATGGCAGTGCTATAAACGCCTCGGCTTAGCGATGTGTGTACCAACCACAGGCGGTTTTGTTTGCGCCTCCCATTTCAATAAAGATGGTGTCGAGGCGGACAGAGTATAAGTACTCGTACTCGCACAGTCGCCTGTATCGGTGACATAAGCAAGGCAGCCCAAAGCGACTACTCCGTACGAAAAAGAGGCTCAGCTGAAAATAAAAGTCAGCCTTGGCCCCACCCACGGCCAAGGCCAGACCCCGCAGCGGCCTGTTATCGATTCCAGCCATGTCCGGGCGTGGTGACCGAGCGGGACGGCGCTATCGAATCAGCTAGGGCGTAGCGAGGCGAGAAGTGGGTCCTAAGGAGTTGGGCCCATGTGATGTTGGTATTAGAAGAGAATGGGCTAGGCGAGGCTATGAAGTGTAATAGGATGTAGGATGTAAGATGTAGGGTGTACCAGTAGGATGGTGTGACATGTTTCTTCGAGGTTAGGCGAGGGGGAGAGAAAAAGAAAGTAAGAAAGAAAAAAAAAAGAAGAAAAAAAAGGAAAAGAAAAGAAGAAGAAGAAGAAAAAAAGAAAAGGGAAGGAAAAAAAGGAAAAAGAAAAAGAAGACAAGGCTCGACAAAAAGATAGAAAAGAAGCATATGTCAATACATAAAACAAAACGTGCCCGGAGATGTCAGCTGTATCCTTGTTTTAATTCTTCATCTAATCCTCTTCTTTCAACTCCTCGAATCATCATTCCCACTCCACCACTCACCTACACCATGACAGACTGCCACCATGCCTGCTTCCAGCTCACCGACGACCCTGCATCATCGTATCCCTCGTATCGAGACGATGAGGCGTCGACACCAGCAGCAGCAGCAGCAGCAGCACCTCCACCACCGCCGCAGCAGACGGCAGAGGCCCTGCTGCTCAAGTCGGCCCTGGCCGTGCCGCTGTCCAACCGGCCCTACATTGCCTTTTACGACGACTTTGTCGTTGAGCATGTAGAGGAGCAGCAAGAATCTTCACCGCAGCAACAACAACCCAGCATGGCCGCCATCTTTGACGTCGCCTCGTACGAAATGTTTGGCCCCGACGACAACTGGCCCAGCAGCGACACTCTCGAGAGCCGGCCGTCGCTGTCCATGTCGTCATCATCACACACACAAACAAGCGACGCCAGCCACGACACGACGACGACGGCGACGACGGCGACGACGGTGACGGTCGCGCCGACGCTGTCGAGCCAGAGTTTTTGTATCGAGTCAAGCACGTCGCTGGAGGTGGGGGAGGAGGGGGAGGACGACGACGAAAGCGATGAAGAAGAGGACACCACCGTCGACGACTCTGACTCTGACTCGGACGACCTGCCGCCGCTGCCGCCGCTGCTGTCGCTGCTGCGGACGGCGGACGGCACACTGGGCATCCAGAACTTAGTGGACGAGGCGTCGTCGGAGCAGGCCGTGCGCGACGCGCTGCAGTGGACGGACGTGGCACCCCCGGCAGCGCTGCTAGAGGTGCCGGAAGTGTCGACCGAGGCGACTGAGCCAGCCGAGCCAGTACCGGAACTGCTGCGGGCCATTATAGCATCGTCGGTGGAGAGCATCCAGGGGCAGGTGTCGGGGCTGAAAGCGGCGGTTGCGGCGTGGCAGGAGGAGCGGCGGGCAGAAGCTGAAGCTGAAGCTGAACGAGAGCACGAGGTGGAGGCGGCAGAGACAGAGGCACCTGCAGCCAAGGGCAAAGGCAAAGGCAAGGCAGTAGAAAGAGGACCGACCAGCGGAAGAGAAGCCACCAGCTCGAGAGAAAGCATGGCCGACTCGGTGGCGACGCTGCGGCCACCACCACCGAGGACAACGACAACGACAACGACAACGGCAACAAAACGGTCCAAGCTCAAGGAAATGGCCTCGCGGCTGCGACGCCTGCGCGGGGGCAACGGCGAGTCGTCGTCGTCGTCATCACAGGGTACCGCAGCAGCAACCGCTGCAGCCGCCGCCGCCGCCATCCAGCGCCACAACCAGATGATGGCCAGCCGCGACGCGACGCCCGGGTTCAAGTGGGTGCGGCGCGACGACGGGCCGAACTGGGAGCTGGTGCCCGAGGATGCAGATCGGAGAGATGGACGTCTTTCGACGGCACCCGCCTCGGCGAGCTGGCGCAAGACGACGCTGCTGGCCATGGTGCAGCTGGACGTGGACCGCAAACGGGGCGTCGTCACGCCCGCGACTGTGTAGGCAATCTCGTTTCCTCCATTTTGTCGACCATTTCTAACCCCAACCCCAGCGAATGCATCTCCTGCTTCGAGGACGTGCCCGCCAAGCAGGCCGTGCCGACCGTCTGCCACGCCTACTGCCTCGACTGCTTTGGCCGGCTGGTCGCCACGGCCGTCGCCAACGACGCGCAGTTCCCGCCCAAGTGCTGCCTCAACGCCGTGCCCGCGGCTATTGTCCAAAAGTATGCACCGCCCGACGTCGTCCACGCCTACACAAACAAAACCGCCGAGCTCGCGCTGCCCGTGGCCGACCGCGTCTACTGCCCGGTCGTCGACTGCGGCGTCTGGGTGCCGCCCAGCCACGTGTCGACGGCCGCGCGCACGGCCCACTGCCCTCGGGGTCACGAGACATGCACGGCGTGCCGGCAGCCAACACACGGTCCCCAAAACAGAGAAGAGTGCCCCGAGGCATCGGCGCAGGACCGCCGCGACCAGCAGCTGACCGACGACCTGGCCGACGAGCAGGGCTGGCGCCGGTGCACGCAGTGTGCCGTGCTGGTCGAGCACCGCGACGCCTGCCAGCACATGACGTGCCGGTGCGGCGCGCAGTTTTGCTACGTGTGTGGGCTGCGCTGGCGCACGTGCGACTGCTCCATGGACGACCTGCGCGCCCACAAGGACGGCACGGCCGCGCGGCAGCGCGCGCGCGAGGCCCGCCGCCAGCAGGCCGACCGCGAGCTGCAGGAGATGCACGACGCCGTGGCGGCCGTGGCGGCCTTTCAGCAGCGCGAGCGGCAGCAGCTGGCGGCGAAGCGACAGCGCCAGCTGCGGCGCCTGCACGACCTGCAGCGGGCCAGGGAGGCCGAGCTCAGGGAGGCCACGGCCCAAAAATATGACGACCTGCAGACGCGTCTTGCGGCACTGACGGCTGCACAGCGCGACAAAGCCAGCACCGCGCGACGGGCCGAGCGGGCGGCCCAGCGAGCTGCCCACACCCAGGAACGACGCGAGCTCGCAGCCCGGCACGACGACGAGCGGGCCGTCGCCCACCAAACAGCCGCGGCCGCCGTCGCCGACGCCGAGGCCGCCTGGGCTGCCGACTACCGCGCACGGCTTCGTCTCGAGCAGCGTCTCGAGGCGGCGTATGCCCGCAAACTCCAGGACAGCAACGCCAACGCCAACAACGCAAAAGCACTCACTGCCGCCTACCAGCGCAACAACGACAAGCGCCTCGACGCCTACCTGCAGTGGCGCGACCGCGCCCTCGCCCACGCGCGCTATGCCGCTGCCGAGGCCCGCGACGTGCGCGCCGAGGTGCTCGATTCCTTGCAGCGCAAGCACCGCCGCACGCAGCGGGCCGAGACGCGCGCGCTGGCCCGCCGCCACTGCGCCGAGCGTGCCTGGTGTGTGCTGGCAGCGGCCGAGGCGGCGCGGCTGCTGGCCGAGGCGGCGGCGGTCGAGCAAGGGCTGGGGCTGGCGGGGTCGTCGGCCGAGACGGACGCGGAGCTGCTGCGGATGCTGGCGATGGAGGAGGCGGGGCGGTTTGCCGGTGGCGGCAGTGGCATCGACGGCGACGACGATGACAGCAACCACATGTGTGCCGTCATGCTGGAGAACATGGTGGGCGTGGTGGACGACGACGAGGTCGAGGCTGATCACGACGGCACCGCCGACGAGAACTGGGGAGTGGCCCTCGCGTTGTGACGGTCATTGGGTTTGATTCTTTTGCTTCTTCTGCTTCTCCTGCTTCTCCTTCTCCTGTCGTCAGTATTCAAACAGATGTAGCATCACAGCAGAACCAGCACACCCCTGGAGCAAACGATACAATAACAGTAATGATAGCAATAGTCCTAAACATACAATGGCAGCTGTCATCTCGCTGCTCTTCCTCGCGCCACTCGTTCGTAAACTCTGTTCTTTTCTTTCTTGTTTTCCATTCTTTTCGTTTCTTCCCTCCTCTGTTGCCCATGCAACTGACTGCCACCCACCTCCCCCTAATACACCTTCTTCTTCTCGTCAAAGCTGACCTTGCCCGGGCCGCTGTTGACAAGCAGAAGCAGACCGCCGACAATAGACAGGATCTGGAAGAAATCGTACTTGGCAAAGTCCTTGTGCGGGTGGTGCTCGTGCAGCGTCCAAAAGTTGTTGACCAGCACGTTGAACACGCTCAGGATCACCACCAGCAGCGTCGCGCTCGCCTTGGCCTTGAAGCCCACCACCACCATGACGCACGCCACCAGGCCCAGCAGCGACACGATAATCCGCCCAATCGTCCACTCTCCGCTAAAGACAAAGCCCACAAACAAAAAGATGAGCAGCACGCGGCCCGCCAGCTGGAAGTACATCTTGCGGTCCTTTTCCTCCAGCTGCGGCAGCCCGGCAAACGCCTGCGTCTTGCGGATCCACGAATCCGACAGCACCATCAGCAGGCCGCCCATGACCGACAGGTTGCGCAGGAAAAAGTTGAGGTCGAAGATGAGCCCGTACCCGAGCGCCTGCGACACGACGACGCCCATAAGGCCGCCCACGGCATAGCCCGAGTAACGCCGCGCAATCACGAGCGCCGAGCAAGACGCCATGACGACGACGTTGGCAATGAGGAAGACGTGGGTGATACCCCAGGGGACTGTTTGTTAGACGAGGCATTGCATTGCACAACCAGGAAGAGACAACTCACTATGACGAAAGTCTTGCAGATACCGCAGCTGGTCGCTAAACTGCGTGATTATCCGAATGGCATCCTCCAAAAAGGTCACCACAATCAGGAACCGCCCAATGGCAGGCAGGTACGGCTTGACAGGCTCGCTATACGTGTCCAGCAGATCCTCAATCTTGCTCGTCTGCTCGCGGATCGTGTCCAGCGCGCTGGTCGACGCGTCGGCGTCTTGTGACGGGTTGCCAAAGGCGTTGGGCTGGCCAATGCCGTAGCCGGTGTTGCGCATATGAGCCATTGTGTCGTGGGGGTGGTAACAAGAGCTCACAGCTGGTCGAGGGGGAGGAGGAAGCTCGATGGCAGTATCCAAACGGCGAGGGGAGATTGAAGGGATCGAAAGAGGTCGATTGAATCGAAGAGGATTGAAGAAGAAGAGGATCGAGGAGTTCCGAGACGACACCAGTGTGAATACCAATATAGAAGAAATGATGCCGCAGCAAGGAATGTGGAACAAGAGCACGTCGAACAGGGAGAAGAGTTGACGAATAGAGTTCGAAAAGAAGAAGAAGAAGAAAAGAAGAAAAAGAGAAGAGAAGAGACGACAAAAACAAGAGGACAAAGGATGGCGATGAAAGTCGTCAAGACAAATGTCGTATGGTGTGGCAGTGAGACCCAACTCGATGGCGCAGGCAAGGGCTTAGACGACAGGATTGGCGAGGCAAAAGGTGAGGGAGGGCGGCAGGAGATGGAAAAGTAAAAAGAGTAGACAAGAGTCGAGAGAGACAAAAAAAGGACGACACAGAGACGAAAAAGCGTACTGAGTATGAGTAGATGAAGCAGTCCGGCCTCCGTGGCGGTTTCCAATTGCAGCCAGCTATTACCACGTGCTTGCAGCAGCTACTGCCTTCGCGGCAATGTGTCCTTTCCTTGCAGAGGGAGGTACTTGTGGGTGCTCGTATAGTTAGGTGGAGGCGCAGGTACTCTTTTTTTTGGTGTGTGTGTGTGGTGTGTGTGTGTGGTGTGTGTGTGTGTGTGTGTTTCGCACACAGTACGGAGTACGAGTAATCGCACCTGAGGCACCTTCCTTCGTTGGGCTGGCCTGGGCGGGGGACCGGTGACGAGCTTTGTTGCTTTTTGCTTCCGGCAGGCGCTATTACGCGCTATTCGCACTCTGTTGGGTGGGGCCTCCACCAATGGAAACTCCACTTGATCATCCCTGCAATCTGTTCTTTAGCTTTTTCGAGAAGCATGCAAGAGGGTCAAACCGCCGTGTTTCGAGCTCGTCCGGACACTGGACGATGGACTGGTGGAGATGATAATACTCTTACTCAGTACGAAGAATTCGCACATAATCGTATATCCGATCGACAATGTGCGGATAGTCCGGGCCTTGCTTGGGATGCAGCCTGCTTGGATGGAATAGGAAAGAGTGATTGCATCCGTCGCACCTGCCTCATACAGGCAATCTTGGCACCTTGCCAGGCCAGCATCCGTCCAAAAAGTGGCGATGCTACATTTACGTAGTTACTGCAGCGTTGAGCCAGTACGAGTGCTCGTACGACGGCACAAACAATTGTTATCAGCAGGGCAGCTATGCCGCCGCCGCTGCAATCGACATGAGCACATCCCCAGCCATGACCGCCTGCCCCGGCTCGACGCTCACAGATGCCACCCGGCCGTCCACAGGGCTGACAATGAGCAGCTCCATCTTGTTGCTCTCGATGCGCAGCAGCTCGTCGCCCGCGCGCACCGTGGTGCCCTGCTGCACGTTGACCTTGAAGCACCGCCCGGGCACCGACGCGCGGATCACGTGGCCGTGGCCGGGGGGTAGTAGATGGATGTCCTCGTCTTTGTCAATCATCCCACTGCTCAGACCATCTGCTGCCACGGGCGGTGCTGGCTGCAAAATGGCATGAACCAGCGGCGCAATGGCCAGCGCGCGACGCCGGCTGGCCTGGACGGCAGCGACGTCGTCGCGGATGCTGGCGAGCCACGCGCGGTAGTCGGCGAGGTCGAGCACGGCCGCCGGGTCGGGAGTGTCCTGGACGATGAGGCTGCGGGGGTCACTATCAAGCTTGGCCAGCTCGTCTTGCTCCACAGGATAAAAAGAGATGCGGTCAAACATGTCAAAGGTCCAGGGCCGCGCATCGACCTCACCACTGTCAGCCCACCCCGAGCTCGGCCCATACTCCAGCTTGGCAGGGTCCCAGATGGCCACGGTGCGGCCGACCAGCTGGTAGCCGCCGGGGCTGTCGCCGGCGTAGATGCACAGGTACTGGCCGCCAATGCCGACGGCGCCGGCCGGCGTGAAGCTGCGCGATGGGTTGTACTTTGTGCCAAACAGCCGGTGTCGCGGGTCCAGCGGCACGGCGCACGGGCTGCCGAGGAACACATCGCCGAGGCCGACGACGAGGAACTCGGCGCCGCCGACCACGGCCTCGACTCCGCCTTTTGGGAGTCCATTGAGCTGCCGCAAGAACTCGACATTGTCATTGTCAATGAGCCATGGCGCGTCGCGGCGGATCGTCGACGCATACCGCCGCACGGCCCGGCGGCATGCCTCGTCGCCAAACACAATCGGCAGCCGCAGCCGGCGCGACACGACGCGGCCCGGAACGACGAGAGACTGTAATGCCTGCGTCAGCGTTGCGGCAATCGTCGCCGGCTGCGTGCCCAGCGCGTACATGACGTGAAGTGTGCGCACGCCGGGCGTCAGCTGCCGGACCTTGGCGAGGGGGTTGGCGGCGTGGGCCTGGACGACGGCGTGGATCTGGAAGCTGCGCGCGAGGTCAAAGACGTCGTCGTCGCCAAACTCGAGCAGCACAGCCTGGTCGCCGGCTTGGCGGATAGTAATGTCCGTCGTCGTGGTGCCGGCGGCGGCTATACGGCCGACAATCGGTGTCGGGATTTGCACAGGCGTGGCAGACTCCACCCACGCCGGCGTCCACGTGACCAGCTGCTCGACCGACCAGCTGACCGCGTGCGCCGCCGCAATGGCCTCGGCCGGCGTGATCGGCACAAACTCGACGGCGTCGCCCGGCCGCGCCTGGCCCAGCTTCCACATCTCGGCCTCGGCCACGACGCAGAACACGACAAAGCCGCCCAGGCTGGGCCCGTCGCACGTCACCACGACGGCCTCGTCGCCCGTGAAGCTGACGCTGCCCATGCTGTAGGGCGCGTCGTGGATGTTGGACGGGTGCAAGCCGGCCTCGCCGCCCGTCGTGCGTGCCCACTGCGGCGGCGTGCGGCCCGACAGCCGCACGCCCAGCCGGTTGCTGTTGTAGTGCACCGTCCAGGGGCTGGCAAAGAGGAGGGCAAGGCCGTCGGGGGTGAAGAAGTCGGGGGCGCCGTGTGGGCCGGGGACGACGCCGATCCTCCAGGGCGATGACGGCAGCGGCAGGGGGATGCGGGGGATCACTGCATTTCCAACATGCTGGCTGGCCTCAAAGTCTCCTATCCGCAAAATGTCCCCCTCCCGCAGCGGCCGCCCATTGTGCCCGCCCAGCCGGCCCAGCTCAAACGTGGCCCGGCTGCCGAGCACCGACGGCACCGCAAAGCCGCCGCGCACCGCCACGCAAATGCGGTAGCCCGCCTCGGCCACGCCCACGGACAGCACCTGGCCCGCACCCACCACCACTGGCCGGCTGCTGTCCATCGTCTGGCCGTCGACACGCACCGTTGTCGTAGCCCCCGTGACGGCGACCACTGCGTCGGCATAAAACTGCAGCGTTGGACCTTGCAGAGTGCATTCCAATGCCGGCGCATCAGGCGAGTTGCCGACGGCCTGGTTGGCCAGCCGGAACGAGTACGGGTCCATGGGCCCCGACGGCGGCACGCCCACGTGCCACAACCCCATGCGGCCCGGCCAGTCCTGCACTGTGGTGGCCGGGCCGGGGTCGATCACCTGCGCGGCCGGCTCGGTGTACTCGTGCACCAGCACATCCAGTCTGTGCGTCGTGGCGTCGCCGGCGGCAAACCAGGCGGACTGCACGACGTGGCGCAGGTAGGCGGCGTTGGTCTCGACGCCGACGATGCGCGTGTGGGCGGGGGCCAGCGCGTCGGCCAGCCGCTGGATGGCAACGGCCCGCGTGGGACCCATGGCCACAATCTTGGCGAGCAGCGGGTCGTAGGCCGACGAGACGTCGAGGCCGCGCTCGATCCACGTGTCGACGCGGATGCCGTCCATGTCGGATGGGAATGTCACGTCCAGCAGACGGCCCGACGACGGCCGGAACTTCTGCAGCGGGCTCTCGGCATACAGCCGGGCCTCGATGGCGGTGCCGGTCGTTGTAATCGAATGACCAGGCGAGAACAGGTGGTCGGCGCGGCCGCCGGCGACGAGCAGCATGCACTCGACGAGGTCGAGGCCCGTGACCATCTCGGTGGTCGGGTGCTCGACCTGCAGGCGCGTGTTGACCTCGAGAAAGAAGAACTCGTGCGTGGCCACGTCGACGACAAACTCAACGGTGCCGACGTTGCGGTAGCTGACCCGGGCGGCGAGGTCGGCAGCGGCGGCGTGCATGCGCTGGCGCACAGAATATGGCAGAAACGGTGCGGGCGCCTCCTCCACCACCTTTTGGTGCCGCCGCTGCACCGAGGAGTCGCGGTCGCCAGCGACAAACACGCGGCCCGTGCCGTCGCCGACGACCTGCACCTCGACGTGCTTGGCGCGCGCAATGTATCTCTCCAAAAAGACACCGCTGGTGGCAAAGTTGGCAGCGGCTAAACGTTGCACGCCCGCAAAGGCGGCGACCAGCGCGGCCTCGCTGTCGCACCGCTCGAGCCCGATGCCGCCGCCGCCGGCCGTGCTCTTGAGCAGCACCGGGTAGCCGATGTCGCGGGCGGCTTCACGTGCGTCGTCGACTGACAGCAAAAGACCAGTGCCGGGAACGACGGGCACGCCGGCGGCCGCGGCAATGGTGCGCGCAGTGTGCTTGAGGCCCAGCTGGCGCATCTGGTCGCCCGTCGGCCCGACCCAGACCATGCCGGCCGCCTCGACGGCGTCGGCAAAATCGGCGTTTTCCGCCAGAAAGCCGTACCCGGGGATGACAGCATCGCACCCGGCGGCCTGTGCGAGCGCAACAATGCGCAGGCCGTCGAGGTACGTGTCGGCGACGCTGCCGGGTCCCAGCGGCAGGGCCTTGTCGGCCAGGCGCACATGGGGCGATGAGGCATCGGCGGCCGCGTAGATGGCAATGGCCTGCATCCCGAGGGCGTGCAGCGTGCGGATGATGCGGACGGCAATCTCGCCGCGGTTGGCCACCAGGACGGACGACAGTGGCCGCTGCTGCGAACGAGACGCCAGTGACGCCACAGACGCCAGATAGGCCTTCCATCCGCCGTGGTGCGTAATGTCGGTGGCGTCGACGAGGCCGGCCGGCTCGCAGATAAAGCCGAGCGGCCACGAGCCGTCGGCGAGCTCGAGGCGGCCGAGGCCGAGCGGATGGGTGATGGTGGTTAGAAAGCTGCCGAGGCAGTGGGTCGGCATGGACCAGACCTCGACGGCGATGGCGCGGCCGCCGGCGGGAACGCGTTCGAGACCAGGCTTCGGGACGGGGCCGTGTGCAGCGAGGGCGTAGAGCTTGTAGGCGGGGGCTGTCGTAGTAGATGTTTTAAATATCGCGCCATGGTCGACGAGGTCCTTGTTGAGGGGGAGGCCGGTCAGATGGGCACCGACAACGACAATGTCAGTCATGTTGGCGTCGTCTTGGGAAATAGTCTTCGGAATCGGCTCCTCCCGCGTCTCTCCCGTGGCACCGAGCAGCCGTGTCTGCCCGCCGAGCCACTGCCCAGCCAGCGCCAACAGCCCCGGCTCCTGCCAGGTGCGTGCTATCAGCGTCATGCCAAACGGCAGACCGTCACCGGCCCGAAAACCGGCCGGCACCGACAGCGCCGTCCAGTCGAGAAAGTTGACAAAGTTGGTGTAGGTGCCGAGGCGCGAGTTCTCGGCAACAGGCGCGCGCTGCATGTCGGCCATGCTCGGAAACGTCGGCGTCGTCGGCACCAGCAGCACGTCGTACCCGCCAAAAACCTCGTCAATGCGCCGCGTCAGCTTCTGCCGCGCATACTCGGCGCCAAACGCGTCGGCCGCCGAGTACCGCGTGGCCTCCATGACGATTCCGCGCACCACAGGGTCCATGCCGGGCGCGCCGCGGTCCTCAATGTAGTTACGCAGGGCCTGGTAGCGCTCGGCCACCCACGGCCCATCGTAGAGCAGGCGGGCCAGGTCAAACAGCGGCGCAAAGTCGACGGCGTGCAGCGACCAGCCGGGCAGCCGGCGGCGGACGTCGGCGAGGCACGCGTTGTAGGCGTCTCGCTGCTGCGTCTGTCCAAACCACGGTGGATTGGCGCAAATGGCAATGCGGGGGGTTGCTGGTATTGAGGGCCCCGGACGTACTGACAGCAATGATGGCCGCCTCCGCGAATAGGCATCCTGCCGGTCGTAGCCCTCGGCGGCCGCGAGCACAACGCCCGCATCCTCGGCCGTCAGCGCAAAGATGGACACGCAGTCGAGCGTCCTGCAGGCCGGCAGCACACCGCGCGTGCTCAGTGCTCCCCTTGTCGGCTTGAGGCCGACAATGTTGTTGAGCCCGGCCGGCACGCGGCCCGAGCCGGCGGTGTCGGTGCCGAGCGAGAACGGCACGGTGCCGCGGCTGACGACGACGGCGCTGCCCGAGCTGGAGCCGCCGCTGACATAGGCCGGGTCCCAGGCATTGGGCACGGCGCCATAGTGCGGCGACCGCGTGCCGTTGAGGCCGGTGGCAAACTGGTCGAGGTTGGTCTTGCCGACGAGCACGGCGCCCGCGGCCTTGAGCCGGGCGACAACAGGGGCATCCTCAGTGCAGACGGTCGACGAGAACTGAGGACAGCCGGCGGTCGACACGAAGCCGGCGGCGTCAATGTTGTCCTTGACGGCAAAGGGGATGCCGTAGAGAGGCAGACTCTCTTTGCTTTGATCCTCCAGAACAGCCCACTGCTGCTTAATCAGCTCGGGCGACGCCAGCGCAATCCAGGCCGGGCTCGCCCGCGCCGACTCGGCCTCAACGAGGGCCAGCAGGCGCGCCAGTCCGGTTCCGGCCCCGGCCGTCCGCGTCGTCTGGGCCGCGCGCCACTCGGATATAGTCAGGGGATTGCGGGCGGGGGGTGGTGGTGGTGCTGCTGCTGCTGTGGCGGCCATTGCTGGGGTAGTGGAGAGAGGTCGGGCCGTATTACAAGAAAATGTACAAACGACAACCGGTGAGACGAGTCAAATCTCGAGTAAAACGAGAAGAAAAAGTAAAAAACCCAAAAGGTAAAAACTCGCAAAAGAACAATGCAACACCGGACAGGTCTGATAAAGCGGTGAAAAAGCCTCACTGGACGGTGGTATCGCAGGATGCAGGCATCAACGTCAACAATACTTTGTAGAGCTCAACTCGTAAATCAACAAAACAGCATCTCCGAATGGAATAGAATGGGAATATCCATGTCAAAGCGAGATCCGATGCGACAGTGGCAAACAGCACGAGCACAGTTGCAGCCGCGACGTCACGATGCAACGTCCCCAGATGCAGTGGCATGTGCTGCGTGGACTGCGTGGATAATAATGCCTCGTCACTTTTTTGGGATGAGGTCGCCGTCTTCAGCCTCGCCAATGTGACAGTGACTCGACACAGGGACCCCAAGACGCCGTCGGCGAGCACGTGTCGTTGCGTGCAAGCTAGCTGGGTTCATCTAATAAACACGGTGATTTGTAAGACCGAGCGTTGTCATTGGCGTTGGACAGTTGATGGACTCCGTAGACGTTGTGTCGTCTTGTCGTTGTCGACGTTGTGCCAACCAAGGCCGCTCGGACTAGCCGTGATATTGGGTATCAAGGATGCTCCATCGAATGCATCCCAGCCAGCGTGAAACTAGTTCTGCCGTGTTAGTGTGGTAACCCTGGCGTGACGGTGTGGCGTGGCAGCTGAAGGGTATGAACAAGGAGACGTCAACACAAAGTCGGACAGATTGACGGTGATGTGAAAGTCAATCTCGCGATGCAATTGGCGGGGTTGCTGCTCGAACCCCACCCGCCGACGGCCCGGCGGCGACTGGATGACCTAAGCCCAGCCAATGCAAATGGGCAGTTGGAGCCGATTGTGGGGCATGAACTGCCGGTTGCAATCTTCTTTTCTTTTTTTTTTCTGACAGGAAT
This sequence comes from Ophiostoma montium, assembly GCA_029299015.1. Taxonomy (NCBI): domain Eukaryota; kingdom Fungi; phylum Ascomycota; class Sordariomycetes; order Ophiostomatales; family Ophiostomataceae; genus Ophiostoma; species Ophiostoma montium. Next base: position 156,921 of record JANSMC010000010.1, read on the forward strand.
TGTACTCGTAAATAAACCGTACAAGTCAGTCGGCGCGTTGATTGGCTGCCGGGCTTACGAGCAATCTATGATAGAAATCATGGGCTAATTGATCGATAGCCTTATCTCTGGCCGATCCAGCCAACGAGCGTGAACCGGAGATGGAAGCACCAGCGAAATTACGAGTGCTAGGAGAATAAGAAGTGGAAGAAGAAAAAGAAAGAGAGATGAAGAAGAAAATAAAGTATGAGGTCTGGAGAAGTGTGTTCTACTCGCAGAGAAAAAGAACATGGAAGACCGGAACGGCTTAAGGTTTTCCACGGGGAAAGCAGAAGAAGACAAAAGAATATATCAAAAAGAAGGTAAGAAAGAGGACCTCGAGAACTACGAGTAACTGCTTCTGCAGAATAGTAAACATACTCGTATGATGAATGAAAAAGAACAAGTAGAAACGAACCCGAAAAAGAAGATGATCCAGAAAGAAAACCAGGAAACTTAATAATAACGCAATACGTGACATCAAATATGGACATGATATCAAATATCGTACGGAGTAGCGTACTCGCAGAACGAAATAAACTCCCTGAAACCATAGCGAGATCCGATTCAAGTGGAAAATCGGCTCGGAATACGGAGTGGACTGCAACTACCGACCTTGGCCTCTCCCCACGGAGACCACGCAGCATGCCTGGGTATGAGAGATATTGATGAGATACAGTGCATTCTGCAAGTATTTAGCAGCTCAGGGAGACCGTTATGTCTCTTCTTCAACGAGCAGGTAGTCCAATTGTCTGTCATTGTAGTCATTGTAGCTTGTAAAGGAATGTCAAGATGAAAAAGAAAAAGAACGTCTGCGGACCTATATAAAAAAGAAAAAAAGACTGTTGCGTGAACCACTGCCCCGTTATCTTCCATACCCCATAAAGTACTGCAACTGTAACTGCTGCAAGGGCTTACCAATGACAGATCCTAAAAAAAACCGCAGAAACCGCAGGGATCGGCGTCGGTGCAGACGCGGTCACTTATCTCGCGTGGGTGGCGGCCGGTTACATATAAAAGGCTGCCCCCTCGCGTGGGACAGATCGGCGACAACCGCTCCACGGACAGTTGGCTGACTCTGAGACTGAGACTTGACTCTGAGACTCTGAGACTCGATTCCTTTGTCTGAATACCACGACACTTGTCTCAACCGTCTTCCGTCACCGCCATCATGTCTCCCGCTCTCAGCCAGGGCGTCGGCTACGGCGTCGTCCTCGGCCTCGGCTTTGGCTTTGCCTTGGGTGAGTCGAGTCGTTTTATTCTGTGTTGGTTTGTATTGTCGCCTCTGCTAACACCCTGCCAGGCATGATCCTTCTCACCTTCATCCTCCGCCGCTACAATGCCGAGCTGCAGACGTCGGAAATGTTCACCACCGCCGGCCGCACCGTCAAGGCCGGCCTCGTCGGCTCGGCCGTCGTGTCGTCGTGGACGTGGGCGGCCACGCTGCTGCAGTCGTCGGCCGTGTGCTACAAGTACGGCGTGTCGGGCCCCTTTTGGTATGCGTCGGGCGCCACGGTGCAGATCTTGCTGTTTGCGACGCTCGCCATTGAGCTCAAGCGCCGCGCCCCCAACGCCCACACGTACCTCGAGGTCATCAAGGCGCGCTACGGCACCTATGTGCACGCCGTGTTCATTGTGTTTGCGCTGGCCACCAACATTCTCGTGTCGCTCATGCTCATCGTCGGCGGCTCGTCCACCGTGGCCGCGCTGACCGGCATGCACACCATTGCCGCCATCTACCTGCTGCCCTTGGGTGTCGTGCTGTACACGCTGGTCGGCGGTCTCAAGGCCACGTTCTTGACCGACTGGATCCATACGTTTATCCTGCTGATTATCATTATCGTCTTTGCTTTCACGGCCTATGCGTCGTCGGCGCTGCTCGGCAGCCCGGGAGCCGTGTATGATGCGCTCGTCGAGGCGTCGCTCGCCCACCCGGTCACCGGCAACGCGCACGGCAGCTACCTGACGCTGCGCAGCAAGGAGGGCGCCATTTTCTTTGTCATCAACATTGTCGGCAACTTTGGCACCGTCTTCCTCGACAACGGCTACTGGAACAAGGCCATTGCCGCGTCCCCCGTGCACGCGCTGCCGGGGTACCTGCTGGGTGGCCTGTGCTGGTTTGCGATTCCGTGGCTGACGGCCACCACCATGGGCCTGTCGGCGCTCGCGCTTGAGGGCAACCCGGCGTTTCCCACGTACCCGGACCGCATGTCGGCGTCGGCCGTCAGCGAGGGTCTTGTGCTGCCGTATGCCGCTGTCGCGCTGCTCGGCAAAGGTGGTGCTGCGGCTACGTTGCTGATCATCTTCATGGCCGTGACGTCGGCCACGTCGGCCGAGCTGATTGCCGTGTCGTCGATCCTGACCTACGACGTCTACCGCACCTACTTCAAGCCCTCGGCCAAGGGCAAGTCGCTCATCTACATGTCGCACTGCATCGTCGTGCTGTACGCGCTCTTCATCTCCAGCTTCTCCGTCGGCCTCTACTACGCCGGCGTGTCCATGGGCTACCTGTACCTCATGATGGGCTGCGTCATCTCGTCGGCCGTCATCCCCGCCGCCATGACGCTGATCTGGGACGGCCAGAACGCCTGGGCCGCCGGCCTGTCGCCCATCCTGGGCCTCGCCGTCGCCCTCATCGCCTGGCTCGTGACCGCGCGCCGCGAGTGCCACTCGCTGTCGATCGAGTGCACGGGCAGCAACAACCCCATGCTGGCCGGCAACGTCACGGCGCTGCTGGCGCCTGCCGTGATTGTGCCCGTGCTGACGTATGCGCTGGGCCCACAAAAGTACGACTGGCAGAGCATGCTCAACATTCGCCGCGGCGACGACCACGATATTGCGGAGGACGCACATGTGAGCGAGGAGGCCGAGGCCACCGATGCGACTACGGCTGCCGCCGCTGCTGCCGGCCTCACCAACGAAGAAATGGCCGAGGAGCAGCGCAAGCTGGCCCGCGCCGCCAAGATCAGCCGCTGGGTCACCGTCATCATGACCATTTCGCTGCTCGTGCTGTGGCCCATGCCCATGTACGGCTCGGGCTATATCTTTAGCAAGAAATTCTTCACGGGCTGGGTCGTCGTCGGCATCATCTGGATCTTTGGCTCGCTCTTTGGCGTCGGCGTCTTCCCCGTGTACGAGGGCCGCCACACGCTCGTGCGCACGACGCGTGCCATCCTGGCCGATCTGACGGGCGGCGACGGCGTCGCTAAAGCGCGCCAGATTGCTGCCGCGCGCGCCGATGCTGTGGCTGCCGCGGCCGACAAGACGTCGTCCGAGGGCTCGGCCATCCAGGGCAAGCCGGTGGGCAGCGGCGAGCAGACGCCCGTCGAGGTGCGGGAGGTCAAGGAGTAGAGTGTGTTGATATTGCGTGTGTTGTAATGTGGTTGCTTGTTGTATTAGTTGAAACTTGTTTTATATCCCTGTTGATCGTTTAATTTAGTTTAATTTACCTGAATGAGCGTGTTTATAGCCATGACAAGAGTGATCGAATCATCATCGCAGCAACATCTGACATGACGTGATTACTAATCAATGCTGACGACATCCTATCTCCAGATTTACCTGTCTACCTGAAACAACGACGAACAACCCAACGGTCTTTGTCTCAAAGCAACACGGACCGAACTTTTCCACGTACTTTTGACTGCCATTATGGCGCTACAACCCACAATGGACAACTGCAAAGACGTCGTCATCGACATGGGCGACGACAGCCAAGTGATGATACCGACACGAACAACGACGACCAGATTCAGGCCGCTGCCGCGCACGTCCGACACGCGCATCGCCCAGGCCGCTCCGAAAATCTGCCCCGATGGTCCCGTCTTGGCTTCTGAATTCAATACAGAACCGCCCTCCGAAAAACGCGCCGCCACCGTCCTCTACCTCGCCTATGGCTCCAACATGGCCGCCGCGACGTTTCAGGGCACCCGCGGCATCCGGCCCGTCTCGGCTGTGCCCGTGTCTGTGCCGACGCTGCGCCTGACCTTTGACCTGCCCGGTCTGCCGTACCGCGAGCCGTGTTTCGCCAACACGGCCGTGCGCAAGCTGCCCAAAGTGCCCAAGCCGCCGGATGTGCCGGACTTTCCTCTGCCGGTGCCGCAGCCACCGTCGACAGGGCCGATACGGCCGCCGCCGAGGATGTTGCAGAATGGCCGCCGCCCCATCTGGAGCGGCCCTCTGTATGGCGTCGTGTACGAGGTGACGGCCGCCGACTATGCGCGCGTGATTGCGACCGAGGGTGGGGGTGCGTCGTACCAGGAGGTGGTGGTGGCGTGTGTGGCGGAGCCGCCGCGCATGGGCGTGCCGGAGCGGCCGATTCGGCCACCGGAGGTGTTTTTGGCGCGGACGCTGTGGGCGCCGCAGTTGCCGGCCGACGAAGTCGACGAAGTCGACGAAGTCGGCGGCAAGGAGGATGACAACGCCGCCGCCGCCACCGCCACCGCCGCCGCCGCCGACGACGACGACGACCGCTCGTGGTTTAGAAAGAAATGGGACGCCGCTATCGCGGCTTTGATCCGCTTCAGCACCGCCCGCATGCGCCCCGACCCCGACTACGCCCAGCCGTCGGCCCGCTACCTCGGCCTGCTGACCGCCGGCGCCGCCGAGCACGAGCTGCCCGACGCGTACCAGGCGTGGCTGGCGTCGCTGGCCCCTTACCGCCGGACGCACTGGCGGCAGCAGCTGGGGGCACTGCTGATGCTGGTGCTGCTGGTGGTGCCGGCGCTCATGTTGGCGGCGAGCCGGCTAACAAAACTGGACAGCGGGCGGCTGCCGGCGTGGGCGCGCGTGGCGATGGGTGCGGCGACGCACGGCATGTGGGTGGTGTACGACCACGTGCTGCGGCCGGTGTTTGGGGACGGCGAGCATACGGACGAGGGAGAAGAAGACACGGGGCCAGGTCAATGGGTTGCACATCAAGACAAGGCAGTTTCAATATGATTGCTCTCTTTAATGCAACAAGTCTATCTTTGAACGGGACATGACAACGCCGACGATACGGATACAGTTACAGTCTAAACCACCACATGCTTTCTGTTAGTTCGCCTTCGACCGGCCTCAGCCGGCCTTCGGCCAGCTTCGGCTCCTACAGCTTCGCCACCGGCACCGGCCCTGCGCCGTGCTCAATGTCGTGCGCCGACCGCGCCACCAGCCGCGGAATGTCGTCCACCTTGTGCCGGCCCACCAGGATGCCCTCGACCGCCACAAACAGCGGGTACCGGCCCTCGGCGCCGCGCGCCCGCAAGAACGAGCTGACCTCGTGCGCCGTCGTTGTTCCTTGCAGCTTCTGCCCGTTGAGCTCGGTGCGCTCGACCTCCTCGACCGACACGCCGCGCGCAATGGCCATCTTGGCGCACCGGAAATTGCGCCCGCCCATGCACGACGTGATCAAGTCGGCAACGCCCGCGCTCTCCTCCGTGAAGGTGGTCGTCTGCACCGTCTCGCCGAAAAACTCGCGCCCAAACTGCACCATTTCCATCAGGCCGACGCGCATGACGGCCGCCTTGGCATTGTCGCCCCAGCCGCGGCCCTCGACAAAGCCGGCGGCCAGCGCCACGACGTTTTTCAGGGCGCCGCTCAGCGACACGCCGGCGACGTCGGTGACGGTGCTGACGTGGAAGTAGGGGCGCCCAAACAGCGTGCGCAACAAGCTGTGGTCGAGCGGCGGGAACGCGGCGGGCAGCGGCGTCAGGCGCGTCTTGCTGGCCTGGCCCTTGGCGTCGCGGTGGCGAATGTCGCGCGAGTGCGCCTCGGCGGGTGTCGCGGCCGCCGCCACGGCTGCCGGCGAGGGCGACGGGTCGCGCGAGTGGTCGACGGGCGGCGGGTCGTAGGCAATGGTGGTCTCGCTCCACTTCTCCTGGGCAATCTCCGTGGCCAGGTTGGCGCCCGACAGCGAGCCGCAGTAGATGCCGAGGGCGTCGCCGATCCATTCGCTAAACAAGGAGATGCCGTCGTCGGCGACGTTGACGCCCTTGATGCACGAGATGCCGCGCGCGTACGGCAAAATGGCACCGCGCAGCTGCTTGCAGACGCTGCCGATAAACTGGTGCGGCAGATTGAAGATGAGCAGCGTCGCGTCGTGCGCGGTGCTGACGAGCGACGGGTTGGCCACAAGGTTGGTGGGCAGGCGGATGTCGGGCAGGTAGCGCACGTTTTCGTGGTACGTGTTGATGACGTGGGTCAGCTTGTGCTTGGCGCCGGCGGCGGCGGCGGCGGCGTCGAGGCGCTCGGGCAGGACGACGTCCTCGTCGTACACCCACATCTGGACGACGGGGTCAAAGAGGTCCGGGTGCTCGGCGGTGTTTTCGGCGACAATCTTGGCAATGGTGCAGCCCCAGTTGCCGGAGCCGATGACGGCGATCTTGTGGCGGGCAGGCATGGCGGCGGTGTTGGTTGAGTAGGGTTGTTGGGGGAGAGGGAGAGGAGAGAGTCGAGAGAGAAGTCGAGGGAGAAGAGAAGAGGAAGATCGAGAAGAAGGTCGAGGAAAAGGTTGAAAAGGTCGAGAGTGTAGAGCTCGTAAGGAAGCTGTCGAGCAATGACCGAGTGATCTGTGCAGAGTGACCAACTGGCTGGTATTGTTAGAAGCGCAACCGGGGCCAAGAACTCGAACTGAAAGACGCAGAAGCATAGGAGACGTTGCAGAGGAGTAAAGGAGTAGAAAGTATGAGGGAAAATTGTTGCGATTATATGTCCTCGGAACCGCAGATTAGATAAGGTCCATCAATTCCAGCTTATCTCGTATCAGGCGAACGACGTGGCTGGACGGAAGGCGGTAAGGCGGTCGTACGGAGGAGAAAGTGTTGAGGAAGGCGACATCTCAACGTCATCGTGCCCATAAGAGTTGAACGCGACGCGAACGATCTACGAGTACTCCATCCAATCCACCCGACCCGGGACAAGCCGCGCCGGCACTTTCACGTGAATGAAACGTGAAAGCAACGGTCTGCGGAATAATAAACGGCTTCTTTGTCGTCCGCATTGCTCGCTGATCTTGACTGTAGCCGTTACGATAGAAGTTCAATCGCAGCTCGGAGCCAATGCCATGAGCCAATGCCATGGGCCAATGTATGTACGAGTAGCCAGACCAAATGGATCCACGATGCAGAAGGCGGTCACATCTCGATCAAGATGTCGCGATACGAGTACGAGAATTGCATCATGATGGATTACAGTTGAACAATGTCTCGTGGACAGGACAAATTTAATAATTGACTCGAATTGATTATCCTGGGCTTGACAATTGACTTGAATTGATTATCCTAGGGGTAGTCAACAGCCGAAAGTAAGTTTTGGCGGTGGCCAGGCTCAAAGTACGGATGCAGTGGAGTGGAACTTGATTGTAAGTCACAAGTACGCAAGTCAAGTAAGAGTACGTATTATGAGCTAGACCCTGAACTTAATGTCTGGGCCTTTTATCTTTTTAGTTTTCCTTTTTATGCATATTGTTTGGGATTGATTATATCATTTTTATTCTTATTTTTCAGTATCGACTGAATAATGCATATTTTTTTCAGTTTTGTTTGGCAGAGCTAAAGCTCGTATGCATAAGGGCATAAGACCCAATTCGCTTCACACCAACATCGCCATCAAAACTGGTTTACAACCTGCATATTGAGTACTACGAGTACCTACGAGTACTCGTATTCCATACTAACAACTGCGTGTTATCACCCAACAGTGGAGCTAAGAGCCCCTGCACCATCGCCAAGCTGCACTCGTAGCAGTTGATGTGACGGCCAGCATGTGCCAGCATGTCTTACCTGCCTCGGTCGCTCCTACTTTCTTTGCAAAATGATTTGGCCGTTCTTGCTCGATACCCGCCTATGACAGCGTACTCGTAGTCGGCGTGTTGGGCGTTGGGCGTTGTTCCTGATCGCCCTTTCCTTGTTGGTCAGACTGCTAGTACTCGTACTCGTCCAGCCGTTTACGTGGTGGTGTGTACACCATGGCTCTTTCCTCGTCAGCTCATCTCGTACGAGTACATCACCCAAAACTACCATCGTGCGGACATTCCAAGCTTCACTTTCTTCTCCTTCGTCTGCTCTATTTTCCTCTCATCCGCCAGCTGCCCTCTCCATCTTATCGCCAGCTGTGATCTACGTCAAGCATCTGGCTCCGTTCCCCAGCATCGCCCCACACATTCCAGCACTCGTACGGCTCTTCTCTCTCGGCCCTACTCTCTTCTCTCGTTCCTCTTCTCTCTTCTTTTTCTTTTTCTTTTCTTTCCTCTCTTCCCAATGCCACCGCCGCGAACAATGACGTCCAGCGAGGTGTATCTACTGCCCCTCAACGACGACGGGTTGCCCCAGGTCGGCGGCAACCAGTACATCTACCTTACCCCCACCAACACCGACGCCCAGCACAACCCCCTCGTCGTGCGCTTTGCCATTGACGGCACCTCGAGCATCTGTCGAAATGGCTCGCTGTGGGTGAACATTCCCGAAAAGGGTACTATCTTTCAGCGCGACCACTTCCGCGAGTTCAAGCTGGACCCCAACTTTCACCGCACCACCTACATCTCAATACCCATTTACCACCCGGGTGTCTTTGCCTTTTACACCACATACTCGGCCCTGCCCGACCTGTCGCCCGAGCACGTGCCGTCCAACGCAGACGCAGATGCAGACGCAGACACAAAAGAGAAAACACCCCTCTACTACATTGATGTCGCGCCGCGCCTGCGCCTCGACGGCCGCCCGCTGCCGCTCGAGGCCCTGTCGCTCTTTTCCACCATTAGCAAGTTCATGGGCAGCTACCCGGCCGGCGACTGGGACCGCCACCTGCGCAGCATCAGCGACCGCGGCTACAACATGGTCCACTTTACGCCCCTGCAGCAGCGCGGCGAGTCCAACTCGCCCTACAGCCTGTACGACCAGCTGGCCTGGGACCCCGAGTGCTTTCCCAGCGGCGAGATTGATGTCCAGGACCTTGTGCACGATCTCGAGACCAAGTACTCGCTGCTTTCCCTGACAGACATTGTCCTCAACCACACCGCCAACAACAGTCCCTGGCTGCGCGAGCACCCCGAGGCCGGCTACAACCTCGTGACGGCACCGCACCTCGAGTCGGCGTACCTGCTTGACACGGAGCTGCTGGACCTGGGCGACCGCCTGCCCGAGCTCGGCCTGCCCACTACGCTCACCAGCACCGACGACCTGGGCAAGATTATGGACGCCATCAAGAGCGAGGTCATTGCCAAGATCCGCCTTTGGGAGTACTATGCCCTCGACGTCGAGCTCAATGCCAAGAGTGCCGTTGACAGCTGGGCAGTCGGCACCGTCACCGTCCCGGACGAGTACAAGACGGTCGACGCGCTGGCATTCTTAAAAGACGCCGACTTGAGCACGCGGGTCACCTTTTTCACTAAGCACGCACTGCAAGGCAACGACCGTCTTGGCGAGCGGCACCGGCGAAAGACAGACCCGGCTGTGGCTGCGGCTTTTCTGGCTGCTGTTGTGGGCGACACGACGTCAACCGACGCTGCAGCACAAGCACACGACGCAATGACGGCGGTTCTGGATGCACTCAATGTCCCCTTCTACGCCGAGTACGACGCCGAGGTCGCCGTGATCTTGCAGCAGCTCTACAACCGCATCAAGTACTGCCGTATCGATGCTAACGGCCCCAAGATGGGAGCCATTGGCCCAGACTCGCCCCTGATTGAGAGCTACTTTACGCGCCTGCACGATGAGACGTCGGCATCGACGCTCGCCATCAAGGAGCTGGTGCTCGTCAACAACGGCTGGGTCTGGGGCGGCAACGCGCTCGTCGACAATGCCGGCCCGCAGTCGCGCGTCTACCTGCGCCGCGAGGTCATTGTCTGGGGCGACTGCGTCAAGCTGCGGTACGGCGCGTCGGCCGCCGATAGCCCGTGGCTGTGGTCACACATGACCACGTACGCGCAGACCATGGCGCGCTATTTCGCCGGCTTCCGCATCGACAATGCGCACTCGACGCCGATGCACGTGGCCGAGCACATTCTCGACGAGGCACGCCGCATCAACCCGGACCTATACGTCGTGGCCGAGCTGTTTACGGGCTCCGAGGAAATGGACTACATCTTTGTCAAGCGGCTGGGGCTGAGCTCGCTGATCCGCGAGGCCATGCAAGCCTGGAACACGGGCGAGATGAGCCGGCTGGTGCACAAGCACGGCGGCCGGCCGATTGGCAGCTTTGAGGTGGATGAGATTACGACAAAACAGGACACGGCTGGTGATGGTGTCGGCACTGCCTTGTCGCGCGAGATCATCCACCGCATCCGCGTCGTGCCGGTGCAGGCCCTGTTCATGGACTGCACGCACGACAACGAGGTGCCGGCGCAGAAGCGCGACGCGCGCGACACGCTGCCCAACGCGGCCCTCGTCAGCATGTGTGCGAGCGCGACGGGCAGCGTCATGGGCTACGACGAGATCTACCCGCGGCTGATTGACCTGGTGGGCGAGCAGCGGCGCTACGCCGTCAACCACGTGGGCGGCATCGGCACGATTAAGAAGCTGCTGAACCAGATCCACGTGCTCATGGGCAAGGACGGCTATGCCGAGACGCACATCCACCACGAGGACGAGTACGTCACGGTGCACCGCGTGCAGCCGGAGTCGCGCAAGGGTTACTTCCTCATTGCGCACACGGCCTACCCGGGCTACGGAAACGGCAATGGCGCCTTCAACCCCGTGCACCTCGCGGGAACACGTGCGCGCCACCTTGGCAGCTGGATGCTCGAGGTCGACGCCAGTGCCGACACGGTCAAGACGGTCACGGGCGACACCAAGTGGCTGCGCGGGCTGCCGAGCCGCGTCGTGGACCTGCCGGGCATCCACATTGACCTGAAAGACGGCGACACAACGATCACGGTGCCTGACAAGTTCCCACCCGGCAGCATTGCGCTGTTTGAGACGTGGATCCCGGCGGCCGAGCACGCGTCGGGCCTGGACACGTTTGTGACGTCGGGCGCGGCGGCGGCGTTTGCCAGCACAAGCCTGGTGGACCTCAACTTTGTGCTGTACCGGTGCGAGGCCGAGGAGCGCGACGCCAGCGGCGGGGCGGACGGCGTGTACACGATCCCGGGCCACGGCGGGCTGGTGTATGCGGGCCTGCAGGGCTGGTACAGCGTGCTCAAGGACATTATCCGCGACAACAACCTGGCGCATCCGCTGTGCCAGAACCTGCGCGACGGCCAGTGGGCGCTGGACCACATCAGCGGGCGTCTGGAGCGCGCAGCGGCGACGGACACATATGCAAGCCTGGGCGAGGTGGCGGAGTGGTTCCGGGAGCGGTTCGACGCGATCCGGGCGATCCCGTCGTTTTTGCTGCCGCGGTACTTTGGCCTGGTCCTGAAGACGGCCTACACGGCAAGCTGGGACCGGGCGATGGAGCTCATGGTGGACCGGAACACGGGCGTGCAGGTTGTGCACGAGGGCCACCCATTTGTGCAGAGCCTGGCCATGGTCAGCATCCAGCAGACGGGCGTGGTGCCGAGCGCGTCGCTGTACCCAAACCGGTTGGTGCCGTCGCTGGCGGCCGGGCTGCCGCACTTTGCAGTGTCGTGGGCGCGGTGCTGGGGCCGCGACGTGTTCATCTCGCTGCGCGGGCTGTTTCTGGGCACGGGCCGGTTTGGCGAGGCGCGTGAGCATATTCTGGCGTTTGCCAGCGTGCTCAAGCACGGCATGATCCCCAACCTGCTGGGCGCGGGCGGCAACCCGCGGTACAATGCGCGCGACGCGACGTGGTTCTTCCTGCAGGCCATCCAGGACTATGTGCGGCTGGCGCCCGAGGGCACGGCACTGCTGGCGGCGACGGTCAAGCGGCGGTTCCTGCCGTACGACGACACGTGGTTTGCGGCGGACGACGCGCGCGCGTACTCGCAGACAAGCACGGTGGCCGAGGTGATGCAGGAGGCGGTGCAGCGGCACGCGACGGGCATTGCGTTCCGCGAGGCCAACGCGGGACCCGGGCTGGACATGCAGATGCGCGACGAAGGGTTCAACGTCGAGGCCACGGTGGACTGGACGACGGGCCTGCTGTTTGGCGGCAACCAGGCCAACTGCGGCACGTGGATGGACAAGATGGGCGAGAGCGAGCGGGCCGGCAGCAAGGGCGTGCCGGGGACGCCGCGCGACGGAGCCGCCGTGGAGATTACGGGGTTGCTGTACAGCACGCTCAAGTGGCTGGCAGAGCTGTCGGCCGCGGGCGTGTATGCGCACACGGGCGTGAAGACGAGCGACGGCACGCTCGTGAAGTTTGCCGACTGGGCCGAGCGCGTGCGGGCCAACTTTGAGCGCTGCTACTACATTCCGGCAGCGGCTGACGACGACGCGCACTACGACGTCGACGCGGCCGTCGTCAACCGGCGCGGCATCTACAAGGACCTGTACCGCAGCGGCAAGGCGTATGAGGACTACCAGCTGCGGCCCAACTTTGCCATTGCCATGACGGTGGCGCCCGACCTGTTTGAACCCGCACACGCCCTGCATGCGCTGTGCCTGGCCGACGCCGTGCTGCGCGGGCCCGTCGGCATGGCCACGCTGGACCCGGCCGACCTGGGCTACCGGCCGTACTATGTGAACAGCGAGGACAGCACCGATTTCGCCACGAGTAAGGGCCGCAACTACCACCAGGGGCCCGAGTGGGTGTGGCCGACGGGGTTCTTTTTGCGGGCGCTGCTCAAGTTTGACCTGCAGCGGCGGACGACGCCGGCGGGCCGCACCGAGGCCTTTCAGCAGGTCACGCGGCGGCTGCAGGGGTGCAAGGCGCACATTGAGGCGAGTCCGTGGGCCGGCCTGACGGAGCTGACGCAGAAGAATGGCGAATTCTGCGGGGATTCAGTGAGTTTTGTGTGTGCTTTTGACTTTTGATTTATTACTGACAAGACAGTCTCCTACACAAGCTTGGTCAGCGGGCTGCCTGATCGACCTGTTTATGGACGCCGCCGAGGCCGAGGCCAGCCAGAAGTGATTTCGATTATCTATATGCTGGGACATAGTTGGGATAGACACCGACACAACGACAGCGTGCTAGTTGGGATAGATGACCGACAACGACAGCGTGCTTCCAAGAATTAACGACAACTGCTTCCAAAGTGTTGAATATATGCTATGGTGTGTACATGGTCCATGACCGAGATGATGCAAGAGAACAAGAAAACAAGAAATCAAGAGAGAAAGCGTACCAACGCCTTTTCATGCCCAACGCCGACGCCGGTCCAATGGACGAATAAATCAAAACAAAGGAAGACGGAATGGAATGTAAATGAGAGAGAGATCCAATCAACAAATCGACAGCCTACTTGTGCCTCCGTCCCAGCACATTGGACCGCCGCTTTTCTGCTGCGGCGTCGTCGCCTGCAATCACGGCGGCCGGCATGCCCTGCACCGCTGCCGCGTCTGGCGTGTACGGCGCACCACCAACGCCGGCCACGTCGTGCTGCGACGGCGCGCCGCTAAACACCATGTTGTTGTTGTTGTTGCCGCCGCCGTTCGAGGACGCGCCCGTGCTCGCGCGCATGTTGTCGAGCGCGTACTGGCGGTCCTTGCGGCGCAGGTAGCGGCGGTGCCACACGCAGGCGCCGATCCAGATGCCGACGATGCCGACGACGACGACGACAATGAAAATGACCCATCGCCAATGTGTGTCGAGCCTGGGGGTTAGCAGGGTGCATTATACAATTTTTGGAGAAGAGAGACAGGAGACCTACCAAGAACCACCGGTGCCGGAACCTGCCGAGCTCGACGATTTGCCCGTCGACGTCGTCTTGCTCGTGCCGGTGCCCGTACCCGTGCTGGCGCCGCCCGACGTGGCCGTCGTCGCAACAACCCCATCAACGCTGGCGCAAAACGACGTGTACCAGTTGCGGATGCTGGCGAGGTCGTTGGTCTCGGCGGCCAGCGTGCAGGCCTGGTCGCAGACGCCGGCGGTGCCCGTGGCAAAGGGCGTCAGGTAGGCGTTGCTGCAGAAGCACTGGCCATACTGCTGGACGTCGGCGGTGGCGACGGCGGGCGGCACGCAGGCGCCGTTGGCGTCGTAGAGGTGGTAGCAGCTGGTGGCGCACGCGGGCAGCGTCGAAAAGGGGACGATTGTTGTGCCTGTGGGGGGGTGTTAGATGGAGGACGAGGAGGAGGAGGATGAGGAGGAAGAAAAGAGTTCAACATACTGGCCATTGTGTGAGCGGCTATCCAAGCTTGTCGCTCAGCAAGAAAAGAGAAAAGAAAGGTCGTCGATGTGATGACAACGTAAAGGCGACGACGTGAAGACGACAACGTGAACGACAACGAACAACCACGACGAAACGCGATGCGGGACCCCCGGTAATTGCTGGTGTCGTGACCCAGCACCTGCTACGTACGGAGTCGTGGACGGAATCACGGGGTTGTACTCCGTGTCGGACTGGATTGTTTGTTTGGACGTCGAGGATGTCACTGAACCGAATGGAGAATGGCGATAGCCAGAGAATGAAGAGACTCTTATGTGAGGACGTCTGTAGCTGGGTATTGACGGCTGTATGGCGCGGCGGCAAAGATTGATGAATGAGGATTCGTGACGAAGGAGCAGCCCTGCGAGCAGAACGAGCGATGCTAGAATTGTGCAAACGAGCGACAGCCGGTATCGTGACAAGACAGCGAGAGAGAAGCCGGTCGGAGCAGGGATGACGTGTAGATGTGTGTAGATTTGGTTGTAGATTTGGCTGTATATTGATTGTCTAGATTTGATTGAGGACAGACGGATAGAATAGACGGATAGACAAAACAAAAAGACTCGTTGATTGAGCTGGTGAGACGGACAGCCGGCGAGTCCGAGGCTGACGGGGAGTCGAAAGCGAAGGCGAGGGAAAAAGATGACGACGAGAAAGGAGACGGCGAATGGCGACGGAGAATGGCGACAGAAAAAATATACTGAAAAAGAGACGAGAGACGAAAGCACAAAAAAGCGAGCGACAGCAACAATGATGCTGACGATGCACAATGGAGAAGGAGAGAAAGAAAGGAAGGGCGTTACGGAGCACGCACACGTACGCCCGCTGGCTGGTGGCGCCGGGGCCTGCAAGGTGCAGAGGCAGACAAGGCAGGGCCACTGATTTTCCAGCGGCTCCTGGCGGGTCTACAAGTACTCGTAGAGGTCCCAGCGGTCCCAGCGGTCCAAGGCAGGCGAATGGGCCAAGAGCGAATGATTGGCATGGGCCAAGCGACAAGACCAAAGACCAAAAAAAAAGTTCTCCACCCAAGGCTAGGGCCCACACAGGCTTAGCTGCAAACTGCAAAGAGGAAAAGAGGAACAACAAGAGACCCAGCAATACGGGCTACCCGTGAGGTGGAGTTCCCATGGGCGCGCGCGCGCGCGGAAATACAGGCAGGTACGAGGTACGCAAGTGGTACGGTACGGAGAGTGCGTACGAGTGCGAATGCGCGTGCAGAGAGTATTCCGTACTCCGTATCGTACTCCGTTCAGAGTACGGAGTACAATTGCAAAGTACCAAGTACCCGCAGGTACTGTCTAAATTTATCTCCATTAAACAGAGCAAAATGCGACTCTGCCCTTGGCCCAAACGGGGGGTGGACTCGTCATTTTGGTTATGCGTTGCTGTGAGTACGACGGGGAGAGTACGTATTCCGTATGAGTACTCCGTACTACTTCGTACTCATCGCCTTTTCTCTTCCTGCTCAGGATGACTGTTTCTTACTTGCTCTTAGTCATCCTCTTCAGCGACATCAAACAGACAGGAGAGACCATGACGCGGACTTGCGTACCAAGTATATACGTACTCTGCACCGTGAGACCGTATGGACAGGGGAGGCCATCAGGAGTACGGATTACGGAGCAAGGAGTACGGGTACGGGTAATGCACCTATGGAGACAAGCGACCACTGCGCTGATACCCTGCAGCAAAGCAAGCAAGCAAGAGAGATGGTGAAAAAGAAGAAACTCGATTTCCTGAATGGAGTGGGAGGGAGGAGGTGGGCCGGCCGCGCTAGCCACTCTTGGCTGCATTGGATCGACGCGTACGCAGCCCCCTGGAGCTGGAGGGAGAAGAAGCAAGGAAGGAAGGAGTACGAGTACTCAGTACTCGTACTTGGTGCAGACGTGGGTGAATGGGAAAGAAGGACAATCTCGTACGCAAAAAGGAGCGACGATGCTGATGAGGAAAAGGGCGTCTTGACGACGGGAGGATCAAGACACGGCTGGCATGTCTGACATGTCGTTTTTTTGTGATCCTGGCAGTCCATGAATTCTGGGCAGTCATGTCACGGAATAGAGAGAGACAGCCATGTGCCCAGTGGTCGCACACGCATCAATCAGCTTGTTTTTGTGTGACACGCAGTCGCCGAGTCTGCTTACTCATCATTACTTTATTGGTTTGGAGAATATCATTAAAAATTCCTGGGTATCACGCCCCCGCCGCCGCCGCTCCTCCAAACCCCATGGGCGCCGTCACCGTCTCCAGCAACCGCAGCGCTTCTTGCAAAAACGGCGCCGCACGCCCGCGCAGCCGCAGCGCCCACCGCAGCGCGTCCATGCGGCCCGTGCACCAGGCGACCTCGTCGGCGTCCTCGGTCGTGGCCCACAGCAGGCCGATGAGCGACCCGATGCTGACAATCTGGTACGCGGCGACGCCCGTCCAGAACGCGCCCGTATGTTCGGGCTGCAGCGCGTTGACGACTTGCAGCGCCGCGACGACGTGGTCGCGCGCCATGCCGCGCACCTGCCGGACCACGTCGGCCGGCGTGTTGGGGGTCATGAGCCGCAGCAGCGCGCGGTGCAGCGCGACCTCGACGGCGATGCGCGCCACGTGCAGCGGCGCGTTGGCGCTGAGCCGCCGCGGCTGGATGCAGTCGAGCGCCAGCGCGGGGGGCAGCGCCGCGTGCCAGCTGCGCAGCTTGTGCAGCAGCGGCATCGCAACCGTCTGGATGGCCTCCTCGGGCGACGCCATCATGCGGTCGAGCGTGCCGCCGCGCCGGCACGCCGCCGACGAGTAGAACTGCGTCATGATCTCGCTCAAGATGTGCGCCAGCTGCGTCTGCTGCACAAACGCCTCGTAGCCCAGGTCCGTGTTGATGGATCCCTCGGCCAAGCTGCTGCTGTTCTTCTTGGCGACGTCGCTCGACAGGTCCTCGTCGACCTCGGGGAAATCCGCCAGCGTGCACGGCGGCAGGTTCCAGTTGTCGTCGTGCAGCAGCACAGGGCGGCCGTGCACCAGCGCACCCCACCGGTCCTGTGTGTACAGCACGGCGCCGATGCGTCGCCTCAGTCCCTTTTCCCACGCCGGGATCGACCACGGCTCGCAGTCGACGTGCAGGCCCACATTCTGCGCCACCGCCACCAGCTGTGCCGTAAACAGCGCCGACGACGGGCCCATGCCAAACTTGCGCCGTTGCAGCAGCAGCAGTCCGGCCTGCAGCGTGCTGATCTTGGGCCGCCGCATGTCGTCGGCCATGGTGCGCTCGGCCAGCACTTCCAGGGCCGCCTGCCGCTCCGCGCTCACCGTCAGGATGCTGCTGCCGCCGCCGCCGCCGCCCATGCCGCCGTTCTCGGATGATGCGCCGGGCAGCGACGACGCATACAGGTGGTAGTCGAGCGCCAGCAGGTAGACGGCGGCCAGCAGCGGCGGCGAGAACATGCGGTGCGAAAAGGCATACTTGCTGAAGAAGACGCCCTTGTGCAGCAGAGGGAAGCACGGGTGCACAATGCGGAAATAGAGGTCCACCAGCGCTTTACCGGCCGGCCGCACCGCGTCCTCAATGGCGTCGCAGTCGGCGATCCGCTTGGGCTCCGACGCCGTCGCCTCGTCGGGGTACATCAAAAACGTAGACCGGCTGTCGACGCGGCGGGCCAGGCGGACAAACGCGCGGGGTGGCGGCGGCGGTGGTGATGACTGGGATGGGTCGCCACTGCTATTAGCAGCCCCCAGCTCTGGCGTGTGGTTGAGGTCCAGGTTGCTGATACCGGCGTTGCCGTCGACGCGGCACAGGTCGAGCAGCTCGGGTTCGTGGTAGCTGCTGGGGCCAATAAACTCGGGGTGTGTGTTGAGGTCGAGCCCGACCGTGCCGCTCATGAGCTTGACCATGGCGCCAAACGCGTCAGCGGCCGCCGCCTGTGATGCATGTGTGGTCATGTGCTGCTGCTGCTGCTGCTGCTGCTGCGTGTTGCCAAACGACGGGTGGCGGTCGCGGGTCAGGCTGAGGGCGTCGGGCGATGTCACGGCGGCGGTGCCGTCGGGCGAGACGCCGGGCGAGACGGGGTCGAGGTCGGTCGACGAGGCAAAGTTGAAGGGTGCAGGTGCTGTTGTTGTTGATATTGAAGCTGTTTGTGCGGTTTGTGGTATGCTGTGTGTGTTCTGCGTCTGTGCCTGTCCCGGTGCCTGTCCCGCCGCCTGTGTGTGTCCCGCCGCACTGGTCGGTCGCGGCCGCGCCAGGGGACCCCGCAGATACGTGCACTGCTTGCCGTGGAACGCGCACAGCACACACTCGTTGCGGTCCGGCGGCTTGACGCACCGCGTCTTGCGAGCCCGGCACGAGTCGCAGGGTCGCCCGCGCGTCGTCAATGGCATGGGGGGGTCGAAGACTTTTGATGCGGGGGGTGTTCGAATATACTCATATACGCTTCAAACGCGCGAGCTGAAAGCAGTACCAACGGCCAACTCAATATCCAATCATCAAGACCTGCTCCTACTCGATGCCTTCGATCGGGTGTGATGCGGATTCCGGCGATAAAAAACAGTGGAGCATCGGCCATGTGGAGATCGCTTGCACACCCTGCGACGCGTGGTCAATCCATGCGGGATGCCCTGCTGCATGGTGGACGGCATGCACATAATGTAATTTGACGGTGACCGTATCTTTGCGACATTTCTGTTAATGTGTTATTAACAGACGGCAGAAGATTTGGCATTCGGGAACGTCGTTGGATGTCATGTCACGTGGGCGGGGTGATAAGGAACGGTAATCTGGGGAAGGAACTTGTCTGAAATGATTAGTCATATGAGCGGCCGAGATGCACGACAGAAGGAAGGAACGAAGTCTGTACGAGTACGAGTAGATGTAAGTAGATGTAAGAATGGTCACGTGTCGGTGATGTTGTAATGTTTATAATGTGTAAGAGACGGTCAATTACCACTCGGTTTGCTTTATTGAATGCTTTATGCAAAATCAAGGATGCTTTGTGCAAGAAGCATAAGATAGGGTCGCACGAGCGAGTGATTTGAAAGACGGCTGCCAACGGCACTCGCAAAGTTCGATCGTCGATTATATATTCATCAACGTCAAACTCTGACGACAAAAGAAAAGAATCATCCAAAGGCCGTATTGATTCAAATCTCTTCCCGGGCATAAATCTCCCGGGCAAGAAGCACTGCGCCAAGGCCACGATGCATCCAACAGCAGCTAGGCCGATTCCGTCTCTCATTGAAAGACTGCGGCTGACAAGGCCGAATGGGAGTGTGGCTTTAAAAAAACAATAAAGAGAATCAGCGAATAAACGATTGCCACAAGGCGCAGGCGGACGTCAGACTGAAACGCCAGCCAAGATGACGTGCATGTTTCCCGTGTCCTGGGTCAGGAAGTATCTCATCAGCTGTATGCCAGAATGATCGTAGAGAAAAAGAACGTCTTGAAAAATCAATATGAAACGTCTGTTCAGTCTGCTCAAAGGATGCAGGAAGTGACCAGACTAGACCAGTTAGGCGAGGCCTGCAGTCTGTTGTTCTTTGTCGCCGTCCGGAAGGGGCTGGCACAAAGCCCGTCGACGGACGCCCATCCGACCGACTTGGATACGGTCGTACCGCACAAAGGAGTGAGCATGTGCAAAAAAAACGGGCTGGGCCACGATGAGACGGCCATCGTGCCCGGCCTAGTTTATTGATCAAAGAGAGAGTCCAAAAATAAACCACAGCGGGCGATCCCCTCCAGGGATGTCCGAGAACGTACGAGTGTACGAGTACGTACGCAGTGGCAGGCGAGGATGCTGGGATGCTGTCCAGTCAGAGTGTGTCCTCTGGCTATTATCCTGTTCATATCCCCTCTCTCTCACTCTCTCCCTCTCAACCTCTCTCTCTCTTCTGTCGTTTCATGACCTCGCATGTAACGACGCACTGCTTGTCTTAATTGGCTTCTACTCCTTAATCAGCCGTTCCGACATCTGACAGCACAGTATGAAGCTGAACATCGTGGCCATTGCCATCCTGGCACGACAAGCAGTCACCGAGTACATTGGCCACCAGAATCAGAACGAGAACCAGAACCAGAACCAGAACGAGATCCGGGACACCGACACCGACTTTCATACCTTGTCGATTACACCGGCCTCGGCAGCTAGCTCGACTACGCCTGTCGGCCCATCACAGTTCTTTACGCTGCCGACGACCACGGCCACGGCAAGCAAAACGAGCACGACCACCGTCGCAACGCAAACCGTGGCCGTGGGTGCTGTGAGTATTTATATCTGCGTTTTCTACCGTCTACGTACGTCTGGTACATCTGGTACGTCTGCTAACCAGCCAGACCGGCTTCACGTTTACGCCCGACAGCCTGGTCGCCGCCGTCGGCTCCGTCGTCGAGTTCAACTTTTACCCCGGCAACCACTCGGTCGTGCGCAGCGCCTACAAGTTTCCCTGTATCCCCTTTGAGTACTCGGGCCCCAACCGCGTCGGCTTCTTCTCGGGTTTTTTGGATACCAATGTCTACTCGTCCGACGGGCCCAAGTACCAGATTCGGATCAACGACACGGAGCCTATTTTCTACTACTGCTCGGCGCCGTCGTCATGTCTGGGGAACGCCATGATCGGTGTCATTAATCCAGTGAGCTCCTCTCTTTTTTTTCTTTCTTTTTTTTTATAACGTATCCTAGCTGACAGACAGAACTCCACTTGGACTTTGGAGGTGCAGGAAGAGTTTACCGCCAACACCACCATCCAGCTGTCTCCCGGCGATCCTCTCCCATCCGAGGTGGGCTCGTCGCCGACAGCGACCGGCTCCTCCGCCTCGGGCTCGGCCACGGCTGCGCCTGCGGTCACCCACAAAGTGGGCGAGATTGTCGGCATCGCCGTCGGCGTCGTGGCCGCTGCTCTTGCTGCACTCGCCATTGCCGGCTGGTGCTGCGTCCGCCGCAACCCCTACCTGCAGCGCCGTCTCCGCGAGCGCCGCCAGCGGTCCCAGGGCCAGGGTGGTGGTAGTGGCGGCGGCGGCGGAGGCAACGGCAACGGCAACGGCGGCGACGGCCACGACCCGGACGGCATCCACAGCCAGGGCAACCTGTTGTCGCCCATGATGTCGCCGTCGATGCGCCAAACCACGCCCGGGTCGCGCGACTCGGTGCTCAACAAGTTTGGTAACCCGACGCCGCCGCCGACGACGCTTCTGCAGCAGCAGCAGCTTCTGAACCAACAACAACAGCAGCAGCAGTACGCGCAAGGCGGCGGCGGCGGTCTTGGCATCGGCCACCACCGTCTCCCGCCGTCCGTCGTCGACATGGCCGAGTACTTTGCGCAGCCCAACTACCGCCACCGCACGCCACCTCCGCTGCCCAACGACGGCAGCCGAGGTGGCGCTGGTGCTGGTGCTGGTGCTGGTGCTCCGCTCATGCCACCCATGACACAACAAATGGCCCAGATGCCCATGCCGTACCCGCAGTACCACCACCTGCCGCATCAGTACCAGCCCCAGCCCGGCCATCCGCACCAGCCACAGCAGCAGCAACACTACTACGCTGGCTTGCCCATCTACGCGTCCATGACGCACTCGTCGTCGACGCCGCTCGGCAGCCACCCCGTGTATGACCGTGGCCCGCCAGCAGCAGCACCGGCCGCCGCTTCCCCCGTCGAGCTGCCGACGTCTGTGACACAAAACCCAAACTCGTCCGCGGACGTCTCCGTCGCGGCACAGACGATGCGCGTGCGCATGGCGTCGTCGCCACAGTCGCCGCCGCGCAATCACGTGGACACATTGGCGCAGGAGGAGGAGGAGTCGGTTGCTCCCCCCGCGGGCAGCATATTTTCGCCGGCGCTGAAAGACTCGCCGACGATTGGTGTTGTGGCAAGGCCGTCGTGGGAGGGCAACGGCAGGAAGGGGGAAAAGACGGAGCCGGCGGAAATTTGATTTTGTTTTTTGCAAGTTTGTCTTTCATTCAGTCATTGATCATATTCAGAGTGCTTTGAAATAACCAGAGTCGGTAAATAGTCTAGCAAATTAGATGTATATAACAAGAATACTCGAAGCCATCCACATTTGTACGACAACGCCCTACGACGACAACGTATAATCCACAAACGACATCAACCTCTCACGTACGGCCATAGATATCGGAAAGCACGGGATCCCGTCCGCTCTCCCCTAGTTAAACCGATAATCGGTGGATTAGTAGTTGGGTCGGTGACGACCAGCGAATACCCGCTGCTGTACGTTTCTTTTTGCTTTTAAAGCTCATCGTTATTATTTTATTATACTTCAGTGAATAGTTGTAACGGCCGGTATACTGTGTTTACTGAGTATAGACGTTGTTATTAATATTTTTGAGCCTGTTAGATTAGAAGTTTTTTTCTTCTTTATTATATTTTGTATTTTTTATTCTATCTGACAAACTATAAGTTTTATTAAACACTATCGTAGCCTATCACGCAGCATTGCTTTATAGCAGTTCGTCCCACTGATTCCCGTTCTCGTGCTGCTGATGACGGGTATTATGCAGTTCTGCTCCCTCCCGTGACGTTTGTGCAGAAAACGTGCAATACGGACATTGGATAATCTTATAGTACGTGCAGCAAGTCGGTGAATGGGCTGGTGGATGGTCGTAATATTGTGCAACTTGCGAATAGCAAACCATGATCAAACTCGGGTCGCAACGGTCATGAACATAAGACACTGCATAGTTTGTGAGAGCAATAATATGCATAATACTATTGAGAAAGCACAAAAAGTCTGGGTCAATGGCACCCAAAGCACACAATGTAACAAAACTATATGCACGAGCAGACTGCAAGACAACTAAATCGGGTCAGATGCAACACCTGCTGGAGCCACCCCGCCTGCATAACCTCATAGCAGCCGCAAGTCGTAGCGACGGCCAACACTTCTTTGACAGCTATTGGTCCGACGGGGGACCGCTAGCCGTAGAGTCGGGCGACTGGGGCTCTGATCGCGTGTTTGTGCCTGTCTCGCCGGTGCTGACGGGGGACGGCATCAGGGGCTGTTGCTCGGTATTGATGGGGGCCGGGGTCCGGGCACGTTCCCCGGTATTGATGGGCCGTTCAGCGAACCATGTACCAGCCTGAGCAACATCTGATGCAAAATAGTTAGACTCTAGGCATATCCACAGCGTGTTCGTCAACCTACCAATGGAACTTGGACACATCTTGAAATAAAAAGAGGATAAACAGAAGGGAGGTGATAGACGGTTGCAGTGTCAGAGGTAGACAAGAGTTTGCAGTGAGAGAGGATCCGGGCTTGCAGCGATACTGACAACAGTCTCGCCATTCTCCTTTTGCCTCGGACATGCCATCTACTTATAGACAAGGAGGCTGTCTCTGAAAGCAGATTCATAACAGTTTTGGCAAATTAGACCAGCACGATAAACCTCAAACCGAGCAGACAATGTTTGAGCCACTAGCAGCCGCCGGCCAGCCACACTCGGCCAGTCAAGCTAAGCAGCGGGCGGTTCTTCAACTTTGTCATGCATGCACTTCCGTGCCCGCGCTCCTGACTGGCCCTGTGTTCCGATCAGCAAGCTGACAACACAAGTGTGCCGACAATGTGGCATCCGAACCCGCGACGCTGCGACACTGGCAGACGCTCACCGCCTGTCGCGTAGCCCAAGTTGAGGTTAGCTGGCTGCATGATCTCTTGGGTGTGCATGATCTCATCGTTGCGGACAGTCAAACTGGGGTTGACACTGATGAATGGCTTGAGCTGAAGAAGCAATGCGTTGATAAAGTCAAACTCTTTCTGTGTTTGTGTGTGAAGTTGTTGACCAACTAGATGTGTATAAAGAGCTTATCCCATTGCCTTGCTACGAGATGTTTGTTTACTATTCTCACGATGCTCCGAAACCAGTTTCAGGATCCAAGTTGCTTGACAGCCCACGGCACGGCAAGAGACGGATTCTCCCCGACGGTAGACCGCCACACAGCAGCTCGACGTTGGGCAGCAACCAGAAAACAATCACGCGCAAGCCACAGAACCAAGCCGCGTGTGGTGTCGACTGTGTTTGTACAACATGGGTAAGCCAGGGGAGGCCCTCATTCGCCGGCGTCTTCATCGGTAGGTGCAGGCCACAAGCCGAAAACCTGGAAAACAACGCCAGCACGTTGCTGCTGGCACAAAGGAGAGCGGTGTGCGTTATCGCAAGAAAGCGGTAGGTATAGGTAGGGCAGCATCGGCCCGGCGCGGGCCAAATCCAAAAGCACCACGAGAACAGCGAGAAACCGCGTCATGGGGACGCTCTGCTGGCCGGCAGCTCATTGTGTGCTGTCGACAGAGTGCAACGGCGGGACAACGGGTAGTCGCGCTGCAGCATGCTCCTCGGAATCACACCAAGGGGGGGTGAAAAGCTGGTCAGGCTAGATAGACGCTGCATGTCGACGAGGATGATTTCTGCCACGACAGAGGAAGCTATAATGTCTTTGGCCTCATTTTGAAATTATTCAAGTATGCAATTCATACAGACTACATAGGTGATCATGCGAGAAGAACAGAAAAGAAGCCCGCAGACGCTGCTGAAGAAAGTGGGAAAAGAAACCCAACCCACCCAAACGGCGGGAGCGACAAGCGACCGAGCACACTGCATATATGGCGTATTGGCGTATGCAGAGGTGCGGCCGCGCGGAACCAACAGGACAGCAGTTCCCCATCCACCAGCAGACGATCGTCGATTATTTAACGTGCAGCTGGAGTCCGAAAGGCCGTCGCTTGGACGACCTGTTGTGGGTGAGTGAGTTGAGACATACTTGTAGCTGAGTGAAGTTTTTGTCAGGCTTCGGCCGGAGTTCTGCCGAGCCACGCCGTCTCCGCGGGGATGATGCTAATCAGCGGATATCGGACCGCTCGGCTTAACAGGTCTGGCAGTTGCATCTAGCGGTTTGACGCCGTCGACATTGTCGGAGCGGGTGACGGCCGGAGTTGTGCAAGTCGGTGTGCATAATAGATGTGCACAAGTTTCACAATTGTACGGTGCATATAGTCGGCTGCCTACGTCACTTTGTAGATAATCGACTCCGGAGTAGTGCCTATATTTGTCGGGCTGCGAAGCGAGGCAAAGAGGGAAAATAGGGGTTCGTCTGCGAAAGACCACGCTCGGTTGACGAAGCTTCCTTTGGTAGTACTCTAGTTCGCATACCGTCGGCTCCAACTCAGCCAAACTCATCACAGCGGCTTGTTTCCGCGAGAGGAAGAAGCCGCAGCTCGTCACCTTGGCATCGCCGGGGTCAACCGAAGGCATGGCGAAGACGGGACGATAAGCGGTGATCTTGGCGATAGCTGCGATCTTGCACCCTGCCGTCGATGTGTCTTTTTTCATATGGGTATCCCCAAATATCTGTCCTCGGCATGAAGCTCTGCATTGTGCAAGCTGATATGCAGGTCGGCTGCCTACGGAGTACGAGTAGAAATATCGTCCAGGCCCTTGCTGTGATTGTGTGCGCAGAATCTCATCACGTCGTCTATTCCCGTTTTGTACTCTGTCCGCGCGGCATCGTATCTTTTTGAATCATATTGCTTTTTCCGACCGGAAGCTCTATTTTCTGCTTTTTGAATTTCTACCGCAGCAGAAGAGAAAGGTCCACTGACAAAGGCTTGCCGTTTTCTAAATTGCGCGCTTTTCACGTCTCTTTATGTCTGTCGCACTGCGTTCGGGGTTAACAGCCATGTTCTGTACTCGTAGCTGTCGTGTGTCTTCAGTTGATAATCATCTTGCTTGCCTCTGCACGACAGGGCCCAGTAATATTGATCAATGTATCTGCGTCCACAATCTGCCATGCATCGCCATCTGCTTCGTGAACCCTTGTCTTCTCTCGTGTCCTACGCCACCGGAACTTGGCTTCCTCTTCCCGCCAACGACAAGGTACTCTATCCATGGCACTGCTAGTTTTCTTTTTATTGAATGGCCCTGGCTGTCCGGCAGCTTGAAGCTGGGCAATCAGCCTCGGCCTTGCTTGTTTATATAACTCCATCTGTGCTTCCTGCTTTTCCTGTCTTCTTGCTGTTATCGTCAGCTTGTACGACACCGACGTGACCTCGCCGAAACCGACATGGAAATGACACTGTCGACCGAGCCCGACGAGCTCGACGAGCAACACGGGCGGCCCGCGAACCGCAACAACAACATGGGCCACCTCGACGGCGCCAGGCTCGGTCTCATCATTGCCAGCCTGTCGCTGTCCGTCTTCTTGGTCCTGCTCGACTCGTCCATTATCGCGACGGCCATCCCCGGAATCGCCGACGACTTCCACGCGCCCACCGACATTGGCTGGTATGCCAGCTCGTACCAGCTGGGCAGTCCCGTGCTGCAGCTGCGGCCAACTGGGTCGGCTTTCAGATTCTGAGCGGCTTCGGGCGCGGCCTGGGTTTCCAGATGGTCATTGTAGCGACGCAGCACGCCGTGTCCATGCAGGAGGTGTCGGTCGCCGTGACGTTCATCGTGTGGTGCCAGTATATGGGCCCGTCGGTGTTTCTGGCGCTTTGCAACACCGTCTTTGACACGGAGCTGGTGCACCGCCTGTGTGTGGCTGCGCCGTCGGTCAGCCCGCAGGCCATACTGACGGCGGGTGCCACCAATTTCCGCCGCGTCGTGCCGTGTGCTGCAGGCCTATGCCGACAGCCTCAACATTGTGTTTTACATGATTTGGGTGTTATAGCTGGTGTGTTTCTTTGCCGTCTTTGGCATGGGCGACAAGGACATTCGCGGATGGACGGACAGCGACAACGACAGCGAAGCAACTGCAGCACCAGTAAGCAATCCGGCACACAGTGAAACAACACTGAACGCGGACAAGAGTTCGTTGCAAGAAGTAGAAGCAGAATGCATTGCACGGCGTATCTCAGATTTTGGTTGCATCGTCGGTCGGTACTATGTAGAATCATCAGTTCGTACTATAGAAAACTTATCAGCACGGAGCTATTGCCACTACAACCACGATGGGCAAGTGCTCCTGAACGCACCTTCCACCGGAAGCAGTCGCAGTTGCCATGCAGGAATATAGAGAGGAAGGACGGGGAAGATATGCCCAGGCAACGGTCTTGGACAGGAAGGTGCGATGGAAACAGCTGGACTGCCTGTTTGGACTGTTCAGCCTTCTCATCTGCATCTCTCTTTTGCGTCCACACTGTCTTCTCTTCAACGGAATCTCCCCGACACTCTCCTCCACAGTCTCCTATATTACTTATTCTCCTCTTCCAAGCATCATCACCATCTCCGCACACATTATATCTCTTTACTTGCAAGCACCTGTTTCTCCTACAGCAACCTCTCCACGTCTACGATGATGCGCAGCAGTACCTACAGCTGTAACCACTAGCGGAAGTGCAGACGGTGCACAGCCGGACACGATCCGGAGAAGCAGAAGCCGTACTGGCAGAAAATTCTGGAGCAAAATAGCAATCTGCCCAGTAATAACCCACTCAAGACAGTGTCGAGGGCGGCCAGAAGACGTGCAGCAAACCGGCTGGCCGAGCAAGCATCGAATGGCTCGGAGGATGACCACGATGATCACGATGACTACGATAACCACAATGACTACAATGACCATGATGATCATGCCAAGCATAAGCGGCGGCGCCATGTCCCAGCCATGCGTGGCGGTGATGGGCCAAAGGAGCCCGACATCTGTGCCGTGAAGCCGCCGAATGCATCGCTGCCAAACGTCTTGAGCGGCCGGACCTTTGACCTGCCACTGAGACCAGCCCCTCGTGTCTGGCAAAACACTCTCCATCGGGGCCGACAGGGGCGCCACAGACCCAGGTCTCATATCATGGAGTGCCGCGAGACTCCCAGCCACAAGAACCTGCTGGCGGGACACAAGGCGAGCTACTCGTCTATGCCCTGTCCACTGAAGCCGTCCATTGCTCACGGCGTCCGCCACAGGGCGAAGCCTGCTCCCGTCTGGAGGCGATGCCTTCCTCCGTGGGAACTGCCGTCTGTCCACGAGCTGTTTTGAGTTGAGTTGAGACCGGGAGATGCTTGCATGGGGAGATATGATGTGTACAGGATGGGTGACCTGGACTATTACGATTCCGAGCGACTCTGAGCGTGCATTTTCTGTATGGCTTATCCCCTTTTTTGCCTTTTGATGTTCTGTTGCTTTCAGCCTGGCCGAGCAACCTTGATAGCGATGCGTCCAAGCTCTACATTGCACAGAGTATTAATAGATTAGACATATGCTTCAGTTCGCACAAGTGGTCAAACGTTGTTGTATTTTGGTAGTTATTGTGAGTGCTGCTGACGTCACCACGCTTACGCCGCACGCTGCTTTGCGAGACGGGCCTTTGTGCTCTCGAGGACGGCAGCCTCGTTGTAGATGCCGTTGACGCTGGGGTGTGCCGCGACAGCCTGGGCCCACGCCCAAAAGGCCGGGGCCTTGGCCGGGGTCTCGGCGGCAATGGCGGTCGGGTAGACGCCGGCCTTGGAGAGGTGGAGGACGCGGATGACAAAGGAGCCAGTGAGGACCTCGGCGAGCGTCAGCGTCTTGCTGCCGCCGAAAAAGGGCGCGTCCTTGGTCGTTGTCTTTGCCAGCACGGGTTCGAGCTCCTGGGCAGCAGCAGCGACGTAGGCGGCAGCCAGGGCGGCCTCGTCATCGGGCGTCTTGGCGGTGCCGAGCTTGAAGATGTGCGTCAGCACCTTACTGAAGAAGGCGTCGACAAACAGGCTGATGCGGGCGCGCGCGAGGGCCCCGGCCTCGGTGTTGGACGCCGGGGCCAGCGGGGCTTTGTCGGCGTAGCGGTCGACGAGGAACTGCGCGACAATGGCGGACTCGATGATGATGGTCTCGGTGCCGGTGCCGTCGTCTGGGACATACTTGAGCGACGGCACGAGGCCGCGCGGGTTGATGTCGGCGAGGTACCAGGGGTCGCGGGGGCGGTCGAGGTCGATAATGACCTCGTCAAAGGGGACACCGAGCTCGGCGAGGGCAATGTGTGCGCGGTGGGCCCCTGGTTGTTAGTGGTGGTCAATACCAAAAAGAAAGGAGATACCTACAAGGGCAGCGGTGGTTGGTGTAGAGGGTGAGCTTGGCCATGTTGATCGATTGTGTTGTCGTTGCGTTGTCGTTGCGTTGTCGTTGCGTTGTCGTTGCGTTGTTTTGGTCGGATTCAAAGTGAGGCGGAAGTGCGACTATATACTCGCAGTCGGCACGGAGCTCGGCAGCTGGAACTGGGCAGCTCTCTACTTTGTAAAATAGCGCCATCGTAGCGTCCAGTAGCACGCGCGCCGCATCCTCCATGGCACAATCCGTGCAACGGCGTGGATTGATAAGCACGGAGCTGGTGGCATCGCACTGCATTAGCGCGGTGTTGCCCCGCGATGTTGTAATCAAACCCGGAGACGGCTTATTCCCGTCTTATCTCGGTCATCTTGTCGTTGTTCATACTGCAGGTTGTAGTTTGATTTGTACCATGGAAAGACGAGTAAAAGTATAAAAGAAGGTATACGAGTAAAATGAAAGTATAAGAAGTCGTAAGAAATCATTAGAAAAAAATAGTACAAGCAAAAGAAAAAAGATACTAGCAAACCTGCTTCAGTACAGTCGGTAGCCCAGCTGGCCTTTCAACTCCAAACCAGCCACGCTCGCCCGTAGACTGTCCAGCTGCGGCGTAAACAACAACCGGTTGTTGCTCCGGCCGCTGCCGACAGCCGCCCGCCACGCCTGCGTCTGCACGTCGTGGGCTGCACGGCTGATGGCAGCCACTGACACGCCTGCATAGGGTGCTGCCGGCTGCGGCCAGTACAGCTTGTTCTTATGCAGCGTGCGGATCAGACTTCCCAGCAGCGGTGCGTCCTCCTCGTCCTCCTGTGCTACCAGCTTGTCTACGGCCGCCGCCAGCAGCGCCAGCGACTGACCAACCACGGCCTGGCGCTGGGCCTCAATGTCCTGCACAATCCTGGTGCGCAGCGGCAGGTTCGCCAGAGCCGCCACCGGCAGCGGGCTCGTCAGCTGCGTCGCCGCGATCTGCGTCGCCTCCTTGAAGATGCTGGCGCGCTGGAACACGTAGGCGATGTAGATCCACAGCACCAGGTCGCGGCGTGCTGCCGGCGCCGCCGTCGTGGGGATGCCGTGCCGGTACAGCGCATCGACCCAGTGATCAGCGTAGATGCCGACAGCGTCGTGCAGCTTGAAGCGGTCGACCACGACGGCGATGCGCGCGAGTGCATCCAGCGTCACCGTCCTGGGCACGCGGTCCGGACCGGCACGCCCGTGCACAATATTAAGCACCGTCTTGACAGCATCTGCGTCGACGCCGTCAATCGCAATGTGCACGCGGCCGTCGGTCGTGTCAGAAGCGTCGACAACCCTTGTCGCTGCAACTGCGGTGTTGGCAGTTGACACGGTCGATGCCACGGACAGCGTTGGCGATGTGGGCGCCTCTTTGTGCCACAACAACGACTTGTTGGGCGTGGCTGGGGGCGACGCGAGGCCATTTGCCAGTTGCTGCGGCTGTGGCGAGCCGTAGGTGATGCCGAGGCCGCTCAGCGCCTTGGGGGCCGTGGCCGTGGCGATCGACGCCTGGGCCAGAAGGTCGCGGAAACGCGGCGATGCGAGGCTCAGGTGCTTTGCCGACGCCTTGATGCGCACATCGGCCGTCTTGCTCGGCGATGCAGTGGAGGCCGCCGCCGCACGGTCGGGCCAGGCCGCGAACTCTGCGAGCGGCCGCACGATTACGAGTGTGTCAGCCTCGGGGTCGATTTCGTAGATTGCAGACATGCTGACGGGGGTGTGCATAAAAACGTCGAGGGGCGAGGCAAAGAAAAACGACGACGCAGGGCGCAAGGAGATGCAGTGCATTGAGCGGGCGCAGGCTGCAGAAAGTAGAATAAGAGGCAGTCCTGCTGCCCAGTCACCCTCTTCTTGCCCATCATCATGACCACTGACCCGTCATGACCCTCAGCACTAGTGTGACAAAAGTGATATTTATTGCAGCATGGACGTTGTGCTCGCGAGGCTGGGGTAATGGTGTGCGTCGCTAGCCGATCACGCCATCGCGCGATGCAGCTAGGTGGGGAGGAGGGAGTGAAGTTGTGGTTGTAAGCCGGCTGTCGGACGGCAAAGCTCTTCCCGGCTTTTCGTGATTGGTGTGCGATTGATTGCGCTCAGTGAAGCGTCAAGTGTGATGAACTGGTTCTGCAGATGAACCACGTCGTCAGCGCTCGCTGTCACCTATCAGTTCAGTGTCAGCAGAAATGGCCGTTTAATGACATCCAACGATGGAAAAATCGAGTAGATCAAACCTGATTTCTCGACGACATACAATGAGTAGAATGCTGAGCCATTCCCATGGCATTATATCCAATGCTCATCTTGTCTAGCATTCGATGCTGAGCTCACGTCGATGCACAGCGTCATGTCGTCTCGCAAAAAATGCGGTAAAATAGGTCCTGGATTTCCATCAGTAGTCCTGGATTTCCATCAGTAGTTCTCCGTGTAATATACTGAATGTTTTCTTTCGGAGGCTGGCAAACAAATATAGAAAGAACAGGCGATATAGGCACCCGTTGGACCACGCCGCGCCCGTGTAAGTCGGCAGACCACTTTTGCCTTTTACGGAAGGTGGGGCCGTTCATGACGGAATTGAGTCAGACAACCTCCTCTGTTACGGTCGTTCTTTCCAATTCTCGTCACAAGGTGGAATCATTCGATTTTTTACGCTCATTCCTTCCTCAAAGTCACTACGATGTCGCTCGCACTTGCTCTTGCAGTAAGGCATATGCACTGCACCTTCCCCCTCGTTGAAACTGGCGTCCATCAAGGTGTCAAAAATTTGGAAACAAGAATGTTCTTTCCCTCCGCCCATTTTTCGTCTACTTTCCTATCTGAATTGACTGTTGCTTTATTTTCCTTTTCAACCTCTTCCGGCGCTGCATCGTCGGGTCATTTTTGGCCACGCCATCCAACTCTGCCTTCATCTGAACCTATTGTCTAATTTGATTGAATTGCTTCCGATATCCACAGTTCTACAGCCTTCTCCCCTACTCTTCTTCTACCATCACAATGTCTATCACGGATTTAGACCTCCAGTTCATGGCAGATAGCCTGCTGGATGATGCTCTTCTGCCAGACGATGATGGAAACCTCAGTCTAGCCGAGCTGCTGTCCGCAGACCTTCATGTGGAGAGTGCGGGTGACACTGTGCTTGAACCCAAATCCACAGACGCACCAAAGGCGTCCAAGGGCAAAGGTAAAACCAAGATTGACTGGAAACGGTCTGCCAATCCTGCGAGCGGTGCTGGTGCAGCCGCAACGCCCGTGTCTGAAATTGTGGACAAAGGCAAAGCCGGTACGAAAGAAAAGTCCACAGCGAGGACCGGGGACAAATCCGGAGCCAAGCCAAGTGTGGCCGCCGATGCTGCACAAGGTGAAGAAAACTCACAGGTTGCAGCGCAGGACAAGGCCAAAGAAAAGGCCAAAACTCCCCAGTCCACCTCACCGCTGAGCGACTTTTATCTGTCTTCCCTTCCTGCTTCTCTGGTCCGTCCCAAACTCAGCAAGTCTATGAAAGGAGCCTCGCAAAATGATCAGCAGGCGCTCGCTTCCGAAGCGGACAAAATGGTACGCTTGCAAGATGATGTCATGCCATAGTTATTTGACTTCAACTGACATGCCGCAGCATGAGTCCAATGCCATCTCTGCACCGGACCCGTATGGCATACCTACGTCGCCAACTTTGCGTCCCCGCCAAGACAAGCCGGCCCAAAAGACCAAGACCACCTCCCCTGCCATGAGCATTGCCAAAATTACAAGTCCGCTGGGCCTTATCCCAGCGTCAAACAAGAAGCCACCCAAGCCACAGAAGAGGGTGGCAAAGCGCTCAATTCTCGATGCACCAGAGACACTAGAGGAAGAGACAGTGAAGCCAGCACCAGTCAGTCGTCCTTCCAAGGCGCCGTCCATTCCCTCGGCTCCCAAGCAGACTGCAAAGTCCAAGCGAAAGCAATCGACTGGCAAGGAAAAGAAGGAAAAGGAGAACATGCCCGCACCTGTCAAGGGGAAAAAAGAAAAGGAAAAGGAGACGCCCGCGGCCAAACCAACAAAGACGGATGCCAAAGCCAGAAAGCAGGTACCTCGCTCGTTCTTTGTTCCAAAGCAAGCAAATGAAGAGGCGCCAAAGAAAGTGAAGGAGGAGAAAGACTCTTACGAAATCCCCGCTTCCTTTGATGTTCCACCTCGTGAGGAGGTGACCAAGAAGCTCAGGCCTCGCGTTGAGAAACCCGCTATCATCATCAGCTCCGACTCCGAGACCAGCTACAGCGACGACGATGACTTTTCTGAAACTGGTGACACCACGGTCATGACCACTCCGGATGATATTGCTTCAAATGCTGGCGCGAAACAACTGCGTCGAGCAAAGCTTTCTGCCGGGGTGAATCTGAACGGAAGTGAGGGAACGGTGGCCAGCAAGTCGCTCAGGAAACCAGTTGTCGAAGAGCGTGGTGAGTCGTCCAAGTCAACAACGCTCCAGCCGCAGACCACGGCCATGAGCCCCGAGTTTGGCAAAGTTACATCCGCTTCGCTTGCAGTCAAGCGGGCCATGGGTGAGCCCATCAGTGCCAGCGGCCCGGATGCACTTGTCTCGGGCCAGGGCCCATCTCAGCAAATGGCCAGAACGGGGAAGCGTCAACGATCTCCCGCCAAAGAGGGCAGAGAAGGGGATCAAAAGAGGTCAAAGCCCGGACATGGTCCCACCACCGCACATGGCCGCGGTGCTGAAGATGCCGATACTGACCGTGTTCCACGCGACTCTCAGGGTTCCTCCTCGAAGGTAGTCCATTCTGTGGCGGCTAGCGATCCATTTGTGGGAGATGTCGACGACAAAAGGCCACAGCAGTCACACTTTACCGCAAAGCTCCTGCAGAGTGCTGCTCATTCTGTGAATGGCATGGACTCTCAGCCGCTGTCTCGTCCCCCTGACCATCGTGGACACTCTCGGCTAGCAGTGGCTACCCCTGTCCCGACACTGAAAGAGAGTCCCATCATCACGTCAGAACCAAGTCAGATTGCTAGTGAGATGATGCGGCTGCTTGCAACGAGTCGCCAGGCAGAAGCCGATCGTGCACAAACATCCCCCAAAGAGATCTGGCTGAACGAGACCGGCCCCTACAATGAGACCGGCCAGGCCATGAGCTACGTTTGCAAGGTGAGTTCCTTTCTTTCTATGACTGCGGCACAGATCTAACCATCCAGACCCTGCTGCGCTTCCTCAAGTCAAAAGAGTCCGCCATCGACGACGTGGCCACTGAATACCGCCAACGCGGCAGCGCCTTGCTCACACGCATCAAGGATCTTCACAAAGAGGAAATGGCAACGTTTGCCGTCAACTATGAAAACAGGAGACAAAAGTCTCTCGACGCTTTCGAAGAAGCATGCCGCGGTGTCCGTCAGCTCTCTGAACGCCTGGAGCGCATGAGTCTTGTTCCCGCAATCAACACTGTACTGGCCGACAACACCGCCGCCCGTCTGCGCGCACTCCAGGCGGAGATTGTCTGATTGCTCTTGATTTATTTATTTTTTCGCGTTTCCTTCTTCATTTCCTGCGAGTTCGTATTTCGTGATTTTCTTCATTTCGTTTCCTGCTCATCTGCAAGCCATCTTATTTTCACCTGATGATCTTGCAGTTTTAGTATTCCCAGTTTGATTTCTCTGCCACCTGTTTTAACATAATAGTTCTGCTCGTTTGTCCTTTTCGTTCTCACTCTCTTCACTTTCTTCTTATTCCCGCCTTGTTTCGCATTTAGCTCATCTCCTTTTCACGTTCTCATCATTTCCAGTCTATTATGGATGCGGCTTACGTGCATCAGATGTTGACCAGCAAATCATGTTGTCTTTCTGAGCTGTCAGTTTTTACCTCCATCGTTCACCAGTGTACTCTTGTCTGTACTCCGTACAAAGTCTTTTCTTCACCCATTTATCAAACAACAGCTAGCTCCTTCACCATCTCTCACCTAACGCGAGTTTGTTTGCACGCGGACTTTTTAGCAGCTCTATTAGATCGGTACGAGTATTTAGTTATTTTATTTTTATTTTTGTTTTCCACCATCAAAATTCTTTGCCATTGTTTTCACTTGATTTGACTTCCGTCATAACGTGACCCATGCTCTGAATTTCTACTCAATCCTGTTGGTGTCCTTCTACGAGTACCGAGCACACTTCAATACACGTACATGAATCATTCGAGCAAGCGTGCGTGCTTGGATTACCTGCTCCAATGACGTACTCGTACAGCAGAGTGGATCACGTGTCGGCAAACGGCGGGGCTTTATGGAGTACTCTGTGTTCCCCCCCGTGCACCCCGCCATGTGATCTGTTTGAAGCGCCTACTCGTACTCCGTACATAGGGCAAGTGACTTCCGTGCACCGCTGCCTAGCGCCTAGCAGCCTGCGTACGTACGGAGTAGATAAGATACCGCCCGCTTTGTCATCTGCCTTGCTCAGCCGCCATCAACGACAAGTGCTTTTCCATTTCCACTCACTGTCTGCTGTTTGTCTTTCCCGTTTGCCCTTCATCTTACCTTGGCTTCACCTGCAGACAACGACGCTGGACAGCAGCACCACCAAATACCGTACCAAATTCCACCAAACTGCTCCCTTGAGAACAACAACAACATCACCAACAACAACAACAACCCCTCTCCAAAAGGACGAACGCGATAAGAAGCATCGACAAACACTCGCGATAGCTGATTACCATTTTCCGATCCGACAGCGCCCACGATGAACCTCTTGTACTCGACCGTCAACACGCT
Organism: Ophiostoma montium; assembly: GCA_029299015.1. Classification (NCBI taxonomy): domain Eukaryota; kingdom Fungi; phylum Ascomycota; class Sordariomycetes; order Ophiostomatales; family Ophiostomataceae; genus Ophiostoma; species Ophiostoma montium. The sequence goes on from JANSMC010000010.1 coordinate 192,855, forward strand.
GCGCGACCGCTACACGCCGGCCAAGCACACGTCGACGTTCCGCAAGACGGGCGAGATCACGCCCGAGGAGTTTGTGGCCGCCGGCGACTACCTCGTGTACAAGTTCCCGACGTGGTCGTGGGCCGACGCCGAGCCGGCCAACCGCCGGTCACCCAACCTGCCGGCGGGCAAGCAGTTTCTGGTGACGCGCAACGTGCCGTGCCATCGCCGGCTGGACGAGACGTTTGCGGGCGCGGCCGGCGCGGGCCTGGACGATGTCGTGGAGGCGGTCGGTGGTGGCAGTGGTGGCGACGGCAGCGGCACGGCCGGTGGTGGCGACGGTGACGACGAGGACGGCTGGCTGCGCACGGGCGGCGCGGGCGGCTCAGGCGGGAATGCCACCAAGGCGGCCACATCCACATCACAACCAGAGGAGGAGAAGAACAACGATGACAACAACGACGACGACGACGACGACGACGACATTCCCGACATGGAAGAGGAAGACGACGACGAAGTGATTATTCCCGAGGTGACGGATCCCAAGAGGTGAGTCTTTTTCTCTGCCATCATACTTCGTCCCCCCCCCCGCTAATGACCAGCGGCAACCGGTCGTACACAATGTACATTATGTACTCGCCCTACTACCGCACGCCGCGCCTGTACCTGTCGGGCTACCTGCAAAACGGACAGCCGCTGCCGCCGCACCTCATGATGGACGACATTGTCGGCGACTACAAGGACAAGACGGTGACGCTCGAGGATTTTCCCTTTTTTGCGCACAGCACAAAGATGGCCAGCGTCCACCCGTGCAAGCACGCGCCCGTCATGAAGGTGCTGCTGGACCGGGCCGACGGCGCGCTCAAGCGGCGGCGCGAGAAGATTGCCAAGCTGGCGGCGGCGGCGGCGGCAGCGAAAGCGGAAAACTCGACAACACACACGACGACGGCCGCCGGCCTCGAGGGGCTCGTGGACACGACGGCCAACCTCAGTCTGGGTGACGGCAGCGGCCACGCTGGCGGCAGCGGCTCAGGCGACGAGTGGGAAGAGGTGCAGGCCGATCTCGACGACGGCGAGGTGGCCATCCGGGTGGACCAGTACCTGGTGGTGTTTCTCAAGGTGGGTTCTGCTTTCCCCAAAGTAGTTGTGCGCAATCGCTAACCATCTAGTTCATCGCGAGCGTCACACCGGGCATCGAGCACGACTTCACCATGAGTGTGTAAGGGACGTCGTGTGCTGCGTTGGCTGTGGTGCATGCGACCACGCCACATCCGAGTTGCCTCGTCAAAGCGTGACCGGCCAGGAGTAGCTTCAAGAAGCTGCATGTACTCGTTTTATCAATGTGTAATTTATCGTGACTTTTGTTCTATAGCCTGTGACGCTTCCAATAACAAATAATACTGAAATCTCCAGAACTGCCTTGCTCCTCTCAAACAGAAAAGAAAAGAAGACAATACTCACTCCGCCTGCGTTTTTTCACGGTTCCTATGAAGCCCTTCCCTCCTGTTCGTATCCATGGTGTGTTGTCCGCTCATGAGCAAGCAGAGAATGAAAGCAAGTAGCAGGCATAAACAAAAACTAATACAAGTGACAAAGGAAAGAAGATGGGCAATGCTGTCTCGCGGAAGAATACAAGAAAGCACAGCATTAAGGGTACGTTTTGGGTAGCAGACATGCTTACTCAGCCGACTTGACAGGCTCAGCCGCCTCGACAGGCTCGGCCGCCTCAACAGCAGGTTCTGCCGCCTGGACAACAGACTCTGCCGCCGCGACGACAGGCTTAGCAGCCTCGACAACAGGCTCAGCTGCCTTCACAGGCTCAGCTGCCTCGACAACAGGCTCAGCCGCCTTGACGGGCTCAGCAGCCTCGACAACAGGCTCAGCCGCCTCGACAGCAGGCTCCTCAACCTTTTGCTCCTGGGTCGCGTCGCTTTTCTCGCTGGCCGGCTTGGCGCTGCTCTGCTCCAACTCGCGCTCGCCCTCAACGCTCTCGTCGGCGCTCTGAGGCTGCGCCTCGTCGGCGGCCACGCTCTGCTTGGTCGACTGGTCGGCACCCTCAACGTCGGGGTGCGGCGGGGCAACCGGCACGCTCTCCTCTTTGACAAGGTTGCCTTGCTCGTCCACAACGCGCGTGCGCGTCTCGTAGCGCGTCTCGAACGAGACCTTGCCGCGGAGCGCCTCAACTGCCGCGGGGTCGAGGACGTTGCCGTCCTGGTCGCGGTACTCGACCTTGCGCTCGCGCGACAGCACACGCTGGCCTTCCTCCTCCGGAAGCTTCGCGGCCTCGGTGAAGACCGGCTCGGGGGGTGCCTGGACGACAGGCTCCTGCTGCTGCTGCTGCTGCTGCTGCTCTGCCTCAATGGGCTTCTGGGCTTGCTCGTCAGCGGCCACGAGGATCTCCGCAGGCGGCGCGGCCTCCACGGGCGGAGGGGCGGCGGCCGGGGTCGGGACAACGGCAGGCGCGACGACATCTTCGTAGGCCGCGTAGTTTTCGAGGAACGTGTTGCAGTCCCAGTCCCACGTCTTGAACAGCTGCACACGGCGGCACTCGCTCTTAGTCCAGGCGTTGCCGTAAGCCAGGGGCGCAAACAGCGTGAACACGACGGCGGACAGGGCCAGGATGGCCATGGCACCGGCCGCGCCGATCAGCGGCGTCTGCTTGATGCGGAAGATGTTGAAGCGCGCCGTGGCAAAGTCGTACGTCTGCGATAGGGCCAGGATGGCAAAGTACAGGGCCGGGAAGTAGTGGTGCAGGAACAGCTGGCGCTCCATCAGGAAGAAAGGGAAAAAGTGCAGGGCCCAGCCCAAAACGGACGTGCCAATCTCGTAGTCGAAGCGCTTGAACGTCGCGTTGTTGTAGTCGCCGCAGCTGCGCTGCCAGCGCAGGATGGCAATGGCCTTGAACACGGCGTACAGGCCAATGACCGCCGTCGACCCCCACCAGATCAGGGGGTTGCCGATGAGGTAGATCTGGCGGTTGTGCTTGCCCCAAAAGTTGATGCCACGGGTCAGGATCGGCCACGACGTCGGGCGCGAGTCGTAAGCGTGCGACTCGACCAGGCCGGCGTTGGTCTTCCACATGACCTGCTGCAGCTCCCAGAACTTGCCAAAGAAGCCGGGACGGCGGTAGTTGACCTTTTCGGCTTCGGGACCCAGCAGCTGGTGCTCGTTGGACTCAATGTACCACAGGCTGTTGGGCAGGCTGCCGCCGCGAGCGCACGTGACCTCCTGCTGCTCCGACGCCCAGTCGGGCAGCTTCACCTTGTGCGAGAACAGGACACAGCCCGTCATGACGTGCACGAGGCGGAACTTGGTCTCAATGGTGCGCAGGCGCTCCTTGGCGACGGCGCCGTCGGACTTGGCCTTGACAATCTCGACGCGGAAGTAGTCGTTGGCATCGCCCTCGAAGCCGTCGTAGCCGTACGCAGACACCTCGTTCTGCCAGTCGGCCTCGGTGACGGGGGGACGCACGTCGTGGGAGTGCAGGCGGCGGGCCGTTGGGGTGTGGAAGACGCGGAGGACAGCGCCGTCGTGGATGTAGGGCATCTCACCGCTCTCGGGCAGCGTGTTCCAGGCGTCCGTGCCATTGATGGGCTCGCCGAGCGAGTTGAGGGGCTGCGTCTGGTTCTCGAGAATCCACTGGTTGTTGTGGTCCTTGTGGGGGTACAGGGTGATCTGCTGCTGCTTGCTGCCGGTCGGGTACATGAGCGGGTGCGAGTGCAGGTAGCCGCCCTGGGTGTTGACGTGGCGGATCGTCACCGAGCTGCCAAAGAGCACGTCGACGGGGGTGTCCTGCATGCCCTTGGAGTTGAGCGTGGCCTGAAACTCGGAGCTCATGAAGCCGTCGCCGTCGCCGGGGTTGACCAGGCACAAGAAGTGGATGGCGAACATGGCCATGTAAAAGGTGACGGGCACAACGATGAGGCAGAAGGTGCGGGCCATAAAGTGCTTTGCAAAGATGCGCGGCGTGACCGTCTTGGCGTCGCCGAGCAGCACCCACAGCTGGACGAGCGTGAGGGAGCCGACCCAGGCAATGGTGAAGAGACCGACCCACTTGATGCTGACGGTGATGCCGAGGCCGAGGCCGGTGTTGAACAGCCAGAACCACCAGCTCGGGGTAAAGGCCTTGGACGGGCCCAGCTCGTGCTGGTTGGTAAAGGCCGCGAAGGCGAGCGCGGTGTAGGCGGTGGCAACAATGAGAGGCGAGTCGAGCAGGATCAGACGGGCCTGGGTGAGGAGGCCGTTCTCTGTACAAAAAGCATTAGCAATCAAGGTAACAAACAGACCAAACAGACCAAGGGGGATTGAGAGAGGGGCTTACCAAAGATGATGAGGCCAGAACCCATCAGAGCAGTCGAGGTGCGGCAGTTGGCGGCCTTGAGCGTCAGGAACATGATGGGTGCGAGCAGAATACCGCAGATGGCCGGGAACAGGCGCATGGAAACGTAGGGCACGCCGGGCTCAATGTAGTCCTTGCCAATGTCCTTAAAGTCAAAGTTGCCGTCGAAGCCCGCCAGCCAGCCCGCAAGGGTAATCAGCAGCTTGGCCAGGGGAGGGTGGACGTCCATAAAGAAGCGACCCTTGATGTATTTGGACGCAAAGCCACCAAAGCTGGGAGGGTTAGCACTTTTCTTGGTATTCATTGATTGGGTTTGACTGGGAAGACGTACTGGACCTCGTCAAACACGACACTGCTGGGCTGGTAGATGCGGAAGAGGCGCACAATGGCAGCCAGGATGGTGACACCAATGAGGATCTGGAAATCGGAGCCGGGCAGCAAAAAGATGTCATTGTCCTTGACGCCATCGGACGAGTAGTCGTCGGGACGGCGTGCAGCCTTGGACGGCGGCGACGCCTTGCGACCCGGAGGTGCAGGCGAGCGGCCTGTCCTTGCACGAGCCATGGTGGATGTGCAGAGCGGGAGGATATCAGCAGTTGATGATCAGCAACGTGGTCGTTTAGTCGATTAGGACATTGGGATGGGGAGGGGGAGCTTCGATGTCGATGGCACGAGGATCGGCAAGATGGCGGAGAAAGAGAAGAAAGAATTAATAAGTAATAAAAGACAATAGACAATCAAAGAATGAAGAGAAGCAAAATGAAGCTGTCGACGGATGGAAAAGGTGTTGGAAGAAGAATGGGAAAGCTAGAAAGGAAGAGAACGGAACGGAGAAGAGAGGAGAGAAGAGAGACGGAAAGAGACAGCTGTTGTTTGCGTGGTGTCACAGAGGGACGCGGAAAGGGCGAGAGAGAGTCGAAAGAGGAAGAAGGAAGAAAAGGGATGAGGCAGTCCACGCGTCGATGGCAGGCAGGTGGTGAGAGAGAGACGCCCAGAGGGAAGCTACCCATACGCCGCACATGCAGGTTCAGCCCCATTCGGGGAAGGAAAGGCTGGACCTCGACATGGTGAAGTGGCCTCTTTGCGACGGAAGGACGAGGTGGGTGCTAGGGCGAGCTGTGATTGGCTGCGTGGACCGCTGGAGGGCAAAGGGGGGCCCCCCTATGTCTGTACTCCGTATTTGACCCTGGGCGATACGAGGCCATGATGAAATCCCGACGATATTTTTAGAGCTGTGGACGAGCAGTTGACGACGGGTTCGAGGATGCGTACGATGCATGGCAAGGTACAGAGTAGTGCGAGTAATAAACGATGATGCCATGGCTTCAGCTTGCGTGATAGTACGTACGGAGCTGCTGGCGAGAGCTTGGGTGGATGGATGTCTTTGCACGTGACATCAGTAGGTGTACGAGTACTTCGACTTCTATCGTAGTAGCTGTACGAGTACTGTCATCAGAGCTGAAAGTACTCGTAGCTGTAAATGCATCAACGTCAAAACGTCAATAGACCCTAATTTCACAGTGAGGAAAAGCTATCCTAAAGACCAGCAGCACTCTCAAAAATCTTTTCACAAGACACCTGTGATTTGCAGCCCACGTAGCACAAGTCTCAGCTCAAGCGAGATCTTCACCTATCAGTATCGCCACGTGATGTTGCATCAATCGAACGCCACATCTTCCAGCTGCTCCCACCGCCGATTCAGCCACCACGGCGAACCGTCACCCCTACAGGGCCGGCCCCTCCTGTCTACTCCCCCGTTGCTGCCCCGCCAGCAACAACACATATCACCTCCTGGTGCTAAAAATCTGCCGCGATTGCACCTGCTTGTTGTTGATTTTGCAATTATATTTCAATTTAAAATAACAATTTTTTATCGTCTTCTGCTTTTTTCCGCTTTTATTTTGACTCGTTTTTAATCTGTTTTTTATTTGTTTTTTATCGGCGTGCCTTCCCCACGACGTCAACAACAGCCCCCTCCCCCGTTCTCATCCCAATCCATTTGCGCAGTCCTACTTTGTGGCTTCATCCCACGACACACGACACCGCTTCCAACGGTACTCGACGACATCCCACGACAGCAGCCAACGAGCAGCGCCCACCCGGCCCACTAGCACTGCAGCACCCACAGTGTAGCAGTCGACCGCCTCCGCGGCCACAAAAAAAAAAGGGCACAACTCGGCGACCGCCACGGAAGTACCCGACGACGCCTCGACGACATCACGGCAGCACGCAAGTACATCTCTACGTGCTCCCATTCTGTGCTCTGTGACCGGTTCTGTCATTGTTTCTCAACTGTCGCAGCATCTTTATTCTGTCCTGCCTCCCCCCCGCGCCGCCGTCCCCGCCCGCCTCCATTTTTTTCTTCCCACCGTCACTTCCGCCACTCCGTCACTCCGTCACTCCGTCAGATTGACAATTCGTTGTCACCCACCGCCCTGACGCCTAGATTGTGCCGTCTGCGCCGACTGGCGACGTCCTCGCTCTGCCATCCCGTCTCGCCTCACCGCGGCCGTCCTCGATAACGGCCTTACACTAGACGTCGCACGCGCGACACCCATCCCCGCCAACCATGGCATTGGACTTTGAAAGCATCAAGGGCTGGATTGCCGCGACGCTCGACCCCAACGACAGCATCCGCCAAGCCTCCGAGGCGAATTTGAAGAGCGTGAGCAGCCTCTATACAACCTCCATACTCCATGTGCCGTGCCTTTATAGCTAACGTTCCGCGCAGGCCGAGAGAGTTGAGGGCTTCACCGGTGTCCTCCTTACCATCCTCGAGACGGAGCAAAGCCAAAATGTGCAGCTTCCAGGTACGCCTCCAGCCCGACTCGTTCTACTGCTATGCTAGGCTTTGCTGACAACCCCCAGCCGCCATCTACGTCAAGAACCGCGTCAACAAGGCGTGGACGTCGGTCGAGCTCTACCCCGACGAGCGCCTGCTGACCGAAGACGAAAAGGCCAACGTGCGCAACCGGCTGCTGCCGATCCTCGGCTCGTGCTCGCCGCATGTGCGGCTGCAACTCGTGCCGCTGCTGCAGCGCATCCTGCACTGGGACTACCCGTCAAAATGGCCGACGTACATGGACTACACAATGCAGCTGCTGTCGACCAACGACGCACAAGGCGTGCTGGCTGGCATCCAGTGTCTTCTGGCCGTGTGCCGCACGTACCGTTTCAAGGCGACCAGCGGCGCGCCGCGTGACGAGCTCACCAACGTCGTCGAGATGGCGTTTCCGCACCTGCTCGCGCTGTGCCAGCAGCTGCTGGAGCTGGACAGCGAGGAGGCCGGCGAGATGCTGCACTACGCCCTCAAGATCTACAAGCAGGCAGCGTGGCTGGACCTGCCGACGCGGCTGCGCACGGACAACCTGGCGTGGTGCACGGTGTTTCTGCAGACCATCTCGAAGCCGCCACCACCGTGCTCGCTGGCCGAGGACCCGGCCGACCGCGAGAAGCACCACTGGTGGAAGGCCAAGAAGTGGGCATACTTCAACCTGAACCGACTATTTATGCGGCACGGCAACACGTACGCGCTGTCGACGGAGAACCGCGATCAGCTGGCGTTTGCCAGCGAGTTCACGTCGACGGTGGCGCCCGAGATTCTGAAGGTGTACCTGCAGCAGATTGAACGGTGGGTGTCCAAGGAGACGTGGCTCAGCCGCGTGTGCCTGTCGTACACGGTGGTGTACCTCGAGGAGTGCATCCGGCCAAAGGAGATGTGGCCGCACCTGCAGCCGCATCTGCCGAACCTGCTGACGCACATCATCTTCCCGCTGCTGTGCCTGTCGGAGGAGGACATTTCGAGCTTCACCGACGAGCCCGACGAGTACCTGCACCGCAAGCTCAACTTCTATGAGGAGGTGTCGTCGCCGGACGTCGCAGCGACCAATTTCTTGGTGTGCCTGACCAAGACACGGCGCAAGCAGGTGTTTGAGATTCTGCAGTTTGTCAACAACATTGTCAACACGTACGAGCAGGCGCCGCCGGGCGAGAAGAACTACGTGGCCAAGGACGGCGCGCTGCGGCTGATTGGCACGCTGGCGCCGATCCTGCTGGGCAAGAAGAGCCCGATTGCCGAGCAGGTGGAAATGTTCCTCGTGCGGTACGTGCTGCCCGATTTCTCGAGCGATAAGGGCATCCTGCGGGCGCGCGCGTGCGACACGATTGAAAAGTTTGAGGCGCTGGACTGGCGCGAGCCGGCCAACCTGTTTACGGTGTACCAGCGCATCATCGACTGCATGTCGGACTCGGAGTTGCCGGTGCGGATAACAGCAGCCCTTGCGCTGCAGCCGCTGATCCGGCACGAGGCGATCCGCGACCACATGCGGGCCAACATCCCGGCCATTATGAGCCAGCTGCTCAAGCTGGCCAACGAGGCGGACGTGGACGCGCTGGCCAACGTGATGGAGGACTTTGTCGAGGTGTTTAGCAAGGAGCTGACGCCGTTTGCGGTGGCGCTGAGCGAGCAGCTGCGCGACACGTACCTGCGCATCATCCGCGAACTGCTGGACCGCGCGAGCCGGCTGGACGACGACGCCGAGGCCAACGAGATTGTCGATGACAAGAGCATAACGGCACTGGGTGTGCTGCAGACGATTGGCACGCTGATCCTGACGCTGGAGAACATGCCGGACGTGCTGCACCACATTGAGAGTGTGATCATGCCGGTGATCCGCGTGACGCTGGAGAACCGGCTGTACGACCTGTTCAACGAGGTCTTTGAGATTGTCGACAGCTGCACGTTCTCGGCCAAGAGCATCTCGCCGGTCATGTGGGAGGCGTTTGACCTGTTCCACATGACGTTCAAGAGCGGCGCCGAGCTGTACCTCGAGGACATGCTGCCGGCGCTGGACAACTTTGTGCAGTTTGGCGCCGAGCACCTGCGGCAGAACCGGCAGCGCGTCGACGCGCTCTTCAGTATGGTCGAAGACTTGTTTGCCGATGCTAAGGTCAGCGGGGCCGACCGCGTGTGTGCATGCCGCCTGGCCGAGGCCATGATGGTGAGCCTGCCGGGTGCGATTGACGACGTTGTGTCGCGCTTCATCCGGCTGGCGCTGGCCGGGCTGTCGGGCGGCACGGTTGGGCCCGACGGGTCGGTGGCGCCGAGCGAGGCGTTCTTGGCGACGGGCGCGGCGACGTCGGTGCACCAGGTGACACCCCGGTCGTACCGCGTGCACCTGATGGAGATGATCATTAGTGCGATCTTCTACAGCCCGACGCTGGCGCTGGCGCAGCTCGAGTCGATTGGGTGGACGAACCGCTTCTTCACCATGTGGTTCGGCAACATGGACGTGTTCAGCCGCGTGCACGACAAGAAGCTGTGCATCTCGGCGATTGTGGCGCTGCTGCGGCTGCCGCCGTCGGACATCCCGGGGAGCGTGTCTGTGGGCTGGCCGCGGCTGCTCAAGGGCGTCGTGGCCATGTTCCGCACGCTGCCGACGGCGATCAAGAACCGCGAGAACGCGCTGCAGGAGGACTTTAACTATGCAAGCGGCGGCATCGACGGCGAGGACGAGTGGGACGACGGCGAGGAGGCGTGGGTCGAGGAGGAGGGCGGCGCGGCGGACACGGCCGGCGACGCCAAGGACGAGAACACGGCGTACATTGAGTTTCTGAGCGAGGAGGCGCAAAAGATTGAGCGGCTGCGCAACGACGACGACTCGGCCGACGAGCTGGGCGAGGAGAGTCTGCTGCTGGAGTCGTCGCTGGACAAGATTGAGCCCTACCAGCTGTTCCGGGCGACGATTGAGGGTGAGTTTGCTGTCCCTTTTTTAAGAGACTTTACTGAGAATTTTGCTAACCAACCCAGGCCTCGAACGCGAGCAGCCACAATTCTACGCCGGGCTCGTCGGCCACCTGTCGGCCGAGGAGCAGGGCGTCATGGAGTCGGTCTATGTGCAGGCGGACCGCGAGGCCCTGGCGGCGCAGGCGGCGTACGCCGAGCAGGTGCACCCGAGCTAGCGTTGGCGAGCCCTCCTTTGGTGCAGGCCGCGGGATGCCTCTTCTTGATTAGTGCAGGCCGCGGGATGCCTCTTCTTGATTAGAGCGCCAGAAACAGCAGTCCACACAGCCCCTTCACTCTTTTTAATCCATGTTTTCCCCGTCACATCACCGCCAGCATTTCGTTGTTTGAGATTTTTATAGGAATAGAAAATAATCAACATGGCTGATGCAGTTGGTAGATACTGTCAGAGTTACTGTCGGAGTTACTGTCAGAGTGACTGTCAGAGTTATTGTCAGAGTAACTGTCAAGAGGTTAATACGGTTAGAGAGCACGACCTTCGGAGACACTAGAAGTCGGAGATCACTACAGCTCAAAGACTACTTCAGTTGAGAGATCACTACCACTGGTCACAATTGTCAAAAGATCACAACTTCAGAGATCACAACTTAAAAATCACAGCCGTCCACAACTCAACGACTGATCACGATTGTTTGTCTAGCTAGTTGACAATGCTTCTGGGAGAGACGATGCGAAACTCAAAGGCGACGGTGACGGACCGTGTAGATTAGTCAAACTAGATTGTCAGTATTTCTCGAGCAATAGATAATATGAAGACGACAGACGTACCGGCGTCAAAAACGACTCGGCGACGAACCGCGCGCGCGCATTCAGAAACAGCTTCATCTCGGAGATTTCCTTGTCGACCTCCTCCATGAACTGGATGATAAAGTCCACGAGCTTGTGCTTGAGCATCTGCTCAGTGTGGAAGTTGGTGATCAGAAAGGAAATATCGTAGCCCTCGACGGCCTTGCGCCGCAGCACAAAAAAGGACTCGGCGCGCTGTGTCAGAAAGCGCGTAAACTTGTGCACAAGGATGTGCTCAATCTCGTCGGCCTGCTTGATCTTGATGCTGACGCGCACGCTGTTGTAGCTGGCCTCGATCAGCACGCGCTCGTTCTCGTTGCGCGCGACCGTCAGCGGCGTCAGCAGCACCTCGGGCGACGTGCGCGCCTCGATCTCGGGCGCGTTGTGGCGCTCGGCCGTCTGCGACGCAAAGTCGCCCAGGCACAGCGCCACCGTCAGCGTGCTGCGCACCGCCTGCAGGTACGGGCGGAGGGATTGGGACTGGAGGGGGGGTGAGTAAAACGGTATGGGAGAAGAAAAGGGAGGTCGGAGTCGGTGCTCACCATTGTGAATAGACTCGGTCTAGGGAGCTAGGGAGAGAACAAGATGACCCCTAAACTGTCGAAATCAAAAAAAAAATCGGATAACACCGGCCACGTCGGCAGCTTCGCTGGGCCGTAGGGGAGAGGTCTTGTCGAGGTCTATCTATCGGTCTATCGGCTCTCGGGGGCTGTCCAGCATCACCGCCTGTGCTGCCCCTGGGATCAGTGCGTGTAGCCGTGTAGCCGTACAAAGGGGAAAGGAGGTCGAGTGGCCGGCTGTTCAGTCGCAGGTCAGCTTTCTCGCGTGCTCGTGTGTTGGGTGACCTGGGTGGTTGTTGTCGTCGGTGTCGAGGTCAACGGGGCTGCCGGCTGGAGCTACCGGTCAGCCACGCACTTACGAGGTCCTGCCCCGCTACCTGCTGGAGCTTGTCCACTGTTCCACCCGTCGATTGGACACGTGACTGCTTATGTAATGTAAACAAATCGGCAGCATCGCATCACGACTGTTCACGATCGTCACGAGCACAAAAAAGAATCATAATAGCAGATAATACGCCGCATCGTACTACAGCCAGATGCCCATAAACGCTACGTCGATTTCTACCATATTAATCCTTGTTCTTAGATTCATCAAACGTTCTCATAAACTCCATCAAACGTTAACCCGGTATGCATCCATCACCCGATCACGACTGCGTAAACTTTTGCGTGTCCCGGTTGGCCGGCAGCGGCAGCGGCGCCGAGCCATACAGCAGAATCAGTGCCGAGTGCGACTCGCCGCCGCCCGCCAACGCGTCAATGCGCTCGCTGCCCACCTCGGTCACCGTGTCGTCGTTGAACCACCACCAGTTGCCGTCCGCCTCGCCCATCTTGCCCGTCTTGGGGTTGACGATAGTGCCCTTCTTGACAAACGCCGTGTAGTGGCCGCTGTCGGCACCGGCGCCCTGGTGCGACACCACGGCGCGCAGCTCGTACAGGCCCGTGTGGTTGGCGTACGGGTCCTCGGCGATGCGCGGCTCGGCCAGCTGGAAGAGTTCCTCCTTGGCCTTTTCCAGGGCGGCGAGCTTCTCGGCCTCGATCTGGGCATCTGTCTTGAATTCGGCATCGGCAGCATCGGAGCCCTCGCCACCCTCGGTCTTGTTCTCTTTATCCTTCTTGTCGGTCTTGTCCTTGTTGTCGTCCGCCTTGCTGTCCTGGCCGGCACTGCTGCTGCCACCGGCCCCTGCCCGACGCTCATCCGACAGACGCCGCTTCCGCTTCTTGTTGCTCCGCTCAATCTCCTCCATCTCCTTGCGCACCTCGCGCACCTTTTCGCGCACCGGCACCAGCTTCGCCCGCAGCTCCTCCGTGCACATCTCGGAAATGTCCAGCTCATGCGGGAACGTGACCTTGCGCATGATCTTGGCCTTTTTCTGAATGTCCCGCTTCCAGTAGAACCGCACAAAGTGCACCGTCAGGTATTTGGGCAGCCGTGCAATCTTCATTGTGCGCGTAAACGACGCCTCGCGGCCCAGCTCCTCCGACGCCTTCTCAATCTTCTCCGTCAGGCCGGCCAGCAGGCCGTCGCGCAGGTGGTTGATGTTGATGTTGATGTGGCACGGCAGCGACAGGAACGACTCTGTCGTCGGCACCGACTGGGCCTCGGTCCGGCCGGCCTCGTCGTCGCACACCAGCGTCTTTTGCATCTCGCCCGCCATGTACCGCTGGACAATGCTCACCGCGGGGTTGCTGCTGCTGCCACTATCGCTCCCACTGGCTTCACTGTCCTTGAGCAGCAGATTCCGCCGCAGGTTGTCCATGACAAACGTCCACGCCTCCTCGGCATCCTGCTGTGCATAGCCGCCGCCGCCCGACCGCGACTGCTCGGCAAACCGCGGATTCAGCATCCGCACCGTGGCCAGGAAGCTGTCGGGCCGGTACGTCGCGTACGAGCTCGCCATTTGCGAAAACACCATCTTCAGCTGCCGCGCCAGCAGCAGCGACGTATTGGCCTGGTCCACCTCGAACCGGTTGACCAGCGAGTCCTGCAGCTCCGGCACCGACCGCATGGCCTGCAGCGACGCGTTGAGGTAGCACGTGTTGCCCAGGTTGACGAGGCCGCCCGGCGCCACCTGCAGGTCGCTGCCGGCCACGTCGGCGCTGCTCAGGTCCTCGAGGAACTTGGGCTTGTCCGAAGGCGCCTGCAGCCGCGTCGGTTCCGCACCGGGCTGGCCCAGCACCATAATGGCCTGGCCCGGCTTGAGGCCGAGCGTGCCCAGGTCCGTCTCGTCCTTGACCTGCTTGCCCTTGATCAAGATCTTTTGGTTCTCTGGCTGCACGCCCGTCAGGCTGTACACCTGGTACTTGAAGATTGCGCCGGGCTCGGAAATGTCCACGTCAATGTCGTATTTTTTGCCCTGGTGCCGAATGACGACTGTTTGTCAGCTTTGTCTTTTCTTCTTGTTCTAGAGGGCAACATACCAGGAATGACCTGCGCGGCCGAATCCACGTCCATGCTCGACATTTTGGCGTGTGGCTGTGAGTATAGCTGGAGGTAGAGCTGCGGATAGAGGCAAGAGTCGAGGAAGAAGGATCCGAGAGCGCGTCACTTCAAACGTCGAGACTGAATGTGGGAGAGGACGAAGCGGTTCTGCTGCCAAGGTCAGCACTCGTACAGACAAACAGAACACAATGCTGTCGAGCCAATCACAGACACAACGTACCGAGTGCAATATAGGTATGGCGTGACGTCGTACTGCTTTGGTGCTTGGTAGCAGGTGGTCGAATGCACAGAAGCTGCGGAACCAGCAAGAAACGTCAACTATTGGAGTTGGGCACCAGAAAGTCAACAAAACAGGAGGCAGCAGTGATGATGGCGCACCAGCTATGCGGGACAGTGACCCACTCTAGGTCCCCAGTGGCGGGGAGGCAAGAGCGCGGTCACGGAAGGGACGACAGTCCCTGGCGGCGTGGGAACAAGGAAATTCCGCAGCTCAGTCGAGATTCGGCCAATGGCGTTGTCACGTGATAATGTAATGATGTTCTCACCAACTGCTGTTTTCACTATACATCAATATATTTTAAAATATTTCAATTTGAAGTTGCTTTGTGTATTTGAGTTCAATTACTATTATCAAGAATCTGCTGTCGCAGGTAAATATGTTTAATAAACAATTTGATCAATCTGATATCAACAAAAACAATACTGTGCCCTTGTATGCAATTTCGTGAGCAGGCGAATAAAAAGACAATAACCACCCTAGACTATATAGCCGATAAACAATAGCAAATTCAAAATTCCTCCCAAATATATCCCAACACTAATCCCAGACAAACGGCAAAGGGCCAAAAAAAAAAAAAGAAAAAAATAGAAGAAAAACATCACTGAGGATGCTGCGCCGCCAGCCGCGCCAGGTTGCGCGCCTTGAGCACGTCCTTGGCCAGCCGCTCCGACAGGATGCGCATGCGGCAAAAGTCCTCGAGGTTGCCCAGCCGCCGCTGGTACGCATTGATCGAGTCGGGCTCCGCGCCCACAATGTCGTCCACGCTAATGTTCTCGTCATTGTACCGCCGGAACAGCTCCTGGTCGCGCTTCGACATGGGGAACTGCGTCTTGGCCTGGAGGGCAATCATTTCTTCCGTGGTCGGCCGGTCCGGGTCGCGCGGTGCTGCGCGGATGGCCTGAAGAAGGGATGACGACGTCGATGATGATGATGACGACGGTTGGTGCGACCCGGAGACAGTGGTTTGGGCGCTGCGCACCGGCAGCGAGGCGTCCGAGGAGGAGGAGGAAGTGGAGGACAATGATGATGATGACGACGCGGCTGGAGCCTTATGCGCCGACGAGGGGCAGTCGTACAAGCAAGGGTTGTCGGCCGGGTGGCGGCGCGGGCGCGGGGGTGGCGGCATGGCAGCAGAGTCGGCGATAGCAGAGGCAGCCGGGGCTGCGGTGGGTGCGACATGGCGCCTCGCGGGGGCAGGCGGCGGCGGCGGCGGCATGTCGCGGGTCTGCTGGGTATTTGGGACCGGCTGTGCAGCGGACTGGCCGGGCGAGGAGGTTTTATTTGTGCGGCGTGCCTTGTGCGGCCGCGCTGTTGATTGCTCAGGCACAGGGGCAATTGTGTGCTGTTGCTGCATCTCGGGCGACGTTTGCGGGGGCTGAGCAGGACGCTGCGGGTAGCTCGGCTTCTGCGCAACCACTTGACGTGGCGAAGACGGCGGGACCGACATGTGCTGCTGCTGCTGCACGTGCTGCTGCTGGAGTTGTTGCTGCGGCGGCTGCTGCTGCTGATACTGTATAGTCGGCTGTTGCGTCGGCTGCTGATATGTCGCCTGCTGCTGCTGCTGCTGCTGTGCTCCCTGATGGACTTGGTCCTGCTGTTGCTGTTGCTGCAGGTAGACTTGCTGCTGTTGGTGTGCCGCGACCAGCTGCTGGTGTTCGTTCTGGAGTTGCTGGTTGATTTGCTCTTGGTGGGCCTGTGCTAGTTGCTGCTGGTGTTCATAGTGGCGTTGTTCCTGCTCTGCCATTTGCTGCTGATGCTGTTCCTGCTGTGCCATCTGCTGGTGCTGCTGTTGCATCTGCTGTTGTTGCATCTGCTCATGCTGCATCTGCTGCTGCTGCGATGGTGCGTCGTAGTATTGTTCAGGGCTACCAGCGTAGCTGCAAAACGCTTCGGGTGACGGCGACGAGTGGTGTGATGGCGGGGACTGAGACGACAAGTAGCAAGGATTGCCGTTGAGATGACTGGGATAGACATTATTTGTCGGCGGCGACAGGCTCATATTGCGAGCAAACTGTTGCTGCTGTTGGAACTGTTCCTGCTGTTGGAACTGTTGCTGCTGCTGCATGTGGTACTGCTGGGCGTTATGGCTGTGGGGTGCCGCGTGGGCCGAAGCTCGCATCTGGTCCTCCTGCTGCTGCTGCATCTGCTGCTGCGATGCTGGCTCCGAGCCGCGCCGCAGCTGTGCCGGCTCTGGTGGCATGCTCGGCATAGCAGCTGACTCATACAAGGGCGATGTGTTGGTCACGCTCGACGTCGGTGCGCTCTGAGGAAAAGGTGCCGAGACGCAGGGTCCTGATGGCGGTGTATCCGGCAGCTGAATGGGCATGCTCATGAGCTGGTGGTAGGCGGCCGGATCGATGCCTTGGAAGCCACCGTTACTGGGCAGGGCGTACGGAAAGCCTTCACTGCCCAAAAGCATGTTCATGTCCATGGCGGACGCGTCCATGGTCATGTCCTGCAGGCCCATCATGTTTCCGTTGACGTCGGTCATCTGCATGCACAGGTCGGCGGGCATGCACAGGTTGAACATGTCCATGGACATGGGGAGCGAGGCAAAGTCGGCAAACTCAAGCATGGGCGGCGCCTGCTGGTGGTCCATTCCATTGCCGAAAAAGCCGTCGGCAGGGCCCGCGTTGGCCATGAGCGCGTACATTTGCTGCTGCTGTTGCTGGCTCTGCTGCTGCTGCATGAGCCCGAGCGCGCTGTCGAGATACGATGCGGCGGCGAGGTCGTCGGCCGGATCGGCATTGGCCTTGCGTTTCACGCCACTATTTTGTCTTGTCAGTCCGTGTCCGGAAAACGGGGGTTCGTCGCTGCGACAAGTTACACAAGCACAAGTGCAACGACGTGACGAACTGTTGCTTGTTGCAACGTTTTGAGACATACCTTGACATGCGAGCCGTATTGGAATCCATTGTACCGTTGATTCTGGAGGTGTTAGAACTTCGTCTGTTGCTGCTGTCTATGAGTTGTTGGTTTGTATTAACTCACTCGTTCGATGCTGTTGTTGTCTGGAGCGAGCACTCAAACCAGGTTGATATCCGCGTTGCACGACGCAACACCGTTGGAACGAGGCAGTTCTAGACACGACCGTTGGTTTCGGCCGTACGTGTGGCACGGAACGCTGTTGTCTTACCTCGCCGTTGGCAGTGTACGAGGCAAGGCGAGCAAGGTAGCAGAGTCAATTCGAAGTCGGAGACGATGGTTGAGTTAGCTGGTCCGGGACACAGCACCAGATGGCGAAGCGGTCAGAGAAGAAGATGTGCGGTAGGAAAGATACTTCACGATGTGATGTTATGTAAGAGGAAGGAATAGAGAAGACCTAGACGAAGACGAAGACGAGAAGAGTAAACGAGAAAAAAAAAGTTTCAGGATCAAGTGTACAAAGCCACGCGGGTGTAAGCTGTTTGGGTCTGGGTTCAAGTGTAAAAAGATAGGGGTCGGTCGACAAGGAAGTGTAGAAAGAAAAGATAGTGGAGGAGGTGATTCTCGGGCAAAGCGAAGGGATGAGATCATATATAGAGAAACGATGGGGTGGCGGGACGATAGGGTAGGGGAGGGAGGGCGAGGAGGCGAGGGTGCGGACGAGTCGAGGGGACAAAGTCGAAGACGACGCAAGGACAGAAGGAAGAGGCGAGGGAGGAGGGGTGAGACAGGCAGAAAGGCCGAGAGAGAGAAAAGAGGAAGGCAAAAGAGGAGAACGAGTGACAGAGTACTCGTACGCGTTGGGTTGGAAGGCAAGAAGCAGACGGCAAAAGAAAACAAGAAGACGATACAGAGTTGAGACAGAGAGGCCCACCAGCTGAGGGAACGCGGAAACGGCACAGGACAAGCCATGCCAAGTGGATAGGGTACAAAAGCAAAGAGTCACGCGTATCCACAGACCGGCGAGACAAGACCGAGCGGGCAGTGATCGTCTTTTTCGGTTTAGCTTTTACGAGTATGCAATTCGTGCTGTCTTATCCAACTGTTTAGATACGACTTGGCATTGTGTATGCAAGTACTCGCATTCTTTGCATGGCGAATGGAGAATGAGGCTCAGGGTACGGCGGTGTACGAGCGTACTCCGTACTCGTATCCTAGTGATACGGGTGACTGGACAATCATTACGGACATGCATCGGGGGGAGCTCTCCACATTCAAGGGCTGAATAAGACAGGGATATGCATAGAAACCATTGGACCATTGAACACATTTGCTGGGTTCTCGTACAGAGGACAGCAGCATGCATATTGCCAATGTCGATCGAAGGAGATGATGATACGAGATGCGAGATAAGTGAGGCGAGGTGAGGTGGACGAGAGGAGATGAAGAAAAAAGGTGAAAACAAGTCGAAGGAATTGCGAGTACGCGTACTCGCAGAAATAGAAAGAGAACAAGTCCAATCCAAGTAAATAAGTATCATAGACGGAGGATCAAAATTATAAGACACAATACGCGTACAGTCTGTGCGTATTCCTGGTATTTCCACTCGCGGGAAGTAGACTGTGCCGTTAGTCGCCGTGGACCTCGGGATTTGGATGCCCCGGGATTTTTTTTTTTTTTTTTTTTTTTTGGCTGGACTGGCACGCTGCTGGCAGCTGCCACCTCGTCCTCGTTTCAGGGGGGGGGGAGCAGCCAATCTCAGCCCCAGCGCCAATCGGCGCCTGCAACAGTGCTGGCCTAGGAGACCACGTCGCATGGTCCACTGCCAGTGCAGCATGCTTGTAGGTACTATGTAGCGTGGTAGAGGAGAGTTGCAGTACCAAAGCCAGAAAGTAGGCGGGAAGCGAGACGATCAGATCGAGAAAACTCCGGGTGGGAGCAGCAGGGACTAGGGGCTTTGGATAGGCTAAAACTAGGACTAGGGACCGACTAGGGACCGACTAGGACTACGGAGTAAGCTAAGAGTGCGACTACGAGTACTCCGTACGTACTCGTAGGGACCAGCTAGGGACCAGAGGCAGGCCAACAGGGTACGCTGGCAAGGGCCGGGCAAAGGGACTGATTGGCAATGGTGTAGCAGACTATCAGATATCAGATTGAGTCACGGACATGTAGCCACGAGAGGTAAGTATGTCTTGGAGTGCTGAGCATGACAAATGGAATATTGGTAGGATTGCGAGTAGTTTAGTAAAAAGGACAATCGCTAGAAATCGGAACAAGCAAGAAAATACAGGAGAGAAAATACTCGAACACAACAGGGAGAAGACGAAGCTAGAAGAAAGATGCAAGAACGTAAAGGGAAGAAGCGGGAAGAACATGCGAAAGGAAAGAAAAAGAAGCAAAGAAGTTTTAGAAAACGGCAAGGGAATGGGAAAACAAAAATGAAAGAAAAAAGAAGAAGCGCCCAAGTGAAACAAGATAACAAACGCTTACCTGTTAAACAAGAGGGGCAGACAAAGCTGATCCCACTAGAGGGGAAATGATACGGACAGATAAGTGTAGGGCAGTTGGCAGAAAATAGACAGCTTCTTTATTTTGATTTTTGAATCACCGAATGACAGCAGGATCATTTGATCCAGACCAGATTTACGACTCCGTACTCCGTAGTCTTCTACTCGTACGGAGTAAAGGATGCGTACGTGCTCGTATTCCTCTTTTGCCAGCTCAAGCCACCAACTCTGTCACTCTGTCATATGTCAGATGTCATTTTGCCTGTGCTGTGGGAATACCTACACGCGTATTGTGTCCTTGATTTACCTGGAGCACGCTAACAGGGTGCAGTTCAGCTTTTTTGCCGCCAAGACAAGCCAAGCCGCCTTTTCTTTTTTTTCTCGTCGCCCTTGCTTCCCCAGCTCCACCGCTCCCTCCTCTGTCCTCTTATCATCTCCGACTACCGCTTCGTACTTGTACTGTACTCCGTACGAGTACAGAGTACACCGTTCTTTTGCCGCTGGATTGCCGCTTGACTGACCAAAAAAACAAGTTTATCCGCATGGAATTTCGTGTCGACTTCCAAGTCCGCTCGAGGCAGAAAAAAAAAACAGACCCGGCGCCAGGTTTTAGCTCCAAACAGCGAGCAGGCCATTTCCCTGCACCCGCGCGGTATCTCCCGCATTGCAACTAAGCAGATAGCTTGCTAGTAACACGCTATTCTCGCTGGGTCTCCGGTACTTTTTCTATTCCCTTGGAAGGAAGGGAGAGACTTGTAAAACCGTCGCAGGCGCAACGTCGTCAAAAACAGACGTTTGCCGTTGCCCAAAAGTACTGCATCCGTCCATACCCCATACAAGTACATGCTTCTCACAGACTCTGTTCGACTGCTCGGGTATGACAGCAGCCTCGTTAATCTAGTGCAACGCGGGTGACGGGTGGCGGGCAGGCATGGCCCTTGTAGACGGCTGAGTGCAGGTCAAAAATCGTGGCAGCCACCTCGACGCTCATTCGCATTATTGACTCCAGAGGCTGTGTCTCACAACCCCGTCTCGCGCGGCAGGTCGCGGAGATAATTCCGCCCAATCAGCTGATCTGCTGATAGCGTGGGTAGCCCGTCTCAGCCAGCCACTGTTTGAGCAAGCCGACCCTCCGCAGCTTTTACAAGTATTTTGTGATCATACGAGTACTATAGACATGTGAAATCCGACAAAGCCGTTTGTCGTTGGAACGGGCGGCCTTGATTCTTGAGTTTGGCACTATTTATTAGCATCGTTCCAGTTCAAAAGAACGGCGGCGCGGCCACGGCCCTTCCCGTGACCCAAAGGACAAAGAACGACGAGCGATCACTAAAAAAATAGCCAGCTAAAAGTACGGACTACTAGTAGCCGGTCCTTTGTAAAAAGTCACACAAACGGATGAGCAAAACTCCATGACTTCGAACAACATACTCCGTACTCGTACCAAGTGTATTCGGAGAATCCCGAGGAAGTTTACAACCGGTGTCCCATCTTTCCTACGTCGCGTTGCGTCACCCTGGGCGATTTGGGCCTAGACGACGCCACAGAGCTGGAACACCACCTGAATAGGGCTAGCCTGCTACTCCGGGGTACGAGTATCATGATTTCACTTGGCACTCACCGAAACCTGTTCTGACCGAATCCTGGACACCAGACGCGTGCTTTATGTCGGGGTGTGTACGAGTACTCGTACTCAGTACTCACCGAGGAGTACGAAAGATAAGGCTGTATGCGTCCCCATTGGAGGGAGACCTACAAGGAACTGGCGGGCCTCCGAATACGAGTATGTCTTACTTGCTGTTTGACCTTGCGAGTACTGGACACGGTGTGAGCAGATTTGGGTTACAAAACTAAAAAAGGGAGGTACGAGTACTCGTACTCGTACGAAATGCTCCGTAGTTTCAGTAATGTGACAAGATAGACGAGGAGTGGTACTGGCGAGAAGTGACAGAACATAGATAGAAAAATACCAGTGAAAACTAAAAGTGATAAGTGGAAAGAATGAGAATATAATGAAAATTGAAGCAGCTCCGAATGATGCGTGACACGATTGAGAGCTATTTGGCCTTTTCTCATTTCTTTCTCTCATTTCTTTCTCCTCGTACGATATTCTAGTGAACGCTATTACAGCAGCCCGTCAGCATGAGACCACTTGACAAGCCGACAGGGTCGTTCACCGGCATGGATAACAATGAAACGAGGCGTTGCTGTGGCCAATGGAATATCATAAAACTGTGGATCCAGTGGCTTAGTCATCTTATAAACAGTACAAAGTGCAGAGAAACGAAGCAAGTGTACTATATGCACCGCTGTCAAGAACATAGTGTTGTAACTATTCCAGTCAACATGACAGTGCACCCCCGTCGGCTGCTTACCAGAGACTTACGCAATGATCAAACTCAAACAGCAGTCAAAATAGAGCATTGAACAATAGTATTTTGGAGTATCAATAAATATTGGCATAAACAAACAAGAACGAGAGAAAAGATAAAAGATGAACAAACCATAAAGACAAACCAGGTGAACAAAAACCATAAGATATCCTCCAAGCTCCACCAGTAACCTTCAAATAACCTCCCAAGTCCATGACAACCCGTGAATGCAGTGATTCGTACCCAGTTAACACACCTATCGACTCCGCGTGGCAACCGGCAGTGGCTGTCTTAGGGGCAGCACTTGACGCCGCATCTGGGCGTGCCCTTGCTGCTGCTGCTGCCGCATCATCGGCCCCAGTCCCGCCTGCTCGAGCCGCTGCTGCTGTGCTCGCCGCTGCTCTTCCTGCAGAGCCCGCCGCTGTCTGCTGCGCTCCATCTCTTCTTCGCCGGCCAGCTCCTCCTCTTCTTCCTCGACCAGGTCCTCCTCCGCTTCCGTCTCGTCTTCTTCCTCCTCCTCGTCGTTTTCTTCGTCGTCTTCCACGTCGTCGTCGTCCTCCTCCTCCTCGACTTCCGTCTCCTCCTCTTCTTCCGCATCTTCCTCTGGCTGCGTCTCCAGCGGCCGCATGTGCTCCTGCAGCTCCCGCTCCTTTTGCTGCCGGTACCGCTCGGCGTTGCGATCGCGCTCGCGTCCCAACTGCGCCTGGCGCTCGTGGTGCTGCCGCATCAGCTGGCACTGCACCGTCTGCTGCTGCTGGCGCGCCTGTGCGGCGGCGTCACCACCTTTTGCCAGGATCGACTGCTGCCGTGCGCGCGCGTGGGCGGCCAGCAGCACGGTCGGCGGCGGGTGTGGCTTGGGGGGAGCGCGGGCGACCTCAGCCAGGTAGGCCATGACGCGCGGGTTGGTGAGCATCTCGGACTCGCTGCGGGGCATTTCCTGGAGCGCGTCGAGGTGCAGGCGGTGCTGGGCGGGCTCGGCGGGCCGGCGTTGCAGCGCGGGTCGACTGTGGCGGTAGTTGTTGGCGGCGACGGAGGTGGTGGTGGTGGTGGTGGTGATGTTGTTGTGGGGGGTACTTCTCGAAGATGGGCGTCTCTGCCGAGACGGACCTGCTTGTGCGTCTTTTTCGACGGGACGCTGTGCGCGGGCCTTTGCTTGTGCCCGCGCTGGTGCGGCATCTCTTGCAGTCTTTTGGGTCTTTTCAGCCTGTTCAGCCATTTCGGCCATTTCGGCAGCTGCCTTTGTCACCACTGCCTGCGTGGCCGCCACCTGCGTGGCCGCCGCTGCCGCCTCGCCCACCCCCGGAATGGTCAGCTCAATGTCCTTGTCGCAAAACATGGCCTTGCGCGCCAGCGCGAGGTCGACGGCGGCACTCTCGGCGCACGTCATGTGCATGGTGTCGGTGTTGGCAGTGCGCGCGTCGGACTCGGCCACGGCACAGAAAAACGAGCACGGCGAGCACAGGCCAAAGTCGTTTTTCGCGGCGTGCAGGCTGCAGCCGTGGCGGTTGAGGTGCGCGCAGATGCCCTCGCCGCGCTGGCGCTCGCGCTGGCGCACGGCCTCGAGCTGGCGGTAGCGGTCGTCCATGAGCTCGTCGAGGTCGTCGAGGTTGAGGTCGCTGCCGCGGCGGTAGCCGGGCACGGCCAGGGCCTGCGTCGGGCGCGCGAGCCGTGGATTGGGAGGAGGCATAGTGGTAGATGATGGACTGGGACGACGAAAAGAACAAAAGGAGCGACCCGTAGGAATGGTTCTTTGGTGTAGGGCAGGGTGGTACGCAGTAGTCCCTGTCGCTGGCACTAGAGTGGAAAGGAGGGTCGTGGGGTGGATGGCACCGGGCTGTCGGTACGTGGCCAAGGGTGTTGGTGTTGTGGTATGGGGGAGAGAGAGAAACGCTGGAGCTGATGGAAGGCAATGGAGAATGTCGTCGAGGGGCGTCCGACTTTATCTATTGCTTCGGCTGGGTTGGAGGATCATGCAAACATCTAGCATTCGGGAATGAAGAACGAGTACGACAGATGCAAAAGAAACACTGCCTCCCAGAGAACGAAGAGGGCGCCAGGAATGAATGTCTCGCGTATTGACAATTCAGGCACGTATTCCGGTCCATCAGCTCTCTATTGAATATAAAAAGAAAGCAAGAGTAAAAGAGAGCAAAACGTGAGACATCTTAGTGCTTATCCCTGAGGCGCAAGAGGACGCCGGTCGCGAGCTTTTTTTTTTGTTTTGTTGTTTTGATACAGTAGATCAATATAGGCATGACTGACAAATAATAAGACCAGAAAGGAATCACTAGATGAGTTCAAGCTCAAGCTCAAGCTCAAGTTCAGTCCAAATCAAGTTCATGTTCAACCCAAATCAAACTCAAATTCATATTCAGTTGGCTACCACTCACTTCAGTCAAGTCACCCATAACTCAAATACAACTCAGATACCAACATCCCGCGGCTCTGGATACTAAACCCGTCTCTAGGGACCGTGCTTGACACGGATGCGTGATCTACGATGCTGCATACCCCAGATACCGCACAGTGCACTGCGCGTCAGACGGCCGCTGATTGGCTGCCGCCACATTGCAAGGGATGGGCGGAACCGTGGAAGTCTTCCGCGACGTCTCGCCGAGCGGCCTCTTTTTCTCCCTGGCTGTCGTCTGCTCGTCTTTTCTCGCCTTTTCTCGTCTTTTCTTCCTTTTGTTTGTTACTTTCCCATCACATCCGTTTCTTGCTGCATGCCATTTCATTCCAAGACAGCCCAACGACTCTGACAAATAGAGTCGGGCCATCAGATACAACAGCCACACTGTCTCAGCTGCTATCTCTAGTTGGGCTTCAGCTGCCCAATACCTCCCTCCCCTCTTCGTTCCTTTTCTTTCCTTTTCTATTCTCTACTTTCCCCTCCTCTCCCTCCCCTCCTCCAACTCTACCCCTTGCTTTGGAATGCTGCCTCCGGCCGATCAAGGCGATCATTCTTGTTATTCTTGTTTGATTTTCCATACTCCATTCCATTCTCTTTTATTCGTACTCGTAAACTCATTTGGGTCGGCGCAAATCCCTCGCAACAGCCTCGTTTTGCTTCGAAATACCCGCGATGCCCCGTCCAGTATTCGACAACTGCCAACATATGGAAGAACCATCATGTAATCGCCACAGATAACACAATGGAACAGCCAGTCTCAGTATTTGCCATCACGTCGCTGCCCGAGCCAGCTTGAAACAAAGAGTCTCAGCAAAAGTGTAGTAATAACGCACGACAGCGATGCACGGGTACGTTGCCCGGACGGGGCCGGGGCTAAACACGGGCTTAAGCCTCGCGCGATCCGGCATTGAAAGTAGAAAAACCACGGCAACACCGGCAGGTAGGTCGAGGCGATAGTCTCTCGTCTTGCTGTTTGGGGGAATGTCCGAGTGAGTGCGACAGTTCACTCATCACCGTAGCAAGTGGTAATGTTTTTAATTAAATATGAATACCTTTCTAGCCTTTTTACTGCTTCAACTATTTTGATAGACGATTTGTTTCTTATTTTTTCAAAAGTAGTCACGGAAGGAGATGATTAACTCCGTAAACAGGATAAAGAGTTAACCTTTTCGTACTGTCGTTTTTTACTATCCGTACTATAAATACATACCAAGAAATGGATTTTTGCACTAATCCCAAATAAAGAAATCTTCAAATACCAAAATGTAAGAAGTCTTCGCCAAATACGTCGCCAGATACGTCGCCAGCTACGTCGCTAAATACGTCGCTAGATACGTCGCCAGCTGCGTCGCCAAACGCGAGATGCGTCGCGAGATATGTCGCGAGATGCATCGCTAGATACGTCGCCAGATACGTTACCAAGTACGTCGTTAGATACGTCGCCAAATACGTCGCTAGATACATGGCCACATACGTCGCCAGATACCGAGATACGTCAAAATCTAACATCGATCTACTCCAGGTTGTCGACGGGAAGACGCAAAGATTCAGTAGAAGTCAGCCAATACATTACGTGTACGATTAGTCATACATTGATCAGCAAATTTGGTAGTTTTCTTGCTTGTTTCGTATTAGTGTACGCATCCAGCTGGGATACCCCTGTAAGCAAAATCACTAACCAATAAGGTTGCTTGAAATGGCCCCACCCGATGTATTTATAGTACGGATAGCAAAAAACGATAGTACGAAAAGGTTAACTTAGAATAAAATGCTTTATTTGATTACAATATGCTGCACTGCATAGCCATCCACAGAGTTGATTTGACAATGGCCAATCGTTTGCACCAAGAGTGAACAAGACTACTTTTCCTTTGTGTCTACCACGACAACAACACCATTGTCCTGGCGCAACAGTACTATTGTCTGGATAGTTCAAACCGACAACAAAGAGACTCAATAGCAAAATAAATACGCTGTCCCCTCTAGCCTTTTTTTTCTTTCCTAGTTTCTTTTTCGACAGGATAGTTCAAACTTGTCAACGTCTGTTCTTCCATTCACCTGCTGCTGTTTTGGGGGTTTGTAGAACAGGTCGTTGTAACAGGTCGTTGTAAACGAGGCCACTGTTCCGACTTGTCGCTCCAATGTCTCCCTGCAAGCTGTGGCTGGCGCTGGACAACAACACGACTGGATGCAGTGCGTGCCGCGTGTCGACACTGAGTGCGACCATGATCGTCGTCGTGCCGTCGCAGGCGGCGCATTGTGGCGGAGGCAGCTGCGACTACAACAACGGCATGGTCAGTCCACGCACGAATCTGACGTACGGCGGGCAGACTTTGATGGAAAAGGTTGCATCGGCATCGTCAGTAGGTGCGACCACCCTGACTACAAACTCTGGCAGCCGGTTCGTGACAGGTAGGAGGGCCATGTCTGCGCCAAACTTGTCCTTTTCTTCCAGTGTGTACTTTATTCCCTCGAATAAATGAAACGGTAGGTGATTAGAAACAGCCAAGCGGTGAGTCCGATATGCGAAACTAAATGAAAGTTGCCTTTATTCGTGCATTTGTAGAACAATAGCTGTTGCCTCGTTTTAGGCCAATGATTGTTAGATTAATTGATAGACGGCGATTGAAGTGCATATCGTGAACATGGCCGTGTCACAGATTTAACACGACATGGTTTTGGCGTGGCAGAGAAGCCAACTACGATCTGCTATTCAAACAGCTGCATTGTTCTTCAAGACAAGCCGTGCACAGTCATCCTCCAAACAAGGCCAGACACAGCGAATCAGTATAGCTGTATCATAGCTTGCCAAAACATACAACATGACATAAATATGATATCCGACGAGTAAGTAATGAGTGGACATGATGTGAAAACAATGCGTGAACTAGTCGGCTGTAATCGTTCAGAGACTTTTTACAGACAGGCAAGCGAACAAGTATCAGACGATGACACCAGTATATATAGGATGGATGGCAGCTTGTTCTCTTTGGTGACCACAGCATCAGCAACAACATCAGCACATCATGTCGGATCAAGTCAATCAACACGTCGGTACCCCGGTGACGATCGGCAACCGGAAATACATTATCGACGCGCTGGGCGTCATCTACCCGGTGGACACTGACGACACGCCGAGCAGCGTCAGGGCGGCGGACTCTGACAGCAGCTCAGACGACACCTTTTACACAGCGGTCACCCACCAGTCGGAAGACACGGTCCAGACGGACGACGTTGTCACCGACAATGTCAGCCCGGAAGACTCTGTCCAGACGGCGGACGACGTTGTCACCGACAATGTCAGCGCGAAGGACAGATTGGCCGCCGTGGTGGACCACTTGGCCTCGTACTCGGATGACGTGAACAGCGTCGCCTCGGACGAGGTGGTCCTCGTGACCATCCCGGACGATTTCAACACGCCGGCCACCGTCTACACGGAGAGCACCACGCGCTACCTCAAGCTGGCCTGCCACACGTTCAACTTGGCCTCCTTTTCGCGCAAAGTCCTGCTCATGTCCAACAAATGCCGCACCATCTACCCTACGGTCGTCTTTGGGATCTGGCGGTGGTCGGACTTCTTTGAGAAGCTGCGGTGCCGCTACATCAACATCTTGCAGCGGCCCGACTTCCTGCCGTCGCGCAAGGAGCGCGCCTTTGACGTCGATGTCTACAACTATTTGTTTGACGCCGACGGCAGCGCGCGCCCAGAGAACGAGCTGAGCTCAGAGGACTGGTGCTGGCGCCCGCGTGTCCGCGACCCTCTGCGCTATGCCGTGACCAAAATGGCGACAAAAATGAATATGATCGGGCTGCCAGTCTCCAGTCTTGCTAGGAGTCACGGTCTCGTCATGGATCACCTGGAAAAGGTGCAGTACGGGACCGGGGATGGTCTGAGCAATGCGGTCAGAGCATGCGTGCGAGGGTGAGTTGCAGAGTACTCGTATGCATTTGTGCGTTTGTGCGTTTGTGCGTTTGTGCGTTTTTTTGCTCACCGGTTCAACAGATCTGTGTTTTTTCCCTCGGATTTTTTCCCTGCCTAATCTTGCATAGCGAGTGCAGGATCGTGCATATAAAGTGCAGAATCTCGCACTTTGTGTGCAGGATCGTACTCGTACATGTTCAAGAGAGATTCAAATTCTTCGAGATTGTCACAAAAGCCACAGTTTTGGATAAAATTGAAGAGTGTTGGGATCAGATAGCTACGGATTTGTTTGTTAGATGGAGGGAGGATAGTCACAGAAGTTATCGAAATTGCAATTGAGAAGCAGGCTTTTTTCATTTTTTCATACAGAAATAGAGCATCAGCAGAGTGAATGTAAACATGATCACGTGACCAACAACAGGTAACGAAATAAAATGAGGAAAACTGCATTGACGTCGTCGTTGCCACGAGAAGACACTAGGAAGCAGTCCGACGACCCGTGCTGTCCTTTGTAGATGTCGACAGTCTGCAGGCGGCAGGGCACGCCGCTGTCGTTGATTGTCGCCCAATACCGACACAATGAGACCGATCGGTGTGTTCGCTACCACATCCATACACTTACTTGCCTGCCACAAGAACTAGGCTGGCCGTGGCACTAATGGGATGCAACTTTTGACAGCACACACGCAGCGGCAGCCATGATCAAGCGCGAACTGGCTAGCTAGCTGCTTTGCGTACTCTGTATCACGTGGGCTACGGCGAGACAGGGTGTCGTGTTTGGGTGGTAGAAAACTGCATAAGCGACACGGAAGCAACTACAAATGATGCGCATTAGTCTGGCCAAAGGACGGTCGGAAAACCAATCCTTTGCGGCCAAGTCAAGCCGTCAGAAACAAGCGTCAGGAACAAGCGTGTGGCCATGGCTGACGCCAAGGAGCAGGGGTATTTTGGCCCCACATGGCGGAAGTGTTAGCCTCAAAAACAAGGCGTGGGGGTGTGGGGGTCACGATTGTTGCGGCTAGTGGCAGACGAGTGGCTGAGAGGCTGCAAGGAAACCGGACAAAGACGTGACAAGATGTTTCAAGGACAAAGCGACAGACATACAATGACAGACCGCATTTACTGTTACCGTCTTTGCAAGTCGCGGTCTGTGTTCTTTGTCTTGCTGTGTGCCATGCAGCGACCTGCACCGTCACGTGACAGCTGAGGTGTAAGTGTTCAGTGAACACGGACCGCATCGTGTCCGGGAACAAAGAAGCCTGCTGTCCATTGTTCATTGTGAACAGAACGAGTGGCAAGCAGTTGTCCAGGTTGTATATAGTTCATACGGCCGCGGCAAGACACTGCTGCCCGTCCGTAGCCGTAGACTTTTTACGCCCCCCCCCCCCCCCAAACCCAAAAAAACATGTGCATCGCCGACGACTACCGCTACGACTGCGTCGCGTGCGCGCGCCCCATCGAGGGCAACACGGTGATTATCCGCTTCTGCCGCTCCCGGGACCAGGTCAGCTGGATGACGCTGGCCGGCGGCCGGTTCGTGGTGCCCGGCACCGACATGCCCATTGTCTTCCCCGCCGACGAGAGCCGCGTCAAGTACTACGACGGCGCAATGGGCTTTGGGGTGCCCGAAGCGGAGGACGACGACAAAAAAACCTTGCTGCTTGACCCCGACGGCCGCATCCCGCACCGGTACTTTTCGGTGCAGCCGGTGTACGGCGGGATTGCGTTCTGCGACGAGTGCCGGGGCGCCAAGCGCGGGCGGGAGCGCGGGGTCGCACGGAGGCTGTACCGGAGCACGGACCGGGCGTACGGAGACGACATGGGGACGGCGTTTGCGCGGAGCCAGGCGTGGCGGAGGGCTGGTGATGTGGCCGAAGAAGAGAGGGCGTTTGAGAATTTTGAGCTCTGCGATATCAAGATCCGCACCGTCGATCATGCCGGCGACGTCGAGACCGACGATGACGAGACCGATGACGTCGAGACCGACGATGTCGACAATGACGACCTTGAGCTTGACGACAATGAGACCTATGTCGAGACAGACAACGACACGGACGACGACACCAACGATGACACCGAAACCGAAACCGACGACAACCCCGACACGGACAAGTGGTACCGCGTCCCCAGCCCGTCCCAGTACGCAGCCTACCACGCCACAGCCAAGTGTGCCATCATGTAAGTATCCTGTGTGATTTTTGTTATATATACGTCTAACTTGCGCAGTTTATATACTGGTATAATTATAGGACACATCTGGGTGGCCTATGCCCAGCACCATACGGCCATCACGTATGCACTTCCAGAAGGCATAGACTATGAAGACTGCCTTGAGTTTTTCTGGGAACCTCTGTCTTCCTCCTGGGAGCCTCTGTCTTCCGTCTGGATAGCATTTGCCATGTTCTTGCTTGTAATATTTCAAAAATAAATCGGATATCCTATAGTCTATAACTCCAATCATAACGTGAATCATAACCCAAGTTAATCTAACCAAACCACCACGCCAACAGATCGACCCTGCCTTCACGACGCCAAGTCACCCCCTACCACTCCAAATCACGCATCCCCCGCCGCCCCAGCGCCGCAATCAGCGGCGCCTTGGCCCGCTCGCTCTTGACCTGCACGGCGCGCTCGGTGCGCACAAAGTACACCGGGCACGTCATGTTCTCGCAGCGCACCTCGTCGGTGGGGGCCAGGCCGGCACAGCTGCGGCACCCGGCCATGATCTCGTGGTAGGCGAGCTCGGCGGCGCGCAGGCGGTGCTGCAGGCGGGCCAGGGTGCCGAGGTTGTCCTTGGCGCAGGTCTTGCAGAGGATGGGGTTGTTGGACGAGGGAAATTCGTCATTGTCATTGTCCGGGATGCCCGTCCACCGCCTCCGTCGCCGCACCGGCTGGTCACACCGCGCACAGTGCGATCCCTTCAACCAGATATCCAGCGTATGGTGAAGGCTCGCACCCCCGCCGCCGCCCGGCCCCGCCACCATCGGCTGCGTCGGCGCCGGGTCGACGGTCCGCAGCGCCACGGGCCCCTTGGGCATGGCCGTGTACCAGCGCACGACGTCGACGCCGACGAGCCGCAGGATGCGGTCGAGCGGCGGCAGGACGCTGTTCTGGATGTAGTAGTCGGCGTCGAGGCGCAGCGCGCGGTTGCGCACCACGTCCTCGGGCGCAACGCAGCGGTCACGCAAAGGGGTTCCCGGTGCGCCGGCGACAACGACATAGGGCACGCGTTCGCCGTGCACGAGGGTGGCGCGCGGGTCGTGGGCTTGACGGCGCGACGCCACAACAGCTCCCGGGGGTGGTGCGCGGTAGCCGTTCGCAGGCGCTTTGACCTCTTTGGAAAACAACATGTCGGCCAGCGACACGCGGCCGTGCAGCACGGCGTCGAGCTGCTGCTGCACAAAGGCCTTGACGCGGCTCAGGTCGGCTGTGTCAAAGAGCAGGCGCAGGCTGGCCTCGAGCACCTTGCTGGCGACGGGGGACCCATCGCGCCGCACCGTCTCGATGCCCTTGGCGTCAAACACAGGCTCGCGCTGCTGCGGCGTCTCGTACTTGTAGCCGACGTAGCGCTTCTTGGCCAGCAGCACGCACGGGTGGTATACCTTTTCAAACTTGAGGCGCACCGGGTGCGGGTTGACCGCTGTGACCGCTTGGGCCATCTCGGCACCCAGCGCAAACGCCTGCTGCTTCGTACGCCCTGGAAGGTGCACAAACAGGCTGTCGGTGTCGCCGTAGACGACCTCGGCGTTCCAGCGCGGCACGGCGTGGATCAGCGCAATGGCCTTGTCGAGCGTCTGGCGGCCCGTCTGCACAATGCTGTCGGCCACCTCGACGCACGGCATGCGGCCGGAAAACGACGCCGACGTGTAGCCGTACGTGACGTTGGCCAGCAGCTTGAGCGCCAGCTGCCGGTTGTTGAGCCGCTGGCGCTCGGCCACCTTGCCCGCAGGTGTGGTCTTCATGGCCGCCTTGACCATGGCCCGCGTGTCCAGCAGCTCGCCCAGCATCTTGGCCAGCAGCGACTGCCGCGTCTGCGCGCCGACGTACATGGTGCCGGTGGGGGACACGACGAGGCCGAGCCGGTGCAGCTGGGCGAGCAGGCCGGGGGGGCGCTCGTAGGTGGTGAAGCCCATTCTCTTTGCGTTTTGCTGCTGATACTTGGCAATGTCGTCGTCCTCAGGCACATCCTTTGCTCCCGTTGCTCCCTCCTTTCCTCCCTCCTTTCCTCCCTCCTTTCCTTGCTCCCCCCTCTGCCTCTCGTGATACATCACATCCAACCTCCCCGCATACGTCGAGTAGCACAGATTATAAGCAATCATCAGGCTCGGGTACAGGCTCGTAAAGTCCAGCACCACCACGGGGCTGCTGTACAGCGCACTGCGCGGCTCCAGCACCAGCGGCTGGCACGCCGCCGCGTTCTGCTGGCCCACCTGCTCGTGGCTCGGCGACGGCAGCACGTAGTTTTCCGGCTTGGCCACGCGCAGCATCACCGACTCCACCTTGAACTGCGACCCGCGCGCCAGCACCGACGCAAAGTCTGTGCCGAGGATGCGCGCCTGCTCGCTCGTGCGTGCCACGAGCTCCGTCGTCTCGATCAGGGCCAGGCTCACTGCCACGCGCCGCCGGTAGTGCTGCACGAGCCGGCTGGCGTCGCGCGCGCGGCCACTCGCCGACCACGCCGTCAGCACGTGCGGGCGGTAAAAGGGAATCTTGCGACCGAGCACGTGCCACGCCGCACTCTCCAGCGTGTACTGCCTTAGACTGACATCCGCCCGCATCGCCTGGTTGATCGACAGCATGTACCGGCCCGTGACGTCCTGGTTGTGCTCGTGAAAGGGGACCACGCGCGGCTGGGCCACGCGCGACAGGGCCGCCCACAGGTCGATGCCCAGCTGCACCGCGCGCTCGCTCAGGTAGCCCCACGACGACGACACAATCTCGTAGCCCGCCAAAATGTCCGGGTCCAGCGCGTGCACGAGCGTGACCACGGCCTCGATCAGCGCGCGCTCGTCCGCCACAACGTCCGCCGTGCAGCAGTCCTTTAACGGTCGAGCCACCGAGATGACGCCGCCGTTGCGGTCCCCCAAGTGCAGGCCGCCGGCAGCATCGTCAGACGGCATGGCTCCTCCCCCCGACGCACGCCAAAACACATACTCGACGGCATCCCGCTCGGGGTTGGGCAGAAACACGCCGCGCGACGTCGCGTGCACCTCGAGGCACAGCACGCGCATGTCGGTCTTTAACGTCTCGCGCGGCTGCCGCAGGGCATCACGCTCGGTCTGGGTGAGAATATTTTTGGCTGGCAGCTTTTGAGTCGGAGTCGCGCTGCTGTCCCACGTTTGCGACGACTTGGCTGTTTTTCCCTCGACGCGCTCGGCCGCCAGCCACGCCTCGACCGACCGCTGCGACGGCGGCTCCACGGCATACTCCCACGACCGCGTCGTCGCCTGTGGTCCGCCTAGGCCTGCCTGCTCGTCGGCATTGTCGTCGTCGTCCACGGCCTCGTCGGCGGCAGCATCGTCGTCGTCGTCGTCATCGGCGTGCGTGCGCAGATCCGCTGGGTTGCTATAGTGTGCGTCCTTGTGAACCTCGTCCGGTCCAAACTTGTGCATTGTCGATAGCACGCTGGCCACGGTTGGTGGTCGTTTGGAAATGGCATACACGTTGCCGTAGAGATGACGCAGCGGCTGACAATTACGAGATGACCTCGACTTGGGCTCCCTCTTGCTCAGCACTCTGGCGACAGTGTTGTCCGCACTCGGCGTTGTCGTTGATGCCTTGTCTGTTGTCGATGCCTTGTCCGTCGTGGTGGACTGCCTCGTCGTCACCTGAACTTGCCCGCTGCTGCTCGACTTGCTCTCCGGCTGCGACAGGTTGCTGCTCTGGCTCGCAAACGCAGACTTGACCACGGGATACACTTGCGATAGCGAACGCTGGCCCTCCTTGAGGACGTCGCCGTTCTTCTTGCGCGTCGCCACGTCCTGCGACCGAGACAACGATGACGACGACTGGCTCAGCCGGTAGTCGACCAACACGACTTCCAGGTTCGTGTTGAACTCGGGCAGAGGCGTTGCCGTCGTGGACCTCGACTGCCGCGTCTTCTTCTTCTGTGTGCCCGACGGCGTGCTGCTCGATTTCGGCGTGCCCGCCACCAGCGGACTCGGAGTTGGCTCGCGCTTGCGCTTCATCATGTGCTTGTTCTCGGTCCGCTCCGCCATGGGGTAAAACACCTCGACCGCCTGCCGCAGCGTCGGCAGATGCTGCTCGTACGACGGCCGCGGGGCTGGCAGTTCCGTGCTGTTTGTTTTTGCTGCTGCCGCCTCCCGCTGCTCCGCCGCAATAATGTCGGCCACCTGCTTGCGGTACTCGTCCTCGTGGATCCACGACGCCGGCGTGCGCCGCGGATCCGACGACGTCGCCCCGAGCTGCGCAAACGCTTCTTGCGTGCTCAGCAGGTCCCAAATCTTGCGCGTCGCCGCATCTTTTTTCCCCTTTTTATCGTACTTGCTGGCCATTTCGCGCCACAGCGCCGCCAGACTGTACACGAGACGGTCGTTTTTCGCGTTGGGCACCTCGGGGATGGTGTCGTGCTGCCACCGCTCGGGCACGGCATGCCGGTTGCGGATCTGGTGCGCGAAAATGTCGACGTGCACCGGACAGCTGGCACGGGCGTCGGTGTTGGCTGGCCGTAGCCGGGCCTGCTCAGCCTCGAGAACGTCGCAGCCATACAGGTTGTAGTCGGTCATGAACTGCAGCAGAAACGGAATGTGCGACTCGTGCGGCATCAGGGTCGGCAGCCCAGCCAGGCGACCCTTGCGGAACAGGTCGGCAACACGCGTCACGGCGGCCGGGTCGTACAGATACACCTTGAGGTAAGGGCGGAAGCCGACATGGAACCCGTAAAAGGGCACGCCGCGGACCAAGATGACAGCGAGCACGGCGCGCTTGCCCACAGCTTGGTCGACGCCGCGGCGGATGTTTTTGATAATGTCGTCAATGTCGGCAATTCTCATGCTGTCATCATCGAATGGCACATAGAGATACGGAAAGATGCCGTGGATGTGTGCACAGGCGGTCCGGCCGTCGGCAGCCGCGCCAAAGACGCGCACAATAGGCACGCGTACCTCCTTGGCCGCATCGTTTCCGCCGTTGCCGTCATTGCCGTTGTCGTTGACGTTGTTGGCCGGCTTTGGGGGACTCTTGATAATGGGCGCGCGCGAGGCTGCAAAGTCGACGTCGGTCGGGGGTGCCAGGCAGTAGTCGATGCAGTGGAGGCGCACCTGGAACATTTTTCACGTACAAGGCATGGTGTTGGCTGGGTTGATGCACATTGCTGTGGGTGCTTGTGCTGTGTCTGTCGCGTACTGATGATATCACGACATTTTGCGTGTCAGCGTGTGAGACGCGTCTGATAATATGTACTAATGCAGAACAGACAGCCTGCCTATTCGGGCCATATCGCTCTATCCGACCGTGACGTAATGTGGTCCCATTTCTCTTATCCTTGTTCTCCTTAGAGGTCACGTGGAACAGCTACCGCTGGAAGCCGACGCCGCAATTTGCGTGTTGCGGAGCTCTCGAGGCAGGCAACCACGCCAACAACGCCCCCCAGCCACCTTTTGGGCCGCGACATCGCCAATTCCTCCCACGACAATCTGCAACGTTCGGCTGGCACGGGGCTCTTCTTTTCAGCTCTTCTTCCTCCTCCTCCTTTGTCTCACAGCGAACCAGTCATCTACGAAGCAAGCTTCGACTACCCCTCCTCCTCCCATCACCATCCGGGAACACCTGACCCCGAGGGCATCGTAGCCCATCATGGCGACCCAGGCACATGCAAAGTCGGTGCTGTCCTTTTTCCTGCAGTCATACCATTCGCCCGTCGAAGCTTAAAACTAACCATTGGCCAGGACCGACCGCGAGCTTGCCGTCAACATCCAAAAGGCTACCAACCCCGACGAGACCGCACCCAAGCGCAAGCATGTCCGGAGCTGCATTGTCTACACCTGGGACCACAAGTCGTCCCTGGCCTTTTGGGCCGGGATGAAGGTGTGAGTTTGTGTTGAGTCTTTCTTTATCCTGTCTAGAGCTACCGCTAATATGCCACCGCCAGCCAACCAATCCTCGCCGACGAGGTCCAGACCTTCAAGGCCCTCATCACCGTCCACAAGGTGCTGCAAGAGGGCCACCCCGTCGCCCTCAAGGAGGCCATGGCCAACCGCAACTGGATCGAGTCGCTGAGCCGCGGCTCCGAGGGCATGCGCGGCTACGGCCCGCTGATCCACGAGTACGTGCGCTACCTGCTGGCCAAGCTTGCCTTCCACCACCAGCACCCCAACTTCAACGGCACGTTTGAGTACGAGGAGTATCTGTCGCTCAAGCTCATCAACGATCCCAACGAAGGATACGAGACCATTAGCGACCTCATGTCGCTGCAGGACAAGATTGACACCTTCCAGAAGCTCATCTTTGCCCACTTCCGCCACTCGGCCAACGAGTGCCGCATCTCGGCCCTTGTGCCGCTCGTCCAGGAGAGCTACGGCCTGTACAAGTTTGTCACGAGCATGTTGCGGGCGATGCATCAATGTATGTTCCTTTAGGTGACCCAACAACGATGGGCAGTCTGCTAACCCATAACTGCACAGCCACCGGCGACGACGATGCCCTGGCCCCCCTGCGCGAACGCTACGATGCCGAGCACTACCGCCTCGTCAAGTTCTACTACGAATGCTCCAACCTGCGCTACCTGACGTCGCTCATCACCGTGCCCAAGCTGCCTCCGGACCCGCCGAACCTGCTCGCCGACGAGGGCACCGCTCCCGCACTGCCCGCTCGCCCTAAGCAGGAGATTGAGCGTGCGCCGTCGCCGGCCGCCGCGCCCAAGTCGGACGAGCCCGACGAGATGTCCGAGTTTTGGAAGAACGAGCTGGACCGCCAGAACCAAGAGTACGCAGACCAGCAGCGCGTGCTCGAGGAGCGTGCGGCCCAGCAGGCCCTGGCGCAGCAGCAGGCGGCGATGCGGGCGCAGCAAGAGTTTGAGGAGCAGCAGCGGCTGCTGGCCGAGCAGCAGCGGCGCGAGCAAGAAGCGCTGGCAGCGCAGCACTCGCAGTGGCAGACACAGGGCCGGCTGGCGGAGCTGGAGCGCGAGAACCTGAATGCGCGCGCGCAGTACGAGCAGGACCAGCTGCTGCTGCAGCAGTTTGACGCGCGCGTGAAAGCGCTCGAGGGCGAGCTGGCGCAGCAGCTGGACAACTACAACCGGCAGCAGGGGGCCAAGGACGACCAGGTGCGCGCGCTGCAGGAGCAGGTCAACACGTGGCGCAGCAAGTACGAGGCCCTGGCCAAGCTGTACGCGCAGCTGCGGCACGAGCACCTGGATTTGCTGCAGAAGTTCAAGACGGTGCAGCTCAAGGCGGCGTCGGCGCAGGAGGCCGTGGACCGTCGCGAGAAGCTGGAGCGCGAGCTCAAGACCAAGAACTTGGAGCTCGCCGACATGATCCGCGAGCGCGACCGGGCCTTTCACGACCGCGACCGCCTCAAGGGCGCCAGCAAGGACGACGTCGAGCGCCTGCAGCGCGAGCTGCGCCTCGCCCAGGACAAGCTCGACAACATGGAGCGCAGCAAGGGCAACGAGCTGTCGACCATGATCAGCAAGTACCACCGCGAGCTGGCCGACCTCGAAGAGGCCCTGCGCTTGAAAACAGTGGCCCTCGAGGAGGCCCGCGGCCAGGCCAGCAACGGCTCGTCGGACCTCGAGCGCCAGCTGCGCGAAAAGGAGGACGAGCTCGCCGTCTACAAGGCCGGCATGGACCAGGCCCTCGAGGAGCTCGAGGTGCTCAAGGAGAGCCAGTCGGGCGACCACGAGATTGACGCCCTGCTGGTCGGCAAGCTCGACGATCTCGTCGACGCCGTGCTCGACGCCGCTGCCACGCGCGTCGACGACTCGCTGTACGAGCTCGACTCGACTCTGCACGCCGGCAACCCGTCCGCGCTGCCCCCTTACCTCATGTCGCAGGTCGAAAAGGCGTCCTCGGCCGCCATGGAGTGCGCCACCGCCTTCAACAACTATATTGCCGACGGCGCCAACACGGCGCCCGCCGCGCTGGCAGACCTGCCCAAGAACATCTCCACGCTCGCGAGCGCCGTCGCCGACCTCGTGCCCAGCGTCAAGGGCATTGCGCGCCGCACGACCGACGACGACAAGCTCGTCAACGCCACGCGCGTCGCGGCCCAGGCGGCGGCACGCTTCTTCCGCAACCTGCAGAGCTGGCGGCTGGACGGCCTGGACGCGATCCAAAAGACGGACGTCGTCATCAACGGCAACAACGACGTGCAGCTGACGCTGCAGGCGCTCAACAAGCTCGTCGACGTGCTGCCGCGCGGCTTCACGCTCGGCAAGGGCGGCGACCCGGGCGAGATTGTCGAAAAGGAGCTGGCCAAGGCAGCCAACGCCGTCGCGGCGGCCGCGGCCCGGCTCGCGGCCCTGCGCAACAAGCCGCGCGACCCCTTTGCGGCGTACAAAGTCGAGGTGCACGAGGCGATCCTGGACGCTGCGGCGGCTGTGACGTCGGCCGTGGCCGAGCTCGTGCGCGCAGCCACGGCGGCCCAAAACGACATTGTGCAGGCCGGCCGCGGCGGGCAGTCCAAGACGGCCTTTTACAAGAAGAACAACCGCTGGACCGAGGGGCTCATCTCGGCCGCCAAGGCCGTCGCCGCCTCGACCAACACGCTCATTGAGACGGCCGACGGCGTGCTGTCGGGCCGCAACAGCCCCGAGCAGCTGATTGTCGCGTCCAACGACGTGGCCGCCAGCACGGCGCAGCTCGTGGCGGCCTCGCGTGTGCGCGCCGTCGGTGGCCTCGCGAGCCGCACCCAGGAAGGGCTCGAGGTCGCCAGCAAGGCCGTCGGCGCCGCGTGCCGGTCGCTCGTGCGCCAGGTGCAGTCGCTCATGAAGCCCGAGACGGACGACGCCGTCGACTACTCGAAGCTGGGGTCGCACGAGTTCAAGGTGCGCGAGATGGAGCAGCAGGTGGAGATCTTGCAGCTGGAGAATGCGCTGTCGGCGGCGCGCCGGCGGCTGGGCGAGATGCGCAAG
The DNA here is from genome assembly GCA_029299015.1 of Ophiostoma montium. Classification (NCBI taxonomy): domain Eukaryota; kingdom Fungi; phylum Ascomycota; class Sordariomycetes; order Ophiostomatales; family Ophiostomataceae; genus Ophiostoma; species Ophiostoma montium. The sequence goes on from JANSMC010000010.1 coordinate 232,216, forward strand.
ATTTCGTACCAGGAGGATTAGATGTTGTTGGTTGTGGTTTTTCTTTTTCTTTTTTTTTCTTGTTTCTTGCCTTTGTTGCCTCCCTTTTGGTTTATCTATTTGGCTGTTTCAGTCTTGTCAAGTGTTTCTTTCCCATGTGACATGCGAGCGAGCGTGACGTGCGGGCGAGCGTGACATTCGAGCGAGAGTGGCCTGCGAGCAGGCGAGAGAGAGTCATTGTCGGTGCATGTCTGGTTGATGCTTGTCGAAACAACCGTTCGTCTTCACTCAAGTGTCACCTGCACGTCACTGCAAAAGTACTACTGGCCGTTGGATTACTAGTACTTGCACTGTATGATACACGGTGCGGGGCGTGCCGTGTGAGAAGTACGATTGCACGGTAGAAAAGGACTGTATGGTCGCCACAACAAGAAAGGGATATGACGTGAGGCAGAGCAAAGGTGAGGTGAGAGAGAGCAAAAGCCCAAAAGAGGCCAGAAGAAGCCCGCTTCGAGAAGGAGCAAGGTCCCCAGTGAGTCAAGCACTCACGTTACACAGTGACGAGGTGGACAGGTCCCAAGCAAGGACCCCACTTACAACTCACTGCTCGCTCCACTTACAACTCACTGGTTGCTCCACTCTTGCCCTGTTGGGACCCTGGCAACGGTGCCAGAGCCTCCCTCAACAGTCTGTCGATCCTTCTTGCGGTGGTGACACAGGTGAGAAGGAGGTGAGGAGGAATTGCGAGAAACATTGAGCAAGTTTTGAGGAAGAGAAGAAAGGAAGAGGCTGGAATGATTTGGAGCGGTCACGTGGTCTGTCGACAGCACTCGTACAGAACGCCAGTACGGTACCACCACGCAAGGCCACTGTACTACGAGTACTCGTACAGTCGAGTCAGGTTGCCTGAAAGCCCTGTATTACGAGTATGTACTCGTACCTGAGCGACAGTCTCACAGGGCAGGCTCTGGAATGGAATGCAGTTGAGCCTCTGTTTCAGGGCTGCAACGGTCGTGTATCGTACAGTGGATTCAGTGGGTTCAGTGGATGCAGTGGACCGCGGGGGACTAGGCTATTGCAACGACAAGCCAATTCAACGACAAGCCATTGCAACGACATGACACGGCAGCGCTGATTCTCTTTTATTAATTATATTATATTTTGCAACTATTTTACAGTGAAGATTGTCTTGAAGTGGAAATCGTGAAAAATGACAAAAAAATGACAAACAGCAAACCTAAGATATATGGAAATGCAAACAATGACATGCCTTGGAAACCTTGACACAAATGCTCTGTAGATGCAATGCCGTCCGGTGATTATCGTGAGATATAAGATATAATGTGTATGCCAGCGAGAAAATCAGAAAAATTGAAAAGAAAAAAAAAACGAGAAGAAAAGAAAAGAAGAACAAAAAAGCTACTGGCGCGACCAGTTGAAGCCAGACATGTCCGCGTTGGGGCCCTCACTCGGCAGGCCGAGGAACTGGTCGAGCATGGCGGGGTCCGACAGCTCCAGCAGGGTCCCGTCGGGCGGATTCTGCATGGTGAAAAAGGCTGCAGCCGTATTGCCGGCGTGCTGTCCGGCGTGCATGTTCATGTTGGGTATGGCTGTGGGAAAATTGTAGCTGAGCATGCTCTGCGTGGCCGATGTGCCCATGGGCATCTGGGACAGGGGCTGCATTCGCTCCGTCATATGCATGGGTGGCATCATGGGATCCTCGCTGTCGGCACCCGACCCGGCGGCCTGGGCAGCCTGAGTGGCCAGCTGGGTGTGGTAGACGTGGTCAAACACGGGTGGGCGCTGGCCTTGCGCGAGCTGCGCCTGCAGCTGCGCCGGGTCCTGGGCCAGCTCTCCCACAAGGTAGTCCAGATCCTGGCCGAGGCGGCCGCGGCTCCGAGTAGTGCTCTTGGCGCTCTTGGTGCTGTTGTTGCTCTTTTGCACGCGGGCTCGGCCCTGGACACCGGAAGTATTGGTCTCTGCCCTGCGCGTGCTCTGTGCAGCGCTGGGGGACACAATGGGATTGCTAGAAGCACCACCGTGCCAAGCCAAGCCTCTACCAGCACCTATCGTGGGATGGGTAGCGACGACCATTTGACTTCTACCCGAACAGCTGTTTCTTGGAAATGACCATCTCGTCGCTTTTCAACGTAGCCGAGTCAATCTGGAAGTCGCGATCAGAAACGGCCTGCAGCAGCGCTCAGGGTATGACCCGCTGCTGCTTTTTCATGGCTAAGCGCAGTAATGAAAACACTTTGCATATCAGAATCATGCCGAGTTAACGCGGCCACCGCATTAGTTTCTCGACTGCGGTTTTTGAAATCCACAGACTGCGAGTTTTGTGCGAGCACACTTATGGTTGGCTTCTTCCTTTTCCAAGAAGCGCTGAGAAAAGAATGTCTTTATCATGGGGGTGTGAGGCTGTAATTCATGCGGTAATTTATTGTCAAAGCCATAAGAACCAGCAAGTCATCACGAGTACAAATTTGCTTGGTTTGGATACTGAATTATGAAAAATGAATAAGACTGATGGATTTTAAGAACAATTCAACGAGTAGAAATTACTGTAGTTACGAGCAACAACTTCTACTCATAACAAAATCTGCGTCAACCAGACCACATTACTCTGACAACGATTTTATTCAAATCTACTCATAGTCCTCGTTGTCCTTGTTGTCCGAGTTTGGGATGCTCAATGATGATAGCTTTCGCTGCCAGTTTTTATCAGGAGGCAAACAGTCGCCTCAATAAAACAGAACAGCGATGACAAGCTTGCCAAAACAAAAAAGGTAGATGAGCCAGGTCCAGATCCTTCTGTAAAATCACAGTATTTGACACACCATCTAACAGTATAGGAGTACGAGTACTCATAGAAAAAAGTTGATGTCTTATCAACTTTCACCTTCTATTGACCTTCACCTTGACCTTCACCTTGACTTGACCTTCTATTCACCTTCACCTTCAATAACTTGCTTCGTCATGTCACACATCAGAACCTATTCGTACAAGTTGGAGGCTGGTAGGTGTATCCACATGTGGGTCTTTTGGGCGAGAGCCATACCTTCCTTTTTTCCTCAATAGAATAGTTTCTGTCAATAAGATCTTGGGTGGGGTAGCCAAATTATTCTGGAGGCATACCCAAACCGGAATCTCTATTTAATATTCAGCCGCCCGCGCTTCTCAAACTTCTGCTCTTCTTTCTTTTTCCATCTTCACACACTTCTTCTTTCTACTACTTTCTTTGCACTTCAAGCACATCATACACATACGCACTACACAGTCAACTCTTTCCAACCTCGACTCCTCAGTCATCATGGACTTGAGCCCCATCACGCCGTTGACGTTCACCATCGCGCTGGGCGGTGCTACGATCAACACGATCATCGATCCCAGCGTTCTAGCTGAGTTCTGGACCACCTTGTCGATCCAAGTCATGCCCGGCAACGAGGTCATCGGAATTCCTGGTCCGACATTCCGCATTCTCGACGAAGGCGGCAAGCAGTACATCGCCCACAACTTCGCCAGGTAAGTAGTTATGACGCCGTAACTTGTCTCCTCAGCCTTGCACTCTCATTACACCTCGTTGAGGATCAGTCTAACAAAGCGGCATAGCTCTATCGGCGAGGTCATGGTGAAGTTTGTCATTGACGGCAGCGGCACCCACCCGGACCGTTACCTCCTTGGCCGAGCTTCATTCTTCCGCCCCGAGAACATCATCGCCAGCGTTGGCGACATCGATGTCTGGGTCCCTTCGGGATACCCCACGCAAGATTCCATGGACTTCCCTCTGGGTGACACCTCTTCTCTTTCTGCTTCGAGTGTTCGCCGCAACTCTCGCGGCGGTGCTGTCAAGGTTCCCCGCCCCCCCAATGCCTACATTCTGTACCGCAAGGACAACCACAAAGCAGTGAAGGAGGAGAACCCGAGCTTGTCCAACAATGACATCTGTAAGTTCTTACTGCCTTTCTTTCTTCTGTCCAAAGCTGACCCTTAAGCTGTCATCCTCGGTCGCCGGTGGAACAACGAGACGGATACAGTCCGTGTCCACTATCACAAGATGGCCGTTGAGATCAAACGCCAGGTTGAGATCCTTCACCCGCACTACAAGTACAATCCCCGCAAGTCCTACGAGATCCGGCGCCGCGCTAAGGCCAGCAACCATGGCGTCTACACCGTTGAGAATGCGCAGGCCAGCGGCTCTTCTGATGCCATGCCCACTCCCCCGACGGACTGCGAGACGGCATCCACCGGCTCCCAGATGTCTCCTGCAAGCGACATCTAATCTGGCTTTGGTATGTTCTTGCAGACAAACTTGATCTTTGTGCTCTTGGCTAATATGCTCCTTCGAATAGGAAGTACTCGATCCATAACCGCCTTCACTTCTTTGTGCTCCTGCTGGTATGGTATGTTCGATCTTTTTGCTACTATTTTGCAGCTTGCATTCAAGTAAAGATCAGGACCGTGCCTTGCATGACCACTGGTATACCCCTTTTTATTTCCTTTTTCCATAGCTCGGTTGTTTGGGATCTCATTGACAGACACGACGCATTCACATGCATCACGGCAGGGCAGGACATTTGTTGCGGATCATTTCCTTTGTCATTTCTCATCATGTTTGCATCGGCATGGAACGGTTTCCATCCACACGGAGTCAAAGGCTATACGGACAAGGGTTGCTATAGTTTCTTCTTATCACTCTGTTTTTTCTGCTTTATTTCTGTTTCGTTTCTGTTTCTGGCTGCTTCTACATGTCCTCCCAAGGACACGCCCTCCGGAACAAGTACAGCACAGTCTGCTTTATATAGTTAGATAATTTCCCTCCAAAAAAAATAAAACAATATACAAGACACATCTCCCAAGACCGCCGGTAGCCGTGCCGAGTTTCCCATACAAGCAAGCGTCTACTTCGTACGAGTACGTCAACGGGCATCTGCAGGGTCGTCCTTATGACCATCTAGCAGACCGCCAAGCAATGATCTCTCCCCGCGTCGAGATTAGAAAAGCTACGACTTGTGCATTTTGCGCCAACGTCTGAGGATCTCCAGCCTTTATCTACAAAAGTTGTCTAGCGGGCTGACGTCTGTTTCCGGCGAAGAAGGAGCGTCGGGGCGGAGCGCCGGGCAGTTTACTCGTAGTTGGCGTGCCCGCCCAGATCGACAGCCCCGGACTATTACTGCCTTTTTCCTTTTCCCCTTCCCCTTCCCCTCTTTTTCTCCCCGGCGCCATCTTTTCGGCCTCGCTGTCTCTCTCACCCCCCTCCACTGGCTCGCCTCAACGCCCACCCCCCAACGAATTAGCATCCACGCTCTCACTTGCCGTTGCTGAATTCCAAATTGCTCGTTTTTTTGTTGCGTGTGTAACCTGCATTGCAAACGGAGGCCCACATCTTTTCCTTTCCTTCCTCTGCTCATCCTCTCTGCCTTCCTCAATAGAGACCCACATTCGTGATGGAGCACACACAGTGCAAAAGAGAGACCGCCTTTTGTCGATCATTCTTGACAGGTCGAATCGAGAAACGGAGAAGGACCCAGTGCATCCTCCACCCCCGTCTCCACTGTGATCAAGATCCCCCACTCCGACTTACACTGTTTCTTTTTCTTCTACTTTTCCACTGTGCTCGCAGAGCCCACTTGGTCGTCTCTCTGTCCGTCCCACTGAGCGTCGACACATCCGTCATTCCTGCTGCATTCCTTTAAAGGCGCAAGGCGCAGGGCTGACCGACCGTTGGAGAGGGGGCGAGTAAAAAAAAAAAAGGACGCAGTTTGCGGCGACGAGCAAACGTGGCGGCACGACGGTCTTTGTACTCGTTTTGGAAACGAGCCGTCTGCGACTTGACTATCAAAAAGAAAAAGAAAAATATTTTTGTCAAGCTGCAGATCAGCCACCGGAGCCCAGTCTATTTTTGTCGCGCCTTTCTTTGTCGGTTTTTGCTTTGCTGGCGCGCCCGGCGCAATATTGACTGTTGGTCCTATGCGGGTAGGGGGACTAGGCTCTCCCCGGATGTGGACTAGCCGGGCGGCCACGACCTGTCACTGCCAGAGTACTTGTACTTTTCGACAGAGCACTCACGCCAGGCGTGGTCTGTCTCAGGCGGCTGTTGCGGCTTTTGGCACTTGCACTTGTCATGCCGCACTTGTCATGCCGCACTTGTCATGCCGCATCTTTCCTTCCCATCACAGCCGGTGCAGTAGGCTCTCGTATGGCGTCCAATCATGCAATTGGCGTGCATTGGCTGTTGGTCTGTTGGTTTCTGCCTCCCTGTCGGCCACCTCTACGAGTATGCCAGCGGTCGCATGCGAGTACGAGTACTCCGTACGCTTCTGCAGCGAGGCTCCTGCTGTTGGTTGTTGGATGTGTTGTCAGCACTGCACACTGCGGCAGGACAGCCCGCTTCCGGGAAGACTGGATACTCGTAGTCATGCCACCACCGTTCCAATGCGGAAATATCCTGCGCAATTGCATTGATAAATCAGAACGATAAGTATCAACTAATATATGACGAGCACAAAACTGCGCCGTCCAGTGTTTGAAAACAGGCCACCATCCCAGCATCAACACAACTGCGACCCCTGTATGGCAATAACAAGATGTTATAAAAGAGGAAAAGAAACAAAATCATAAGTAAGGACTAGAAAAGACCCACCAAAAAAATGAACAGGACAAAGTAGAATGTCTAGAAAAAACAGTAAAACAGAATAGGTAGAAAATCAGTACAAAATACATTGGATGGGAGGGGAATAGGAAAACAGCTTGGGTACAATAGATAGGACAATTACAACTAGAAAAGCAAGAACAAAACAAACGGGAAATGCAGGGAAAGACAAGCACGAAAATGTAAAGTATGACAGGAAAAATAAACACAAACAAGCGTGACTGACGAAGAAAAGGGAAAAGATAAATCGAAACGCACAGCATGACATCACCTACTTCAATACGGCACACTGTGGCACCGTTCACACGGAGAACCATCCGTGGTCCCGTCATGCACCCGGGGGCACTTGCACACCCACCGCCACGTGTCGTCCATGGCCATGACGCGCTCGCCTGGCTTGATGAGCCCCCTGACGACAGCACAGTCGAAACAGCACCGGCCAAAGTCCTTGACATACTCGGGCTGTGCATGCGGCTCGCTGACAGTCGGCCGAGCACGAATACTCGGCGGCATCGGAAACGCCGACACCCAGCGGCTGATCTCGGACGGCACAGGGATGTACGGCACAAATAGAGGCCGGTTGTTGTGACGCACGGGCTTTGGCGCCGACGCTGAGATCCGGTGAGCCGCGTCCATCGGGCCGGGCTGCGTAAAGATCTTGGGGAAGAAGGTTTCCTGCCGGATGGTGTTGCAGTGGGAGCACGCCTTGGAGTACCGCGGCCTGTGGCTGGGATGCCCATCGTTTGCCGTCATCACCAGCCGGTTCATCTGGCTCGTCACAAACGCCGCGCGCTCCTCCATCTCGACCAGTCGCGCCGCCTCCTTCTTGACTTTCTTCGAGCGCAACACGCGCTTCACGTTGGCATGCGCAAGACGGCGGTCGACTCTGATCAGATTCACCAGAGCCGCGTCGTCAACATACTCGATCAAACTCGGCCACACTGCCCGCGGCAGTCTCAAAATCCAGTGGTTTACGTCGGACATGGCTGTCAGCGCCTGCGTCTGCCGCGCGCTCGATGCCTCCGCAGCAGGCACTTCGGCCAAATTGCCGACCAGCGCTTCCTGAGAACTGTCAGCAATGTAACCGTGTGGCATAAACAGGTAGCACTGTACCTACCTCGGATTCTGCTGTCAAAAGCGATGCATGACGGGGACTGGCGGCGGCAAGAGAGGGCTCCGTGGAATCTTTAGAGTTGCTCGCCTCTGTAGTCTGCGGCATGGCATTGTTGTCATCCCATTCTCTGTGCGTTGACGCCGGTATTGATGAGGAAACATCAACGCCTGCCGAGCTGGGGCGGGCGAGGTCCAGCTCACTGATCTCGTCAAATGAAGAAGCTGGAGTGGAACTGACAAGATCAGGTGCAGCCGGAGCTGCTGTACTCGGGGCCGAGTTCTGACCTGTTAGTGTGCTGCCATTCGAAGTGAGCGACGGCAGCGAGGCATCCGCCGGCGGACATGGATCCCTCGGGCACGACGGTGATGGGTAATCATCAAATCTGTTTAGCAACTCCACGTCGTAATTGTGCTTGCTGCCATTGACAATCAGAGGCCGAGGGGAAAGAATGACAGGGCTGGGCCTGCTCAAACTGCCTTGATGCACACCGGCCACCTTTTTTAGCTGCGGTGCCGTTGCAACAACCGGAGGCTGAGCAACACCAACTCCGTGCTGAAAGCCGTGATATGCGTGCCATGAAGCCTGCGTATGTTGCCCATAGTTTCCAGTAGAGCCATAGAGAGGTAGTGTGCCAGCACCCGCAGGGTAGCCATAGCAATACGGTTGGTATTGCTGGTAAGGCTGGAACTGCTGGTACTGCCACTGAACTGGCTGAAAAGAAGGTCGATGGTATGCAGATTGTGCTTGAATATACCCGCCAGGGTAAGCCCCGGGGTAAATACTAGGCCAGGGCGCATGCGCCGGCCAGGGCTTCGAATAGCCCCCGATGTATGGCATTGTTTGGGGGATAACAGGCGGTTGAGGGAGGTAGGAGTAGACAAACCGCTGCTGTTTCTGCTTCTGCTGCTGCTGCTGCTGACCCGCCTTGCCGGGCTGCATGTTTTGGTTTTGCTTGTCTAGGTTCTGCTGTTTTCCCAGCCGCTGTGTCTCTGGCGGACCGCGACCCGATGACCCGCCATGGCCTCTCCTATTATTGCGGCGACTGCCCTGGTGAGCCGGGATGGCTTGCGCTGCCAGAGGAGTGTACGCCGTTGTTCGCGAGCCAGCACCTCGAGCGGCATTGGCGGAGCCGGCACTGCTGGGCCCAGCAGGTGGTGGGCTCATATGAGGTGCAGGCTGGTTGTAGAGACTCAGCTTTGCCACGAAAGCTGCCGCCTTTGTATCCAGAATCGGTGCAGGCTGAAGCAGTCCGTCTTCTTCAGACTCTTCCTCTGCGTCGGGGGTTTTGCTGTCCTCTGTCGGCACGCGGATGGCAGGTTTCGCAGAAGAAAGGGTAGGATGGACACAAGGAGGAGCAGAAGATGAGCGATGAATGCCCTGGCCCAGAGAGGGTTTGCTTTTTGTGAAGCCACTGGGAGCAGCTGTGGCGATGGGACGCGTTGCGTGATCAATGCCCGCGACCTCGGAGTCGCGAACGGGCATGTCGGTATGATCGTCCATCTCAAATTTGAAAATCAAATCAGAGTCCGAAGCTTCAAGATCAGAGGTATCACCGGGGCGTGACTCGGAACCTGTTCGCGGGAGACGATCGATCATTGCAGAATCCTAAAGTGAGATACAGTCTGCAAGTTGTTAGCCCGACGCCGTAAAGAACCGTCCAGCGGTTGACCAGAAACATTGCCGGGGATAGTAGCGAAGACCTGTCGTCTGCATCACACGGGAGCCGCGTCATACCAAAAGACATCGAGCCATGAGTAAATCCATTGTATCCCCGAAGACATCACACTGTGAGATGTAGTATACACAGAGATGAGGAGGGGATGATAACCAGAGGAGCATTGAACGAAAGGTGTACTTACTGTCACGAGTCCCAACCGTACACCAAGTGCACAGTCAGTGTGTTCTGGTATTTCCAAGAAGAGACGGCGGATGGAAAGCTTTTTATGCAAGGAAAGAAGAAATCAGAGGAAAGAACAGAGCAGAAAGACAATATAAACAAATTCAGTGCTCGGCAAGGGCCTTAACAATGTGAGCAAGGAAACAAGGCTTGTGATCTTGGGGAGAAACGGGGCTGGAATCAGGCAGAGAAGCAAAAGAGCACAAACGAGAAATTCAGGGATATTGTTTTTGGATTTATGTTTTTGGGGATGCTGGGCATGAAGACGAAAAGAAAAGAATATTGAAGTCTGTGTTGAAGTGGGCGGATGCTTTACTTTATACATCCCGCAAGAGAACAGTCCGCGAGAAAGTCAGAGAAGCAGAGAAGCATCATGGCCTGCCTAGGAGCCGAGGGGAGCGGAACACAGAACGGATGCAGCAGCAAACAAAAAATGACCCAACGGTACCAAGCACGCAGACGGAAAATAGACGGGCCAGGGCTGCCAGCGAAGTGCAGGCTGACGAATCGCCGTGAGCAGAGATTGGTAGCGGCGAAGCAGAGACACGCCCATTTACATTAAACAGGCAATCTTTTCTGCTTCGAGCGACAAAATCTGGGCGTCGGTGAAGATGTCCAAGGCACGCTGCAGTAGTATGGTGACACAACGGTTGAAGTTAAAAATGATAGAACAAAACACGCAGCAGGCACTCGAGCAGAAACAAAGCGGGAGCAGAGGAGGGAGGGGCACCATGGGAGCATCTCATGAGGCAAACAGGAACAAACACAGGAATAGGATGGGAATCGAGGCGGTTCAAGACGGGTACTCGTACTCACAAAGAAGGTCCGTGAGAAGGATATGACGATATGGTAACAAATGGTGAGGAACGAGGTGAAACCGAGCAGGGTGGAATGCGGCTCACCATCGGTATGGGATGCACCGGTGCTACTGATCGAGGCGAAGTAGCAGCCGGTGTGAGGGATCTTCAGAGCAGAGTGCACCGTAAATCGACGGCCTACCATGGCAAGTACAGCATCAGTAGCCACGGGAGCACACAGAGAATAGGGGGGTGTATGAGTATAGCAAACGTCCTGGGGGAGTGTGGTCTAAAATGTGATCAAGTGGCAGCAGGAAAAACAATCAATCAAATGTACGAGTAACAAGTAACTCTCGGGGTTTCTGCAGAGGTACTAATGCAGGCTCAAAGATGACAAGGCCCAATAGAGCCGAGAATATTGCGTCAGTAGGACAACGGATTACAAAAAGACAAAAACAAACAGAAGCAAAAACCTGAAATGAGAGAAGGCAGAAGGAAGCACGCGTAGTCGACGAGTCAAAAATCAAAACGAGAGACGAAGAGGGCTTGGGCAGAGACACGGGCGTGTAAAAGACGGAACCGAATATCAAACATCCCGGCTTGGCACCGGAATGACAACTGGCCGAGAAAACAACGACGGTGCTGTGAGACGGCTGCAGCAGAACCAATATTATGTCTGCAACCGTGGGTGCGGTGGGGGGCAAACAGGGCGAGGGCCACAAATGAGTGGCGGAAGGGAAGGATGAGGAAACAAGCGAGCGCGAAAAAGAAATATGATAGAACCTAAATATGATAGACGGACGGAAGGATATTCCCTAGCCAGGAGAAACCGGCCACGCCCCAGTGGGACAGCCGAGAGAAGAGAGGGTGTGAGTACTCGTATGCGTGTAGGAGACGGACGGAGAGAGGAAGACGCCGTGCTGAGACATTCAAAGCGGCGCTTGCCTGGTGCCATACACTTTGGGGAACCTGGCCTGGCAACTTGCACTGCACGTCAAATGTTAGTGTAGCCGCACCGCCTTGCCCGGCTCACTCTGTACTCTGTGTTTGGATGAGAATGAGCGGATCTAAAGTGAGCAAACGACGATGGCAGCGCAAGCGGCTGGGTGGACCCGGCGAGATTTGTGTCGCGATGTTGTTGGACGCATGAGACCGGGGGGGGTGCTGTGTGAGACCGACGGCAGGCTACATCTCGGATGGTGTCTGGTGCTCAAGCACGCAAACGGGCGCAAAGGGCGGGTGGGAGGTCAGGAAGAAGGGGGATGATGTGATGGGGGAGACGCAGGATGTGGGCAGAAAAGAGGGCTAAAAAGAGGGGAGCGAGAGAAAAGGGTAACCGGTGGAAGGTACAAGGCAGGCAGATCGAGCGGAGGAAAGAGCGATGCATGATGGTACATGATGGTATACCAATCGGAAGGCAGGAGGAGAAAAGTAGGAAAACCAGGAAGGAGCGACCAATTGCGCGGAAGGTGCGAGGAGCCGGCTGTGGTTGTGGCTGCGGTCTGCCCCAGCTTACATACATGGCTGTGCCGCACGCTATGGCTAAAGGATGTTGACTGCAGTACTATGTTGGCAACCACAAAGTTACGACTGTCTAAACTGAGCCGGTGTGCCATTGTTCGTTGTTCGGACAAGATCCTCCCACAGCCAGCCAGCCCAGTGCTGATGCCGCCCATCCACGTCCCGGTCCGTCTGTCTTCCCGCAGATAACCTCCATGAATAGCAAATTTCCTCTCGAGCCTGGGGTATCGTTTATGCCATAAGAATGGTATTCATCTCGTCGACGGTATTGGCGTTGTTGTTGTTTCCATTGTTGTCCGAGTCATCGGCAATCGGACGGCAGTTGGCTTTCATCACGGTTAGAAGAAGATGGGTTATAGGTGTGGTAAAGGGGTTTCACTTACTGCAACGTAAAGCCCTGAAGAAAGAAGAAAGAAAATAAGAGGTAATTTGTCAGCAAAAAAACAAACATAAGAACCAAGGTATGCACGCACTTGTAAACACGGCGGACGACATCGGCATTGTTCACCTCGTCGGGCGTCGAGGCACAGCGCTTGCCCGAGAGCATGTAGGACTGGCAGAAATGATCAATGACAAAGCGACGGTGGCCACAGGTGTAGAAGAACTCGAGACTGCGAGTTAGAACGGGAGCCAACGTCGGCTATGCGGGCAGAGACATACACAGGCAAACTGGCACATGGTGGTGGATGCGAGAAAAGTGTTGCTGGGTGTTGTATTGAGGGCTCGATCTGCTCGATTCAAGTGTAAAAAAGGCAAGATGACAAGAGGAAACAAGGAGGATGTTGAGGAAATGAAGAAAAGTTTGCGAGAGAAGAGTGGTGGCGCCTACGACTATCTATAGGAGGAATGGACTGCACCCTTACCAGGCCACAGCCGCGTTTTTCGCACCCGTTGCACACCACCACCAACACCAGCCGAAAGAGCATAAAAAACAGCAGCCGACGAAAAAAGAGCAAAGGGAGGGGGATGGTAAGAGACCCCCAAATTTGGCCTCTTGAACGGGCGTGCATGCGTGTCTGTCTGTGCTGTCGCTTGCCGTGGTTGTCCAGCCCTTCTCGCCAATATCTGCAGTTTCTTGTGGCTTGTGTATCTGGTTTGAGCTCTTTATTTCCTCATTTTGCTGGCCATCCTCGCCGTTTGCCCCCTCCTGACCGAATGCGTTATCTAGTCGACGCGATGCCACCCTTCTCGCGGGTAGATGCAGTAGCATTGTATCATGAAGTCATCGCAAAGCAAAAAAGCGGTATGGTAGAGAACACAAGAGAAGTAAATAAATAATAATGGCATAAGACGGAAAGCCAGCACAGAGCACAAGGATGACGGAGCGGCCGGTCAACAAAGAACCCCCCCGGTCAGCGAGAAACATGCCACCACCTTTTTACGAGGAGCAACGCTATCGATGACCGGGGTATCAGGGTCGTACCTGCTCGCCTGTACGGAAGAAGAAAGAAAGAAGAAGAAAAAAAGAAATCAGAAACGGAGGCTGGCAGGGGACGGAACGAGCCAAGAGGAAAGGATAGGCGATCGCTGTGATGGGCACGAACGCAACCAACAGAAGCTTCTGCATGTTTAGCGTGCAGTAGGCAAGTGCTGGCTGCTTAGGTCTGCCACCCGGGCTGGGGCTGGTGGTTTTGTTGTTTCCGTAATGCCGTAGCCAGCGCACAAAAGGGCCGCACAAGCCACAGAGGGCAAATTGCCTGTGCGCTCGCGTCGACACAGAGGGTCTCTTTTCCACGTTAATCCTCTAGCCCACTCACTAGTCTTGTTAGTCCCCAGAATTAAGGCCTCGTGCCGGGCCGAGGAACAGGTGCAGGGATGTGTGTTAGTGGACTATTTGCTGTGTAGGGCGCTGTGGATCGCTGTACTGTGTGGGACTACAGGGGAGTCGAGCTTTGTCAGCCGGCAATAACGACCGATCTGCACCCCAAAGCACTCCAAAAAGAACCCCCAAAGGAGTAGTACGCGTACGAGCACAGAGACGTGTTCATGGGAGGGCTGCCGGCTGCAGAACAGAGAGCCGAAGGATGGCAATATGCAGATGCTTGGCTGAGTGCGGGATGTGTATCCGAGGGCGAGACTGCAACGTTGTCTGCAGCGTGCGAACTCAAGACTGGCGGTGTGAATTCTGCAGCGAGTGCAGCTTGCAGCGGCTTTCCCGAGGAGTGGTGGCGAGAATGGCTGGATTTGCCGTGCTTCACAGGTTCTTGTATGGTTTGTACATGTGGTGGGCGAGAATGGGAGCACATCTGTGGCGGCCTTTACGACCGTGGCATCCTTCAGGAACCGTCTCCCGTCTTTGTCTTTGCATCCTTCATCCTTCCGTTTTTTGTCTTTGTCTCTGTATCTGTCTCAGTCTTGTCCATCTTTGTCTTCTTCTCTTCTTCCGTCTCTGCTTCCGTCTTCTACGAGCTCGAGCCAAGACACGTCCCGCAACGCAAGCCTACGGAGTAGAATGCACGCACAAAAGTGACAGACACGCGCATGCGACTAGTCATCCTGCGCGAGCTGTCTGCTGATCCCCCTACGGCACCCCTGACTGTGTCTCCTGTAAACGACGACCGGTCAGTCAATACACACCGAACATACGCAAGTCCCTCTGCACCCATGGTCCGGCAAATCTGGTAGCAGTTTCAGCACGATAGTACTTTGCAATCTAACGACCCTGCAACCGATGTGTATTTTCCGTGACGCTCTTCATATCGACACGGCATCGTGACGCAAGACATCGCTCAAGCTGACGGCCCCCGTTGCACGGCGTATGGACTGTTGGAAAACAACTACGACGAACGGAGGAAAGCACGGGCGCCTGGTGCTACCGTCCACAGACGGCAGTACGACGGTGGATGTTGCAAATTAGATGACAAGACGGCAACCGCTGAAACTGCCTTGACGGCACATCAGCAACCCCGTGGGGAGGGGGGTACCTCTAAAACCAGAACCAAACGGTGATCGGTGATCGGCATTGGCGGTCGGCACTTTGTAGTATTCTTTATTTTCTAATTTCGTTTTGTATTTTGCTAATATTTTTTAAATTTCTAGATTCCAAGATTCGTGCCCGATTCTTGCCATCTCGTTATTTGTTACAGAATTCTGTCACTCTTCCAGCACTAGGCCCTACAGCAGGCACGATCGTACTAGCTGTAGCATTCCCCGCTGGCAACGTCAAGCGAGGACACAAGCTGGTAATCTACCGGCAGCACGTGAGTTTCAGTGCAACGTGTATCCGCCGCTCCATCTCTATATACGTACTCCGTACATCTCCCATATGACGACCACTAAATGCTTGCATCCGACGCGAATTGCGATCAGAAGCACTGCCGTCTGTCCACGGCAGATTCTCGTATCGCTCGCTGAATGACCTGTATTTCCTGTATTTTAGCGGATGTGCTCACTGGTCTACAGGCCTGTGCATATGCCCGACAGGGGACGGACGGACGGCACTGCCTACTTTGTACAGCGCTGCCCTCTTTCCGTTGGCTGCGACCCCTCACATGCCCGTTCAGACGAGACACAGCATATGCACGCACTACATCGGTCGTTCTTTCCCTGTGAGCTGGCCGTGTCGCCAGTCGCGCCTTCCACCTTCCTGCACTGGCTTCCTGTTTTGTCCATCGCTTGCATGTACGATACACGTATCTGCTTACCAATAAACACAACAATACATGATCTGGTCTTTTATTATTGCTTTTTTTGTGGTGGCAGGCTGCAACCCCCGCCATCACCATCGTCATCACATTCTGTCGACATCCGGCCATATCACCCCTCCTCCCACGTCCTCCATATCACATTTTCCACGGCTATCTGTGTGCCACAAGCGAGAGCCAGCTGGTTTTGTTCCTTGCTTTATGGTGGTGTTTCTCCGGCTTCTTTTTTTTAGGCAGCCGTCTTGCCGTTATATTAATCTGGGTTTCTTCTTCTTTCGCCTGGTTTCTCTCAAACAAACTGCTCGTTGTTTGCTTGCCTCGTCACATATCACGTTCTCAACCGCCGTGTGTCACCATCCAGATAGTGTCCGTCTCACCTACTTTTAATCTCTTCTGGCTGCACCGCGTCTTCAGCGAATGATGATCGGGCACATGCACTTTTATCAACCCCCTGCTCGCGTTGGTCCCCCCTTGATGGTCTGTGTTTTTTTCTCGATTAATTCCGCCCGTCTTTTATGGTTCTTGCTCAACCAACTTGCAGACAGCACCCAGACAGCGTCCAGACAGCTTGCACAGCCTATAGTCTACACAGATGCACAGAATCCACAGCTTCCACAGCTTACTCCGTGCATTCAGTACAGAGCCTGCAGCCTTGTGCGGTGTTTACCGCAAGATGCGGCAAGCATGCTGCGCCTCGCCTGTCCGCACGCCACAGGACCTCATACGGTACCAGAGAAACAAGTGGCTCTTGGGTCCTACAGATGTCTATTCCCGAGCACGACAAGCCAGCCGGCCTCAATCTCACTCGCCCGGTGCCGTGACCACAGGTAGCAGACATGTCGACCATGGTATCGTCCTGTAGTCTGCCGTTGTCTTGATTCCATGAACCCGTGTGGCGCTTGCTCCGTGTTTACTTGGTCCGAGGTGCTCGTCGAGATCTGTTTGCATATCCACTTATATGTGTGCATCCGAGTCTAATGCACGTCTGTCCGGCCGTTGCTTTGGCCTTGCCGTGGTCTTTTCGCAGCAAACAGACGACAGTGACCCCTTGTGAGGCAGATCAGCCAGGGGAAATGTCGACTGAGCGTGTGCAGAATACTTGCTCACCAGATCTTTTCGTCGAGGACTATATTAAGCCTCTGGGTCTCCGTCCTTTTTCCTTTCTTGGCTATTCAGGCTTTCTCGGTACCGCTCAGGTTTGGCTTATTTGTTTGCTATCTGGAGCATCTTTCGGGTAAGTTCTTCGCTACGTCATGCTCAACCCCCCTCCACAGTCTATGCCACTCGTTTGTTCTCTTGCTGATATATGACCCGTTCTAGATTGCTATTCTTGTCTCGACTGCTCAGACTCCCTCCTCGGCCACTGCTAGCAGTGCAACAGCTCGTTTACACGTCAGCCTTTCATGTGGGTGAAGCAGTACTCGGCATCTGTATCAGTACGCATCCCCATAGCTCTGTATCGTATCGTGCCTGGCTCAACCTGAATATGCTGACCGTTGTTCATAGTGGATATGCAAGGCTTTCGTGATCCCAGTGCTTGGACAATGACTGCCGACGAGTTCCGAAACCTTACCACCAACGACCCGGCCCGTGATGCCATTTCGGGCCGGTCCATGACCAGTGAGATCCAGGATGCTCTCGACGAGGTCTCTCAGTCCATTCCGCCCGAGCCTCTTCCGTGTTGTGTTAACATTCCCTCTGCCGGTCAGGCCATCCTCGACATGGCCCCCCCAGTCTGGCCTGATGACGTCGAGGTCGACATGTTCAACTTGTTTGACATGAACCCCTTTGGCGGGAGCGCACAAGTGCAGGATCAGGGTGCCAGCGTCACCCAGGCAGGCCACAGCAACCAGTCGGACCAAAACTTGGTCTCGACTCAAGAAACTACGCGTGCTCCCAGCAACGGTACCGAGTCGGCTGTGAGCACGGCCCACGTGATTCCTTACCTGCCCCCAGCCCAGCATCCTGCCGCCTTTATCGACCCCTTTCTTTATTCACCAACCATCGCGCCGGGCTGGCTGGCAAGCATGTACACCGGCCCATTGTCGCATCCGCACACAGCTCCGCCTGAGGACTATCAGCCCCAGGACTGGCCACAACCTGTCTACCCGTACCAGTCTGCCAGCCACACATCGGCTCCGTACCAGCTTGGTACACCCACCGGTACGTACAATGACATGGCGTACAATGCCGCTATGGACTTTCTAGCTGCAGCCTATGGCCAAAGCAGTCTCGAGGCCGACCATGTCCCACCCGAGCATCAATTGGCCGACCTCTCCCCGATACCTACGGGGTTAATGGTCCCGCTTCCTGGCGTGTCTTTTGCGGAAGCCGACCCTGCACTGACGGCCTACTTGAGGCTGCATCAGATGTATCGAGATGCTATACGCTCGCCCAATGGCAATCAGTCGGCCATGCCCGGGCCGCCTCGGCTGTTCCAGCTCCAAGGGCGTTGGTACTATGGCCATCCACCGGTTCTCGCGAGAACGGCTATTTCTCAACCGCCCACAGCTGTGCCTTCAAACGGATCATTGCCCAAGCAGCCCATGACCGCACCGCAGCCTGTCGATGTGCAGTTTGGCAATGCGCAGGCCAGCAACGCGCATCAGCCTCACAATGTACGCCAGCCTGTCAACATGCAGCCCAACGTACAGCAAGCTGGCAATGTGCATCAGCCTGCCCAGCCAGCTGCAGCCCTGGATTGTGCACTTCAAGCGGCACCCAATAATGCTCAATGCAAGGCCCTGCTGAGCACCGCATCCTCCAGCACTATGGAGAATGTGCCGACTGCCGCCAGCGCATCGCCGGTGGAAGGCAGCCGTGCCAATATGTGCTCTTTTGACGCCGTCATATCTGACGACCAAGAACACGAGCACGGGACCACCAGTGACAACCCAACAGGGCATCAGCACGCATTTGTTTCCGATGATACGGCTGACACGCCGCAGCCGCCTACGGTCAGCGACCACCAGAGCCATCTGACTTCTCATGATGCCCCGGTCCAAGGCCAGCCCCAGGCCGAGTCCCACGCCTTGGATGGCACCTCCCAGCCCCAGGCGCAGGCGGCCTACATGCCGACTTCATCAGCGGAGGCAGACCACCCGCACATCGTGAAGAAGAAAAAGCAGTGTACGGCTCAGGCTGCCGGAACTGCTGCCATGCCTCCGGCCAGCCAGCCAGCTGCATCTTCCTCCCAGGCAGAGCGTCAGTCGCCTGTATCAAATACCACGTCTCCAGCTGACAAGCCAGTCCATAAGCCCATTTCCATCATCACAGCCTCGGGTGTTGAAGTCGACGGCGACACCGTTGTGAATGAGCCCGTGACGGTGATCACTGCCTTTGGCCAGATGAAAGCCGGCCGCTACATCCCTGGTCCCCCTATGTACAAGTACCCACGCGGTTCTGAGCCTGCGCCAGCTTCGAGCACGACCAACAACGGAGGTGCGGCTAATACGCGCCGGCCTCCTCTTCAAGCAGTGGGACCTCGCGGTCGGCCCCGCAAGGCGACTCCAGTGCAAGCTTCGATTCCGGCTCCGGTGTATCCGGTGCAGGCTCCGGTGTATCCGGTGCAGGCTCCGGTGCGGCCTTTTGCGCAGCCCGAATCCGTCAGTGCTCCCGGAGATTTTACAGCAGCCAGTCCGATGTACACCTTTGTCGGCTCGGCAGCCACGATGCCGGTAGGTGTATGAAAACGGACATGCCGTTGGAATGACAGTAAACTGACAATCCGGCGTAGTCGGGCATGTCCCTGCCGCAGGCTGGTCCGGCGGCTAATGGACAGAGCGTCGCCAGTCGTACCAGGTCCAGGCGCACCAGGGCTGCAACGCGGGCAGCTTCACGGCACCCGGCGTCGTCGGTGTCGGCATCTTACCAGCTTCTGCAGTAGTGTGTGTTTCGATTGGGTGTTTGTGGGAGGTGATTCAGGAGCATTGTGTGGAGTTTACGGGCGGAAGCGGAGGATTGGCGGTCCTGACGAGGTTGTTTGCATTGGGTCATGTACTATTGTGTTATTATTATCTGAGTTGTTCTTTTCTATTTCTTTCCATCTCATTAAAACCATCTCGTTTTAGACAACGTGAACAACGTGTTTTCATTTATGTTTCGTGTCATATTTCTCCTTCTTTTTCTTAGGAAAAAAAAAACCCTTAAAAAAAAAACCCCTTAGATAGTTCAACCCATCCCAGGCTTGCAACTGATAAAAAATAATAATAAACAAAAACTTGAGTCACTTCAATCAAAACCATTCTTGAATTACTACGAGCAAACATACGATGTTTGATGTCATCTCGCGAGTCAAGATCCACTGTCCAATGACAGCGCGGCCAAACTAAGCATAACGCCACAGCACCTACTCGTACAACCAGCAGATAAAGAAAAGAAATCCAATTTCTCTGGTTTAATATACGATATGCGCAGTGATGAAACGATCCCCCGACTATCTACAAGCATCCTCCGTCTCCCATTTGCGACAAGTCGTCGTGCGTCGTCGTGCGTCGTCGATGCGGGCTCGGCGCGGCACTTAGACGACCTTGTCCTTGTTGTGGTAGTTGACCTTGGGGTTCCAGCTGTGGAACTGGTTAGCATTGCTGTGCGCGTGCTGCAGCATCAAAAGAGTCGGGTGTGAGCAACTCACAAAATGGTCTTGTCACCGTCGCCCCAGGGGAAGTTCTTGGTGCGGATGTTCTGGTACGGGTACTCGGTGCGCTCCTCCAGAGGAGGCAGGTGCGACTCGTGCTCCAGGTGCTCCTGGTAGCGGTAGTAGGCATTGCCGAGCGCGAGAATGATGGCCGGGATCGTGGCGCTGCAGGCGGGTGGTTAGTAGACGGGGTGCATGGCTGGCGATCGCGTCGAGTATTTTTTGGGTTGTCGCGATCCGGTCGGCCGGCGGGGCTGCCGGAAAGGGAGATGGATGGCTTACAAGATGCTCAGGTTGCGCCAGACGTCTGTTGAGGGTGGTTAGCTGCTGCACATGCAACGCGTCGCAAAATGTAGAGAGAGACGGGCTGGGAGCTTACTGGTGCTGCTGGCGGCGTGCTCCTGGACGAGGCGGCGGTTGCGCACGTACTCGGTCTCGCCGGCCGGACCGGCAGTGGCGGAGTAGAAGCGGCGCGCGGCCTGGGCCGTGCGGCGGGAAAAGGCGGCGCGGAACATGGTGGGCAAGGTGCAAAAGAGTGGCGATGGTTCTGGTGCGTAGGTGTGGGTGTTCAATTGACGAAAGAAGTCGATTCGAGGGTCGGGAAAAAAGCAGCGTCCGTTCGGGAAACACAGGCATCAGGCCATTCATTTGCCTACCCACTCTCGATGCCGCCCATGCCAGAGCCCGGAAAATAAGTCGGCCCGTATTACATAAGCCAGCCATTTGCCGCGCTCATACTCGTACGAGTACTCCGTACAAACGTCACCGGTGCCGGGGCCACACTTGCCCGCTTCGGGAAACTTGCATCACGAGCGCGATCTCTCCACCAGGCCACACTGCAAGTCATACGGCAAAGCGGCGCTGACGAGCTCCTGACGAGTCCGCTTATCACTACTGTCTAACTAAAAACAATCACGTCGTTGTCGCCGCCAAACTCACGTCGTCTTTTCAGGCCTAGAAGCATTTGCCCGGCCCTGTACTCGTACCTGTACCTGTTGTTCAGTCCCTGCCTGCTGCTAGTTTTCGCACCTTCCCGCGCGGCCGTTGTTCGCCTCCACCTGTTGGGTGCTCTTTCCCTGGCTGCCTGTCATCGCGATCGCGACTTCCTCTCGTGTCTCTCCGACTCTTTTTGTCCCCTTTCCTCATTTCTTCTTCTAATTTGCCTCATTCGCTCTCGTCTTTTCCTCTTCTTTTCTTCTTCCTCTTCCTCTTCCTCCTCCCGCATCCGCATCCTGCGTCGCAACCATACTATCTCTCCCGCCCTGCCAACACGGCCGCCACTGGTCGACGAAGCCTTGCCGCATCTCCACACGCCCCCAGACGCTCTGGCCATCACACCCTCCTCGAGCCGACACTGACCCATTTGGGCGATCCCGCCGTCAAAAGTTGCCTCCAGGCCTCGACGGCTTGACATCACGCCGGTGGCCATAACGTCAGACACCTCATCCGCCTCTCCCTCGCTGCCGCTCTCCCGCTCGCATACATATCACTACGAGTACTACGCCCCCCCCCCCCCCCCCCGCCCCCTCTCTTATCGCGGTTTTCTTGCCGCTTCGTTCCTATAGTACTTGCTTTGGATTCGTGCTACACACCACGCTGCATCGTCGTTGGAAGCGTCTCTTGTGCGACTTGCGTGCAGCATATTCTTGCGCTTTTCCTCCAATCACCCAATGTTGTCGTGCGGCCATCTCCTCTATCCTGCAGCGACTTGATTAAAACCGGCTGTATCACGGCCGCTCTCATCTATATAGTGCTGCGAGCTGCACCTGTCCGGCGCGGCTTGCCTGTTCGCTTCTTCCGCCGGCCGGTTTCTACCGACTCCATCTGCTCATGTGCGTCTTTTCTGCTTCGTTTGATTCTGCTGTGGCCGCCAACGTGCAGAACTTGTTTCGATTCTATATTGCCCCCCTCCCCCCTGCCTATGCACTGCTGCTGACAAGACGTGCTGTGCCCAGCCGCTGACCGAATCCGTGGCTTGCATGAACAGCGTTCCAATACGACCTTGTTCAGCACCTCGCAGATAAGAGGGGAACACGCTGGTTGTCCATTGCTTGATGCCCAGCGCGCAAAGCGGCCATCCATATCGCCATCTGCCGCGTTTCCCGGCTCTCGTTTCTGTCGTCTTCTTATCGCCATCCATCAGCATATTCCCGCTCACCGATTTCGTAACCCAGCCCACCGCACTTGCGTCGCGTTGGACCGTACGGAGTAGACGACGTCGCACCGCAGAGAGTACGTTGTCTGCACCAGAGGCAAAACAGAAAGACAAGACGAAGCAGGCGGGGGAAGCGGACATTGCTTTTCAGTGGGCGCAAGAGGTTGTGCTCTGTGCGCTCTTGTGTTCTCTCTCCCGCCCTTCTGCCGTTCTTGCTATCGCTTATTGTTACCCTTTGAATCTAACTCGTCTTCTAGTCTTTGGTCTGCTTCTTTTAAGCGACGCGTTTGCCTTTCCTCGATCTTTGCCTCGAGCAACCAACCTGCGCAACGTCGAAGCTCCTTTTGACTTTGTTAACGACGACGACCATTTGCCTTGCTCATAACGATATCCCCCTGTGTTTCTAGTGTTTTTGTTTGTTTTCCGCCAGCATGTCGGACATTTTCCTCATCCGCTTCTTCTCGGCATTGTCCGTTATCTCGACGTTGGCCTTTTTCCTGTCGCGGGCGATCATGGTGGCCAACGAGACGCCCCTTCCCCGGCCTCCTCACCAGCGGCACCGCGTTGCCAGCACCCCGGCGTTCCAGCTCTTTCCTCCCAATGCCGTCATCTCGCTGACCGAGGACAACAACACCTTTTTTCCTGCGCGCCCGGCCGCCTTTGGCGCGGAGCTGCCTGACAATGGCCTGAGTGCGGCTCTTTGGATCGGGGCCGGCTTTGGCGAGGATGGCGTCGAGCCGCAGGGCGAGCTCGGCTGCAGCGACGTGCCCGGCTGGGACGGCAACCTGGCGTTTGATGGCGTGCCTATTTTCCCCGTCGAGGGCCCCGACGATGGCACGGACAATTATCTCGAGGAGTATCTTCCTGACACGACGTTTCGCAGTCGCCAGACTGTGCCTGCTGCCGCTGCTGTCGAGCGTGGCGACCACACCACGGACGACGTTGCTGCCGCCGACGCTGCTGCCGACGATGATGCCGCTGCCGCTGCCGCTCCCGTACCTGCTGCGACTGGCCAGCACAGCGATATTGAGTCTCTGCAGGAAGGAGCTGAAATTGCTGGAAAGGTTGTGCTCCTTAGACGGGGTGGCTGCGGCTTTCTGGCCAAGGTGATGTGGGCGCAGAGACGCGGTGCTGTCGCTGTCATTGTGGGCGACGACCGTAAGGGTGGCCCACTGATCCAGATGTATGCGGCGGGCGACACATCGTTTGTGACGATCCCGTCAGTCTTTACGGCGCACACGACGGCGCATCTGCTGACGGCGCTCGTGTCCACGGCGGACGTGGACGAGACGGCTGCGAGCAAGAGAGCGGCGGCCCTCGACGCAACGGCCCCGGAGCGGTCCGGCGTGTGGTTCCGGAGGACGCGGCCGCGCGAGTGGGTGCTGGACGACTTTGTGCCGACGGGCACGGCCGCGGGTGCCAAGCCCGTGTCGACGCCGGCACGGGTGGCTGGCGGACACACGCTCTTTGTGACGATTTCGCCGACGCGGGGCACGCTTCCGCTGATGGACCTGGTTCTTGTTGTTATTGGCAGCCCCGTGCTGGCCGTCTTTGTGCTCATGGGCGTGCTGATGTTTATCCGGACACACTATCGGTCGCGGGCGTGGCGGGCACCCAAGGCGCTCGTCGAGCAGCTGCCGGTGCACATCTATGCAGACCCGGGCACGCCGTCGCCGGACACGATGACGGTCCCCGCGGGTTCGGACGTTGCGAGCCCGATGCCGTCGCCGCCGCGATCGCCGAGTCCGCCGACGCTGGAGCCGACGATGACGACGCCGCTGCTGCAGCGACCACGATCGCGCACGACGACAGGCGTGCCGGGCGATGAGCGGCGCGCACACATTACAGTGGCAGCGCCGGCGCCGCACGTGCCGCGCTACTTCCAGGCGGAGTGTGTGGTGTGCCTGGAGGACTATGTCGTGGGCGACCGTGTGATGAGCCTGCCCTGTGGCCACGAGTTCCACGCCGCGTGCATGTACGTTGACCCCTTGCCGAGCTGGTAGCAATTTGTGTGATGACGATGACGACTAACGATTGCAGTACTCCGTGGCTGACGACGCGGCGCCGCACGTGCCCGATTTGCAAGGGCGACGTGGTCAAGGCGGCCACTGCCGGCGAGGCGGCGTAGCCTTTGCGCTTGTTCTTAACGTTTGCCTTGCGTTTGCCTTGCGTTTCCTTGGATCTCTATTTGGTTATGACTATTGAATAGTCTTGTTTTATGTCCATTTGGTCTAATGATACCAAGTGTGCTTCTCTTGTATCCGACAGTCATTGCGTGACGCTTTTCTTGTCAGCTTGTGGTTTACTTTAGTATACGATGCATTTTGCTTGGGTATCTATTCGTCTATATGTGCCTTTATATGTCGTCAAATTATGCATCCTGCAGCCTGCATCACCTCTCGGGCTTCCAGTCGCGGCACCATACAAACGTGGTGCACTGCCACGCGGTGCCCTTTTCACTCTTGCCCAAGGGCCCCGGCGGCCGCGCACACATGAAAAAGGAGCGGCCGCTGTTGACCCCGGGTTTCTTGGTGACGAGCGTCTTGCAAGGTTCGCCGTGCTCGCACAGCGGCGCCTGCAGCTGGCCCAGGCCCAGGCGGGACCACGAGGCGCGGGCGGCGTCGCGGCTCTGGAAGGCGGCCTCGACTTGTTCAGGGGTCATCCAGGAGTCGTCGTCGTTGTTGGCGTCGTTGTTGTCGTCGGTGGCGGTGGTTGTTGGTGGTGGTGCAGGTGGTGCCGGTGCTGCAGCTGCTGCCGGCGGCGCAGTATTTGTCACTGGCGGCGTCGTCGTCGCCTCGTCTGCTTTCGCCCGCGACGTGAGAAACATGCTCATGGACGTCTGGGTGCCCGACGTTGTTGTCTTGGTCTTTTTGGCGGCGGCGGCGCTGCTGCTGCTGCTCCCGCTCCCGCTCTTGGTCCGCGTCAGCGTCCGCTTGGCCGGCACGGCCTTTTTGGGCGACGGCCGTGGCAGCGGGGCCTTTTTGGCTGGGCTGGTGAAGCCTGAGCTGGCGTCGGTCGGTACCGGCGTGGCTGGGGCGGGTGTGTCTTTCGCTAGGGCAGGTGCTGATGGTGGCTTGTCTGCTGTTGGCTTTTCTGCTGCTGTCTTTTCTGTTGCTGCCTTTTCTGCTGGTTGTTGCGGCCCACTCTTGACTGGTTTGGCAGTAGGAAAGAAGAGTGTAGAAGGTCGCTTGACCTCCTTGGCCGTCGCCGCCACCTCTGAATCTTCGTCGTCACCGTCGACGTCGCTGTCGTCGTCCTCAATGTTGCTGGCGTCGCCGTCGTCGTCCGACTCGACAATCGCGACAGGGTCGGCCTGGAAGACGGCTGGCAGGGGCACAGGGTCGCTTGAGATGAATGCCTCTTTGGTGCTCGGCGGCGCCTCCGCGACCGCTGGCTGACTGGCTTTCCGGAACATGGCGCCAATGTGCCGGCGGTTGGCAAACTGGGGCAGGCGACGGGCCGACTGCGGCAGGCGTTTTGTGAGGAGGGCGGCATCCTGCTCGGGCGGAAGTGCGGGCTGACCGCGCACATAACGCCCGGGCGGGTTGAGGTAGTCGCGGACAAAGGCATCTCCCTCTCCCCCGGCATCTTCAACACGATCCCGCAGCACAATGTACACCGGACAGTGATCGGACCCGTGCAGCTCCGGCTGGATGTCGGCGTCGACCACCAGCTGCATGATGCGCGGGCTGCAGGCAATGTAGTCGATGCGCGAGCCGTAGTTAGCCGGGCGGTGGTTCTTGCGCGTGTCCCAGCAGGTGAACATGCCGACGCGCGACGGGTGGTGTTCGCGCGTCGTGTCGCAGAGGATAGGGGGGTGACCGGAGTCGGCGAGAAGGCGACTATTAAAGAGAAGCTGGTTCAGAAGCCGTGGCGCGCGGCGCACCAAATAGTCGGCGTCAAAGGCGCGGGCCTCGGCCGTGGAGACGACACCCGCGTGGCCCCAGACGCCGGCCGTGTCGAGCTGGTCGCGCATAATGTTCAGGTCGCCCAGCAGCACGACGTTTTTGCCGGCGGCGGCCAAATTGCGGATGCGCGCGTCGAGAGCGACCAAAAACGTGTTGCGGAACCCGGACCGCTCCGGGTTGCGCCGCGCCGGGCAGTAGACATTGACGAGCACAAAGAGGGGGAACTCGAGCAGCAGGCAGCGGCCCTCGCTGTCGATGACGTCGCGCGGCACGGCGGCGCGCCGCAGCTGGCGGTCCGTCGGGTAGCCGCCGATCTGGTGGGTGGGGTCGGCGTCGACGTAGCGCGTCGACGTGCCGGGGATGCGCAGGACGCCGGTGACGCCCTCCTCGACGCGCAGCGGGGAGCACGTGGCGTCGCGGGTGTAGACGGCGACGCCGGAGTAGCCTGGATGTTAGCGGGGGGCGGGGGCAAGATCTAAAAACCCGAGAGACGCAAACATACCCGTCTGACTCGCGGGAAAACTATAAAACGCGTCCCAGCCCGGAATCGTCACGAGATCGTCGGTCAGCGCGGCTTTCGGCGTCTTGACCTCTTGGAAACACACAATGTCGCCCGCGAGGCGGTCAAACATGCGCTGCAGCGATCGCTCGCTGTTCCAGGGGGCGTACTTGAAGGGGTTGCGGATGCCGTTGACTGGGGGGTCGGTGTTAGGCTGGTGTGGTTGCTTTACAGTGTAGAAGAAGACCTACCATTCCATGTAAGGATGCGAACCGTCATCTAGATTGTTAGTCGGGAAGAAGCAGGATATACTTGGAGACTTACCTTGAAATCATGTTGACGAGCGGCAGTGTCGTGCCAATGTCGCAGAGTCGTAGGTCAGCTGTGTCGGTACAGAACGAGGTGGTGAGGTGGTGATGGGATGTTGCTGGGATGTGGCAGTCGTAGTGTCCCTGATGCAGTGATGCGCGAAGTCACGTGCTAATATTGACCCACAACGACGTCAGAGGGTGAGTACAACCTGTGGAAGACTTGTGCTAGACTCTGTGGTAGATTCTTGCTGGTAGATACATGTTATATTCATGCGAGATTCATGCTGATGTATTATGCTATTAGATCCATGCAATCTAAATCATAAACAGTAAATCCAAAATAATAACCAATAATAGAGAACATCCATCATATCGTACCGACATCCCATGCCATCCAATCCCGGGCATCATGCCGTCGTTACATGCAACTCCGTGATCCGTCGCTCCCATGCAATATAATCAAAAGAAAGAAAATAAACCAAGAAAAAAAAAAGAGGAAAGAAAAAAAACCAAAAAAATCAACTCCCCTGCACATTCATCGCCCGGAACAGCACCACCGCCACGTTCCGCGCCATGTCCGACTTCTTCCCCAGGTACCACAGCGCCTGGATGCAGTCCTCGCTGCGCCGCAGGCTCTCGTGGTACGCCTCGCTGTCGTGGCCCAGCAGGTCCGGGGTTGAGCCGGGCTGCCGCACGTTGTCGGCCTCGCGCAGGTGGATGATGGACGCCTTGGAAAAAGCCCGGATCAGCAAAATGGTCCAGGGCTCCGTCAGGATCGTGCCCTCGCGCACAGCAAAGTGAAAATCGGGCATGGCTGCCGGGTCGGCCGCGCTGCCCGGCATCAGCGGCGTGGCCACGCGGGCCAGGTCCGACAGCTGCATGGCGCTGGTGCGGCGGATGTTGGCCACCGTGCTGGCGGCCGTGCGCATCTGCCGGTTCTCGTCCAGTCCCACGCCGTTCTTGTCGACCGTCTCGAGCACGTCGGCAAACAGCAGCGCGCCCAGGTGCCAGTGGGCCAAGATACAGACAAACCACCCCCGGATCCGCGCCGGCACGCTCGCATAGTGCTGGATCAGCTCGCGGAAAAACGCCCCGTACTTGATGTTCCAGTACCGGTAGATCATCAGCGACTCGCCCACAATCTCCTCCGTCGGCCGGCCCTTGGTCAGGTACGGCTTGCGCAGCATGTTTTGCAGGTACAGCACCTGCCGGTACAGCAGCACCTTGACGGGCGTCGCGTGCGTAATGTTGTGCGCCGCGTCCTCGTACGAGCACGGGTAGTGGTACTGGTGCGTCGTCATGCGCTCCGGGTTGTCCTGGATGAACAGGTCGATGCGCCACCGGTTGTTCTTCTTCACGACGGCGCCGACGTTGTCGTTCTCCGATGAGCCTCCGGAGTCCGGGCTGCCGGCGTGGAACCCGGCCCCCGGGAACATGAGCTCGTGTTCGGCTGCCTCGTGCTGGCTCTCGTCGTCGGCCAGCACCGCCGGCCGCTCCGACAGCGACGCCGAGATCGTGTCGAACATGGCCGCCATCCAGAACAGCAGGCCCACTGTCTGCCCGTCCTCGGTCGTCGTCTTGGGCGTGCTCGTGTCGGCTGTTGTCACGTCCTTGTTGCCGTTGCCGTTGATGTTGTTGCTGCTGCTGCCAAACGCGTCGTCGCCCAGGAACCCCAGCTCGTAGTTATCAAACTTGCTCTTGAGCGCGTGCATCTTGCGTGCTGCCCGCTCAATGTAGACGGGGGGGCCGTCCTTTTGGAACACCTCGGACAGCTTGCTCAGGATGGCCTCGCGCTTCTGCCGCGCCTCGGCAAACGTCAGCGGCTCGTCGTTGCCCGTGCCCGTGCCGTTGCCGTTGCCGTTGGCCGTGCCCATTCCCGAGCCGACGCCCGCCACGGCCGCGTGGTTCGTCTTGAGCTCGAGCTCGGCAAATTCAAACTCCTCCCACGGCCGCTGCGTCAGCCCAAAGATGAGCTCCGCGCACACGACGCGGTACGACTCAATGTCCGCACACTCCTGCAGCGCCGCGCGCGCCTGGTGCCACAGCGACCGCTGGATGCTGCGGTCAAACTCGTCCGACGACGCATATGCGCTGCCGATGCCGGCTGCACCGCCGCCAAACCCGCCCCCCGCCGCATATGACTCGCGCTGCCGCTGGCTGCCCTGCGCCCACTGCGTCGCAAACGCCATAATCACCAGGTGCAGCGCCTTTTGGCTCGCCTGATTCTGCGCCCGCGACAGCCGCATGATGCCTGTGTCCTGCGCAATCTTGTCCAGCTTCGTCACGCGCCGGTACACCCGGTTCGACCAGTTGGGCCCAAACTGGCTCTTGTACGTCTGGTGCGGCTCCCACGACCGCCGCCCGCCCACGGCCGCCACCTGCTGGTGCTGTCCCATGCCACTACCGTTGCCGCCATTTCCGTTGGCATTGCCGTTGCCGCCTGCCAGCGCCTTGAGCTGCTTTTGCTTGGCTGGCCGCGCCCAAATGTTGTACGGACACGTCTCCTCGGTGATCCAGCACGTCAGGTTGTGCTCCAGCACGTCGTGGTAGATCTGCAGCAGGTTCTCTGAAATGTTGTGGTTGTTGAACCGCGACGCCATCATGTACTCGACCGCATTCGTCGGCGCCGGCGACACCATGGCCGAGTACGACATACGCCGTGTGCCTGCGACGCTACCGGCACCGGCACCGCCAAACTTTTGCTGCCCGAACGGCGCACGGTGCAGCGCAAAGCCGTCTGTCATGGCCGACGATGACGCCGCGTCCTCCTCCTCGCCGTTCATCGTCGCAAACACCTCGGGTGGTGACAATCCCATGACGGTCTGGTGTTGCTGTTGGTGCTGCTGCTGCTGCTGTTGATGTGAATGCTGCTGCTGATGTGACTGGTCGACACTGGTTTGTGCTGGTAGCATGCTCCACAGGGCCGACGGCTCGGGCGCCATGCTGTGGAACGCGGGGCGTGACACAAGCTCCGACGTTGTGACCGGCAGCGTGTCAAACGCCGCCATGCCCATGAGACTGGTCGCACCATGTGCGCCGCCACTGGCGAACCCGAGGGGCAAGGTCACGTTGTCGGCAAACGGCGTAATGGGATGGTGCTGGTGCTGGTGGTGCTGGGGCGTCATGGCGTTAAAAGAGTCGAGGTTGGGAATGTTTTGAAACGACAATGGGTTCGGCGCAGGCCAAAACGACATGTCGACAGACGTAGAGGGCAGGGAAGTAGGATTGGGAGCAGAGACAGTCGCAGAAGCAGAGGCGGAAGCGCCGGCATCGCCCATCTCCGAGGATGTGGGCAGCGATGCCGGTGTGAGTGTTGGCGGTGGTGTTGGAAAGACGAGGTGCTGCTGTTGTTGTTGTTGTTGTGGTGGTGGTGGTGGTGGTGGTCGATATTGTTGCTGTTGCTGTTGATGTTGTTGCTGTTGATGTTGTTGGGGCTGCTGGGGCTGTGACAAAACTGGCGCGACGACGGGCTTGGCTTCCGGTGCTACCGACGATGACGGCGTGCTCAACATCTCGGGTGGCGCGGCCGAGGCAGCAGCGGCCACGGCGACGGCTTTGGCCTGCTCGGCCTTGCGTGGGCGTTTGGTGCGGCGGTGCTCGGTCGAGCGAGCCGCCGACGCGCCTTGGTTGGCCTGCAGCTGCGACCGCGCCCAGTCGAGCGTGCAGTGCTTGTTGGTCTTGAGGCAGTACGAGCAAGCGCGATGCTGGAGTTCTGGGCTGTCAATAAACATGTCGGACAATTGCTGCTGTGGCATCACCACTCACCAGAAACCAAAGAGTCGCAGTCGGGGACGGGCCCGCGACGCGCGGCTTCCCGCAGCGACGGCGCATCGCACGCGCGTTTGGCCTTGCGACATTGGTCGCACGAGTGGTTCTGGCGTCGCATGCCCACGGGCATTTTGACCTTGTAGGTTGGTGATCTCGATGAATGGATGTGAGGAGTAGGAGGAGGAGGACGAGGAGGATGACGACGAATTGAGATGGAGAAGAGACAAAAGAGGCGGAGGCGGAGTCGATGGCGGAGACGCGGAGAGGGCAGAGACGCGGCGACGCGGATTGCGGCGGAATGCGGCGGAATACAGGATGTCGAGAGATGTATCGTCCAGGGACGTCGTCGTCGTCGTCTTCGTGTCGTCGTCGATGCGACAGGCCGAGATCGATTAGAGGGTACGGAGTAGATCGATATTAGGGGGAGTTGCGGTGGGAGAGTGGACTTTTGTTGGAAGGACCGCGGGAAAGTGGGCAGCAGTTGTCGCCTTCGTACCTGCCCTTGCGAGGGACAGGAACAGCCAAGAGAACGCAAGAGCGTAAGTCGGTCCTTCCTTTGCTGGGCTAGTCGTCACGTCACGGGGCGGTGTGTGTCTACGTGGCGCCTTCCTCGTTTTTGTTGTTGTCGTCGTCGTTGTCGTCAATTGTGCGTTTTGCTCTTTCCTCAATTGTAAAGTCGACAGCAAGTGCGCTGCAGCGACAGGTGTGACAAAACCTCGAGGCCGGATTCGCAGGGGATCCGGTTTTCCGAAACCTCCACTTCCCCGCAATGATTAATTTTATTGGCAAGTGCAAAGCCACACACGCAATCTGGGCTTGCGTTGCAGTTGCCGTTGCAGTGCGGTGCTGGCGTGCAAAAAAAGGGCGGCGAGGTGGGCGGTATGCTGGGCGGTGGTGGCAAACAACGGGGGGATCGCACAGCAAGGTGCTGGGGGTGCCGGGGCACTTTAGGCGTCGGATATATTCTTACTTCTTCTTTTTTAGAGTCTTTCAACGTATCGCGACTTGGTACGGATGGAGTAATTAATGGGGCGATACACAAAGGATACAGTGGGGCACGTCCTTGCTTGTCATACTTACATAAGATTCGCGCATGCGATAGGCGGGCGGTTCTAGCGTCTTCCCCGCCTTTTGTTTGTCGACTTGACCGCTGCGATTGTTTCTGTACTTTGTTTTTGTGGTGTCTATTCGTATTTCCATTTTAACCTTTTTTGCTCTGAAGTCTATCTGTGATTGTTGTCTATCTGATACTTTATTCGATAACTTGATGTGTGTCTTCTCTTCCCGCTCTGTTTCTGTCTTTCTCTCTCTCTCTCTCTGCCTGTATGTGTCTGTGACCGTCAGTCTGTGTTGCCTGTCACTCTGTCTCAGATCTACTCGTACCATCTGCCGACTCAACTGCCTCCCTCACACCGACTCTCACTGCTACCACCCCTCTCCCATCAGCCGCATGCGCGATCCCACCAGATGACTCGTCACAGCCACCTGACTCGCTGAGGTAGAGTACGAGTACAGAGTACGAGTACCAGTGTCTCTGTTTCTTGGGACAGCACTGTCAGCACTGTCTGAGCACAGCTCCTCGTAGCACTCTGTTCATCACACAAACGCAGGGATAGCACATTCAATAACATGCATATTCATTCAAGTAGAAGAAGAAATGTAAACGTCGGCGTTCCCACTCCGCCGTGTCACGTGCCGCCCTTCGGGTATATCCGTCCATCTCCTGCCTATATCCGGCATCCAGACGCCTGGCCCGCGTGCACTGCAACGGTCCCCTGACCTGGGGGAGCGTCAGGCCATCTCTCGCGCTGCTGCAGACATTGCCTGATACTGCCTGCAATACCCCAGATACCACAACGTGGCGTGTCATCATCCCCCGCAAAAACCTTACCCTCACTTCCTGACTTCACCGACTTCACTTCTTCCCCTTCAAGTCCTTGTACACCTCCGTCTCGACGCCTGCCCACAGCCCCAGCACCTTGGCGTCGGCAAACGGCAGAATCTGCGTGCACACAATGCCGGCGACGCCGTTGTCGCGGTCGCACCACCACCAGGCGTTGATGAGCCCGGCCCAGTTGACCGCGTTCTTGGACCGGCCCGTGGCGTCGCTAAAGGGCATCATGAACGTGAGGCCCCAGCCCTGCGGCGGGTTGTTGGCCGTCGGGTAGATCTCGCCGATGCGGTTGGTCAGGTCCGGCATGGCGTCGGGGATGCCTTGTCGGCTAAAGTTGGGAAACTGCGGGATCTGGTTGGTGAACATGAGGTCGACCGTCTCCTTTTTCAGCAGCTTTGTGCCGGTCCGCGGACACGTGCCGTCGTTGAGCAGCACGGCCAGGACTTTTGCGTACTCGGCGGGCTTCGCAAAGATGCCGGCACCGCCGCTGTTGAAGACGCGCGCGACCTCGGCCTTGTTGTCGACGTCGACGAGCAAGGGCGCGCGCAGCAGGTGGTTGCGGTGGCGGATCTTGCCGTCGGGCTGCCGGTAGTGGCAGTACGCGAGCCTCTTGTGCATGGAGGGGGTCGGGAACATGGTGAGGTCCGTCAGGCCGAGCGGCTGCACAATGTGCTTCTGCATGTAGTCGTTGAGCGACAGGCCCGTGGTGCGCTCGAGCGCGACGCCTGCCCAGTCGATGCCCACGCCGTACTCCCAGCCCTCGCCTGGCTGAAAAATCAGGGGCATCTGGATGTCGGCCAAGCGGCCACCAAACTCATCGATGCCCAAGGGGAAGCCCCAGTCGCGCAGGCGCTCGTTGAAAAACGCATACCCAAACCCGGCCGTGTGCGTCAGCAGCATGCGCAGCGTAATCTGCTTGTTCTGCTTCTCCACGGTGCCGTCGGCCTTGAGCACGTCGAGGTTGGTGATCTCGGGGATCAGCTTGGCAATCTGGTCGCCGTCGTCCAGCCGCAGCAAGCCCTGCTCGACGAGCTGCATGACGGCGACGCCCGTCAGCATCTTGGTGCACGAGGCCAGCCAAAAGACGTGGTCGGGCGTCATGGCCTCGTTGGTCATGAGGCCGCGCTTGCCGCCGGCGTAGTTGAACAACACATTGCCCTGCTTGTCGACGACGGCCACGGTGGCGCCGGGGATGTCGACGGCCGAGTCGGCACACGCCTTGTCGACGAGGCCCTCGAGGGCGGACACGGCCTGTGCAGACAGAGACATTGTAGAGTGGAGTAGGTGAATGAAGGAGATCTTGTGGAAAAGGACTTGAAGGAGCAATGTAGGACTGCTTCAACACTCTGCTTATGACAAGGTGGCTTGGGGGTTTTGTAATACGTCCAACACGTCCCCCAGATGCGGAGTCTTCCCCAGCCCCCGCGCCGTTCTGCTCGCACCCTCCACACTGTCCTAGTCTCCGCGTTTGTTCTTCCACTCGTCCCTCTTCCCCATGTCCGAGACAGCGGGGTTTTGGCCAACGAGGCCAATACGGCCCTCCGTGCTCGGGCAGCCAGTCGATTCAGAGACATACACGGAGTAAGGAGTAATGTATGGAGTAACTAGCCCCAATGGGCCAAAGGATGGATGACCAGGGGCCACATGACAAAGGAAATGGTCAGCAAGGGGGGTCTGCATATGTGCACCTCCTTTGCCTTGCTTGCCTCGTTGTCTCCTTGCGTTGTTGCCCACGGGGTACCCCGTACCGAACGCGGATGAGTACACCGTGCGCTGGATCCATGAAACGCTGACCGCAGCTCTCCACGTAATGTCGATATTTGTACTTGTACGAGTACATAGTGAACTAGTTCGGCAGATCAGGCGGGGTGCCAAGGAACCCCAAAGCCATGTGATGCCTTTCTGGAATATAGCCCTGTCCCGGCAGTGTCAATTGGGGGGCACTATCTACTGAGTATGGGGTAAACGACTGCCAGCCATGGTAACGGTTGCCCGCTGGTGTTCTCGTACGAGTAGAGGCTCTGTCTGTCTTACTTTAAGAAAACTCGATAAGCAGACTGTGCGCCAGTTTGACTCGTTGTCTTTGTTCTTCCTTGTTCGTTGTGCTAGAACGTGCACATATTGTTCTCATCGCATGTATTGTCTCATTCTCGTTTGTACATTTTACCCGGGACGTCTTTGAACCCCGAAGTCCGGCTTCATAATCACAAGGCATCAAGGGATACGAGTATGCGTCAAAACGGACAGCTGTAAAGTAGAGTAAAGCAGTATAAAGTAGAATAAGACATAAGGATACGAGGAGACTGACCGCCGGCTACCTATGCCAATGCCAACCCCGACAGGTGGCAGTTGACAATGTTGCTGGCCAAGATGAACGTCTTTCTGTACCGCTGCCTACATTGCTTTCTCGACGACTATTTGACCCAAGTTTCAGCGACAGTCTGACTGTACACACCATTCGGAGCGCACCCCGCGAACAGGCTGCCATCAGCAGCCACCAGAACCAACAGCAATGCCGAGCTGAGCGTGCCATCCTCTGGCATCTAGTCTGATATTTATAGTCGCGTCTCGATTCGGAAATGCATTACCACGACTACGAGTATACTCGTAATGCATCGCCTCGCGCCCCAACCCCGGATTCAGCGTTCCCCGCGCTCGCTCGGACACAGGCTTATCTACACTCGTACTGGCTCCGTCGTGAAACAATGTGCACATCAACCACCAACCAGCCTGCATGGCTCAGCCACGATCCAAGGGTGAACGGAAGTGTTGTCGGTCGCAGTCTGAGCAATGGGCTGCTCTGATTAGCAGGCGAGCACCACAACCGAGGATAGCAGAGTGGCAATGGGGGAAGGGAAGTTCGTGGGATATGGAGCACTCCGTACGAGTCCTCGTACACCGTACTCGTACAATACGAGACATGTTGGGGTGTGCTTTGGTCCCCTGCCCCCGCCCAGCTTCTCATCTCACGCCCGTCCAACACGCCCCTCGCCCTGTGACGGTCGTATGCGCAGAAATATGGAGTACTTCGTACGCGTACGCGGCAGTGGCCCAACGGTTGAATCAACGTTGGTGCAAAGCCTTGTAGCCCACGCCCCATCTCGGGAGTTGGCATCCGGTAATCTGGGGCCGGACGCTTCCCCAGAAAGTGCGGGGGTGGGCTGCGATTGCTGACATATCCATTCCCGAATCCGGGGTAGTCAGGGGGCAGGTCTATCTACAGTGTCTATGCGAACAGTATGTTTACATTCTTTACAGTTGTTTTACAGCACAATACGTATGTGCTGAAAAATAAACTGTCTTGGGTCAATTGGTTACAAATTGTGTG
Source organism: Ophiostoma montium (assembly GCA_029299015.1). Classification (NCBI taxonomy): domain Eukaryota; kingdom Fungi; phylum Ascomycota; class Sordariomycetes; order Ophiostomatales; family Ophiostomataceae; genus Ophiostoma; species Ophiostoma montium. The sequence continues at coordinate 268,319 of JANSMC010000010.1, forward strand.
CTCAAAACCTGCCGACCCGAGACGCAATCGACAGACACCGCTACTTGCCCGTCTGTCTTGCTGCTGACCAGCGGAGCGAGCTCGGAATTTGTCACAATAGCGGACACACGGATTGTCTGCTATCAGGGACGCAAATAATACGCAAAACCCCGTGGGGGTGTACGCAGGAATTTGGAGAAGGGCTACGGGTATTCTAGTCGCGGACAGCATTGGGCTTGATCACGGCAGGTCTTTGTTGTCCTGCGGGGAAGACGATCGCACGCATCCAAGACACAAGGCCTTGGTAGAAGGATTGAAAGAGGGGAAGGACACAGAACGGGTGTTGAGCAGGTCCCGCCGGGCCGGCGTCGGGGGAGCGTCAGCCTGAGAAAGAGAGGAGCTTCGCTGAACGGTGTCCGAGACGTGGACGTTGTGTTGATTCAAAACTATATAATGCGGCCAGGACGCGCTCGATAGACCAAAGAATCTATATCCATTCATCCATTCATCCATTCAACTTCACAAGCATCTTCATCTATATTCACTTCTACCCAGACTCGTACTTGATTACCACCGCTCGCATTCACAATGGGCGAGCCACTTCCCACCCAGACGAAAAAGTTCAACACGGAGCTGACCGACTACTCGGTCGCTCACGCCAACAAGACGGGCCCGTACGCCGACAACCTCGAGGTTGATGCGCTGATCGTCGGAGCCGGGTTTGGTAAGTTTTTCTGGTCACTGTTCATGCACTACAAAGTACTCTTCTGACCGACAGCCGGCATCTTCATGCTCAAGACGCTGCGCGACCGCGGGCTCAAGACGGTCATCTTCGAGGCCGGCAATGACACGGGCGGCACGTGGCGCTGGAACTGCTACCCGGGCGCGGGCGTGGACTCGGAGGTGCCCGAGTACGAGTTCTCCTTTCCCGAGGTCTGGAAGGACTGGACCTGGGACAACAACTACCCCAACTACCAGGACCTGCGGCGCTACTTTGACCACGTCGACAAGGTGCTGGGCGTCAAGAAGGACTGCGCCTTCAACACGGTCGTCGTCGGCGGCCGCTTCGACACGGCCGAGGGTCGCTGGCACGTGCAGACGGCCGATGGGCGCCTGACCAAGGCCAAGTACCTGGTGCTGGGCACGGGTTTTGCGGCGCGCCGCTACATCCCGGACTGGAAGGGCATCGACAAGTTCAAGGGTGTGGTTCACCACTCGTCGTTTTGGCCCGACACCAAGGTCGAGGTGGCCGGCAAGCGCTGCGCCGTCATCGGCACGGGCGCGTCGGGCGTGCAGATTGTGCAGGCGTGGGGACCCGAGGCCGGGCACGTCAAAGTGTTCCAGCGGACGCCCAACCTGGCGGTGCCGATGCGGCGGCGCGACCTGACGGTGGAGGAGCAGCAAGCGAGCAAGAAGTTTTACCCGGAGCTTTTCGCGTACCGCGAGAAGAATTTCGCCGGGTTTTTCTATGACTGGATCGAGAGGAACACGTTTGACGACCCGCCCGAGGAGCGGCGGCGCACGTACGAGCGCGTGTGGCGCGACGGCGGGTTCCGGTACTGGGTGGCGCTGTACAAGGACACGCTGACCAACGCGGACGCCAACCGCGAGGCGTACAAGTTCTGGGCCGAGAAGACGCGCGCGCGCATCACGGACCCGGCCAAGCGCGATGTGCTGGCGCCGCTGGACATGCCGCACTACTTTGGCATCAAGCGGCCGTGCCTCGAGCACACGTACTATGAGCAGTTCAACCGGCCCAACGTCGACGTCGTGGACATTAAGAACAATGCCATCCAGGAGTTTACCGAAAAGGGCATCAAGCTGGCCGACGGCACGGAGCACGAGTTTGACGTGATTGCCATTGCGACGGGCTTTGACGTCGTCACGGGCGTCATGACGCAGCTGGGCCTCAAGAGCATCCACGACACCGACCTGCGCGAGGAGTGGCTGGCCAACGGCGCCGAGACGTACCTGGGCACGACGGTCAGCGGGTACCCCAACATGTTCCACATCTATGGCCCGCATGGTCCCACGCTGCTGAGCAACGGGCCGTCGAGCGTCGAGGTGCAGGGCCGGTGGATTGCCGACTGCATCGGCAAGATCGAGGCCCAGGGCATCAAGTACATTGACCCCAAGGACGCGGCGGCCAAGGCGTGGAAGAAGAGCATTGTCGACCGCAACGACAAGACGCTCTTCCCGACGACTCGGTCGACGTACATGGGCGGCACGGTGCCGGGCAAAAAGGTCGAGCCCATGTGCTATGTGAATGGCATCCCGAGCTATGTGCGGGAGATCCGGGCGGCCCTGGACACGATGGAGGGGTTTACGATTGTTAAGAAGTAGAGGTGGGCGAAGCGATATCTCTAGCAAGCTGGCGGTGAAGTTTGAATTTTTGATGGTTGAAATAGCTCCATAGCCCCGATATATGTTTTCAGAAAAGAATATAGTGAGATGCAAGTGAGATGCAAGTGATGCAGTTAAATTTAGGTGCTGACTACGCTTCCCAATGCGGTTAGCTCCATGTGTATGGGGTGTTTACAGGTCATATGTGGGGCATCGCGACGCGTCCATCACCAGATACATCATCAACCTCATCTACGGAGTACAAAGTACGAGTACTCGTACAGCATTCGAATTAATATTATGGCCCCTCGATCTACACAGTCGGGCACGTCGCGCTCGCTGCGCTCGTCGCGCCGCTCGGGCGCATCGACCAGCTCGTCCGTCGACCTGTCCGCGTCGACGCGCGCGTCGTCGTTTTCGGCCAGCAACGGCGACACATACTCCTCCAGCGCCGGCGCCGTCATGGCGCCGCCGACGACGCCCGAAGACCCCGTCGACCGCGTCAACGGCGCGCACTCGCTCAACGCGTCGCTGGATGCGCTGTACGCGCCGACGGCGGCGTATGTCAACCTCGTGCACATGGACCAGATGGCGCAGTACCTGCAGACAACCGAGACGCAGCAGACCATTGACGCTCTTCTGTCGCTCGTCAAGGGAGGCAGCAGCGATGCAGACAACAGTACCGATGTCAACAGCGACTACCACACAGCGCTCGACGAGCTCGACTACCTCGAGGGCCTGTTCAAGAAGCTGCGCTTCTCCTACAAGGAGCAGCTGACCAAGGAGACCGTGGTGCGGCGCATCCTGGAGCTGGAGCTGCCGCTGCTGAGCGCGGCCGACATTGACCAGATGGTGCGCGACACCGAGGCGCAGCGGCAGCAGCTGCGCCAGATTAAAGCCGAGGGCCGCGCGCAGGGCGCGGCCGCCGAGCAGCTGATGCGCCAGCTCGCGGCCGAGCGGCAGTACGTGGCGACGGCTGAGCGCGAAACACACGTGCTGCCGGAGCGCGTGCTGCGGCTGCGGCACCGGCTGGCGCGGCTGAAGCTGGCGCTGCAGGCGGAGCTGGAGGCGATTGACGGGGGCAGCGGTGGCAGTAATAGCGACACCAACAGCCACGCGTGTGTGGTGTGCGGCCGCACCTTTTACTCGGCCGCGTTTCGGCAGCTGCACCAGGCCATGCATAATCTGAAGGAAGCTAACGGCGACGGCGACGGCGACGACAACGACGACAACAATAACAACAACGACGAGCTCGACTTTGGCGGCGAGACGGCGGGCGTGGCCGCAGCGGCATCAACCACACTGCGGCGCTGCCGCGGCTGCACGCAAATGGTGCCGGCCGTGCTGCTCGACGCGGCCCCCGAGGGCGAGTCGCACAAGGCGCTGCATGCGCGGATACGCGACGCGGCGGCCGACGCACGCGCCAAGCTGGCGGCCGCCACAGAGTCCTCGTCGGCAGCCAAAGCAGCACTGCAACTGGACGATGTAGGAATGCAGATGCAGGGCCAGGGCGGGGGCGGGGGCACAGAAGAGGTGGTGCGGCAGCTGCAGCACAGCGAGGCCGAGGTGGCGGCACTCGAAAAACGCGTTCTGTCCGAGGCGGAGCGGCAAGCAGCCATCGAGGGCGAGATGACGCAGTCGCTGGCACACCTGCGCGAGTCGGTGGGCAGCATCCGGCTGGAGATGCAGCGGATCGAGCAGGAGGCGGACCGGATGGTGCAGTACATTGAGGAGGGGAGGACGCGGCTGGGGCGGTCGCTGCAGGAGCAGACGGATTTGTTTAATGTGTTGCTGTTGGGGGAGGACGACGATGATGACGATGTTGACGATGATGACGATGATGATGACCAAGTCATGGCGGATCGTTGAGTTATGATTTATGCCAATTTTGGCAATGATGGAATTCTGAGGATTCAATTTTGATGGATTAATTAATGACTATTTTGAGTTCATAGCAGTTTTCTGACCACATTGCTTCTAAGATGGATTTATCTCTTGAATTTGTGATAGTTTTTTTATTAATTTCGCAATAGCTGTAACTATTGTCTTTTTTGAATTTATAGGGACTTATGTCGTAATCATAATGCAGTGTTACATCTGGATTTTATGATAGCTAGAGGGGCTATATGGAACAACAAATCTGAAAGACGTCTGTGTTTGTAAAAGATATATGGTGTCGGGACCCTCCAGTCAACTACAGGGTACCGGTACTCGTAGATATCAAATGAGGAACAGTTGGCCGAAATAGACAATTTGCTACCGACCACCACACACCGTAGATCGTACACAACGCCTTCGTTCTGAAGAACATGAAGTAAACTGTTGGTGTGGTATGGTTTGGTTCATCTTCTATCCAGTGCCTAAGGCCCTGATGGCCACCTTATAGAGGGATATAGAGGGATATGGAGTGAATGGTAGGCCCGTTTGCACGAGCTTTCAAGTATCAGTCGTTTGCACCATCACGTGATTTACCAACAAGGATCAAGTCTTGGTTATAATGCATTCATGAGGCTTGCTTTCGTTATCATATCCGTGAAGTATCCTCATGTGTCATAATGTCATGGCTGGGTATATGGAGTAAGGAAACACAAAGGACATTGGGAAAAAAAAAAAAAAAAAAAGCTACGCCCGCTGGGCCACCGACAAGATGACCTGCTGCTTGGCCTGCAGGTCCTGTTCAGCGGCACGTGCACAGCCGGCCCGCCGCAGGTAGATCTGTGCCTGGCCGAGGCTCCACCAGGCCTTGCTGAGGTGCTGCTTCATGCGCGCTTGGCGGCGGCGGATGTCGTCTTTGTCTCTATTGTTATTCAACGCCTCTGCCTCCTGCCCCGCCAGGCCCATGCACGCATCGGCCAGGTCCTGGTAGAGGCGCGCCGTCGTGTCGACGTGCAGCGTCTCGAGCGAGCGTGGGATGACCACGTCGAGCAGCGTGCGGGCACCGCGAAATCCGCCCTCGGCGATGAGCAGGCGGGCCAGGGCGCCGACGGCCTGCCATAACAACAAGTAGTAGCGGCGGCGCAGGCACGCCTGGACGGTGCGCACGATAAACGTCAGCACGCGCAGGCCGCGGCCGGCGCGCAGGTAGAGGTCGATGCGGGCCAGGGCAATCTGCAGCAGCACGTGCAGGTCGGCGACGCCCTTGTCGTAGGCGGCCTCGAAGCGGTCGAGCTCGGCGCGCGCCGCCACGAGTGTGCCGCCGCCACCGCTGCCGTCGCTGTCCTGCCGGCTGAGCAGGGCAACGTGCAGCAGCGCGGCCTGGGCGGCGAGGTCCGGGTCGAGCTGCAAGGGGCCCTGGGCCTGGTGGTCGGCGGCGACGGGCGCACACGAGGGGAACCCGCCGCGCGGCAGCCGGCGCAGCAGCACGTCCTCGGCGTCGCTGAAGCGGTCGGCGCGCATGGCCTGGACGGCGGCGATATACAACAAAACATGGCGCAGCGTGCTCGTGGCCCGGAGGCTTGTGAGCCCCGCCGGGTTGAGCCCTGCGACGGCGGCCCGGGCGCGGTCAAACTGCCCTGCGTGGGCATACTGCAGCGCAAGGCGGCAGGCCACGCGCACGGCGTCGTCAAAGGGCACGTCGTCGTGGCGCGTGCGCATAAACGCGCGGCCGTGCGCCAGCGCCAGCGGCCCGCTGCCCATGCGGTCCCAGAACAGCATCAGCACGCCCGTCAGCTGGCCCTCGAGCGTCGTCTCGCCGTGGCCGACAATGGTGCGGCTGGCCTCGCGCAGGCGTGTCAGGGCCACAAGGGGTGCCCGTCCGTCGCCCAGCGCAACACGGGCCTCCATCAGCGACGCCAGCGCGTGGTGTGCGTGAAACTGGGCGGCGTCGGCGTCGTCGCGGATATACGGCAGCACCTGCTGGCCGTCGCTGGGCTGGCCCCCCAGCCCCTGAAGCTCGTGCGGCCGGATGTGGCGCGGCAGCACGCGCGCATACAGGTAGAGCCAGACGAGGGCAAAGCGCAGCGAGTCGTAGTCGCGGGCCTCGCGGCCGGCGTGGACGGCGTCCAGCATCGACAGCAGGTCGTTGCAGTGCTCGCCAAAGTCGCGCTGGATCACGGCCTTGTTCATGGGGCCCATGTTGTAGCCGAAAGCAGCACCGGCACCCTGTCGGGCCACGAGGTCAAAGTAGCGGTGCAGCTGGTCGTAGGCCGTGTTGACGTCGCCCATGCGCCAGGCGTCCAACAGTCGAAAGAAGATGGCCTGGTTGGGGATCAGCGCGGACCCGGCCATGACGGCATCGACGGCCTTCCGGAGCCGGGTGTCGGGCCGGAACCCGATGCGCTCGCGGTCAATCAGCAGCGACACGAGCTTTTCCGTCTCGTCGAGGCTTGCCGTACATACGCTGTTGTTCTCCTTGCCAACGCGGTCAAACACAATCCTCGCGATATCGTCCGTCTGTTTGCTCCCCCACTCCTCCTGGCACGTCGCCAGCACGCCGTCAAATCGCACCTCGGCCGCATGATTAGGATCATCAAAATCATCAAAATCATCATCATAGTCGTGCGGCCACAGAATCTTGTAGTCGGCGCGCGTCGTGTGCCGGTACCGCACAAAGTCCTCCCACAGCGCGCACCGCCCCGCAAACGACAGGTGCCCAAACTCGAGGCACGCCTGGTGCACCAGCAGGCCCAGCGGCGACCGCCGGTCCAGCAGCACGAGCGTCGCGGGCGGTTCCTCCAAGTTGGCCTCGCGCATCGCCCGCAGCTCGCTGTACGTCGGCGCAATGTGCTGCTGCACATTGTCGAAAAACTGCGCCAGGCTGTCCAGCGTCTGCAGCTGCAGCCACAGCCGCTGCACCAGGTGGTCCCAGAGCGTTGCGCAGAGGGGGGGCAGCGGCATTGCTTTTTCACTCTGCACCGCCGCAACAAAACACTGCTGAAGAGCGGGCCGCAGACTGCCCGCGTGCGTCAGCAGGTCCACGCCCAGGTACGCGCGCTGCCACCGCGCCAGGTACCGCTGCCGCTCGTTGGCCGGCCGCGCATAGCCCTCGAGCACGTACGCGCTGATGAGCTGCAGCAGGAAATCGTCGTCTTCCTCGCGCACGACGTCGCTGCAGTACATGTCTACCAGCGTCAGCAGCACGATGCGCGCGGGCGAAAGAAAGGGCTGCATCGTGGGTGGTGGCGGGGCGTTGTCGTCTGCCGTGGGTTCAAAAGGTGGTGATGCGATGTGATGTGACGCGTTGTGGGAGCTGTGTAGATATGGGTCAGGTGACCCGCTCCAACGGTACGAGTAGTCGCAATCATAGTCCCCACATGGACCCTGACTTTCAACAACCAGAAACCAACAACGGCGTCGGTGGTTTAGTGGTAAAATCTGTCGTTGCCATCGACAGGCCCCGGGTTCGATTCCCGGCCGACGCATTTTTTTGATATTTTTGTGCTGGATGACTTTTGCTATCCTGTTACTCTGATTTTTTTGTCACTCTCATAAAGTCATTTAAAAAAAAAAAAAAAAAAAACCTGTGTATAGCTTTTTCTATAGCTGGATTGAAATGAAAGTAATATTCTGATTATATCAAACAATTCTCCTTCGGTTCCTTCAAAAGTCAAGATGATACTGGTATCAGACGCTTTTCTTCCTGTTCGAGATCTTGAGATCTCTGTTGTTCTCAACCAAGCGTATCTAATGGGCACGATCCTTGTCTCCAAAGGCCGAGCATATACGAGTAGTACCGTAGACAACACTTACAACTGAGGCACATGCAGTCAGTTGATTGGACATGATGTAGCCCAACTCGAGACAGAACATGCCTGAAACACAGACAGCATGGTCTCTTTAGTCTCATACTGCACAATGCCATTGTTAGCACAATTCCATTGTTCAAATGCCGTGTTCTTTGACTGATTGTCACCCATTGCATGTCCAATGTTTGAGCTTGATGTTCACCGTGATCACCATGTTGTGCTCACTGCTGTTCACCATGTATGAAGCACCAGGAAAGGCGTTGATAAAAGGCAGCCGCCGGCCAACCAAACAGACAATTCTACTAATCCTCATCACATCATCACATCATCACATCATCACATCAGCACATCATCCACAGCATCAACATCATCAACGACATCAACAGCAAAAACAACAGCACAAACAACAACACAAATACATCCACACTTCATCATGTCTGCTCCCACCAACAACAAGTCCGGCCTTGCCACGGGCCTCACCACTCTCACCCTTCGTCCCAAGCAGGAAGATGAGCAGAAGGTTGCCCAGAGCAATGCACAGGACGACGGGTCCATGTTTGTGGACCAGGAGGACCAGGACATGGACCAGGACATGGACATGGACGTGGACATGGACGACGCCAGCCAGACCAGCCAGACCAGCCAGACCAGCCAGACCAGCGCGTCCAGCGAGTCCAAGGACGTGACCATGCAGGACGCCGTCAAGAAACCCCTCCGCGAGTCCGTCCTGCGCCGCCGCAGACGCCTCGCCATGCCCACGCCCGTCGGCTTCCGCCACACCACCAACGACCGCTACCTCAACCCCTTGCCCCCGCGCTGGGTGCCGCGCCACGACCCCAGCAACACGCCCTTTGCCAATATCCCTTACACCGCTCAGACTGAGCACTACCACCGTGCCCGCGAGGCCCGCCGCTCGCCGGCCCTGCGCCGCGTCGTCGGCCCCATGGCGCCGCCGCCGCCGCCCCGGCCTTCTCGTGACCAGGCCCAGTCGGTGCCTGCCACTCCCATCCGGGCTCTGTCTCGGCCTCCCACCCGTACTCCTGCCCGTACGCCTGCGACTCCTGCACGCCGGCCCGCTTGGGCGCGCGGCACGGATCCGGCCCGTGCCTATGTGCGGGCCAGCAAGGCTGCCAAAGCCGGCTCTTCCTCTCCTCCCTCGGGATCGGCTTCCTCTCCTCCCTCGGGGCCCTCTTCTTCTCCTCCCACGGGCCGGTCCTCCTCTTCCCGCGGCGCTTCGTCGTCCCCTCCCAAGTAGACCCGTCTCTTGCCTAACTGTAATGACGCGTAGACCGTAGATCTACTAGTAGGTCGTAGACGTAGTGTGATTGTAAGGCGTAGATGGAGAGTAAATGGGGAGTTTTTTTTGCATTGCTGCTAGCTGTTTTTCTTTTAAAGCACACATAGACCGAAAACAAATCAAAACTAAAAATCAAAAACTAAAAATCAAAGCTAAAAAACTAAAAAACTAAAAAACTATAAAACACAAACGAATGAAACCCGCAACAACGTGACCGTAACATAATCGACGTTGATAATCATAAATTTTTCTTAAAATTAAATAAAGTCTATGAATTATAGTATTGTATCGTAACAAGTCACTGTCCATCAGCACGTGCTGTGTAACCCACCAACCAGCACGTGTCAGTCTCGTACAAGCTTAAAGCCGTCCCATCACCAAAAGCTGAAAAAAAGAGTAACCTCGTTCATGGACGCAGGCGAAATCTGTAGGCAGCAAAAAGTAAGAGACTGCAGTATTAAGGCAAAAAAATGGACTTGCTGGGAATCGAACCCAGGACCCCATCCATGCTAAGGATGTATTATACCACTAAACCACAAGCCCGCTGTGATAGTAAGACGGCGGGCCATGTGGCTCTATCTAGTGAGCAAAAAGTAAGAGACTGGAATAGACAAAAAATTGGACTTGCTGGGAATCGAACCCAGGACCCCATCCATGCTAAGGATGTATTATACCACTAAACCACAAGCCCGCTTTGATAGGATGATCACGTGCAATGAGACTCTATCTAGTGCGCCGCAAAGTGGAGCAGCGACTTACACGGCATCGTGGGAGGGAAGACTGAACAAGACTGAACAAGACCGGCAACAACAACGGCAGAACAGCATTGTTCTGGTTTATTTCAAACTCATTGTCTCTCGCGAACAAAGCTGTAGCGATGTTTATGAACTACATGGAATACATGAAACACCTGTTCGGCAAGGAGCACTCGTAGAACATGATGTGAATAGCATCAAAATGTTCCTGGACAGCTGCCTTTTGTTGTTTTGCACAGCTTCATGTCCTGTTCGCCTGTCAGCTTGACAGTCGGGCTCTTGTATAAAAGATGTGATGCTTCGCAGTTGAGAAGAGTTTGAAATATCATCATCACACTCACACTCACACCAACATCAACAACATTCATCATCAAACATCATGGACCGCCTCTCGTCGCTTGCCAGAGTCCCCAAGGCCAAGGCCCTGGACGGCCTCAAGAAGGCCGCCCGCGCGGCTCAGGGCTCGTTCCGGAAGAGCGGTGATTCCAAGAGCTGGGCCGCCAGCGTCAGCGCCATGGGCCCGCCGTCGGACATTGACGACGAGCACGTTTACTCGGCCAGTGAGGATGACATCTACGACGATGAGGAGGAGGAGGAAGAGGAGGAGGAGAAGGAGGAGGAGGAGGACGATGACGAGGAGGTGCTGGTGGTGGTGGACGAGGAGGACGAGGCGGCGGTCATGGTGCTGGAGTCGGACTACAACGACTTGTACGCCGAGGAGTACCTTGGCCGGGACGATGACTTTTCGCCCACGGCCGGCGCGCGCCTGCCCGTCCCCGCCGCCGGCGCCGAGGGGGAGGAGGACAAGAAGGAGGAGGAAAAGAAGGAGGAGCGCACGCCTCCCCTGGTCGCGAACCGCCCCGACGGCGGCCGCAGCACCGGCTACGGGCCCCGCCTGATCCACTTCCCCGGTGTCAAGGCCGCCAACCACTTCATGCAGAACGTGCAGCGCCTGCGCGACGAACGCCGCGCCCGCAACAACGGCGAGGGGTCGTCGTCGTCGTCGACGGCGCCGGCGCCGACGCTCCACCGCGGCCTTGATGTGCCGAGCGTGCTGGCGGCGTACAATGCGCAGCTGACGGCGTACAACGAGGGGCGTCTGCGCAAGAAGGGCTACACCAAGATTGAGGAGGAGGACAAGTCTGACGAGTAGGATGTCCTTTGAGAAGGATATCGCCCGGCCTCGGACTGTAGGACGTAGTGACCACGGCTAGGACGTAGCGGCCATGACCAGTCGACGTAGCGGCGTAGCAACGACGTAGAGCAGCTCTAGTGTGTGATCCAACAGATTGTCAGAAGTACAGGATCCGAAAGAAAATCAAGTCGAATCAATCAAATCAACAAATCGTCTAGATATACGGGAATCTCTCCCATCGTGACAGTCGTGACAGTCGTATAACTTATAGTTTGGACCAGCCAATATCCGCAAAGACATAGTTGTTGTCAACTATGAACAAAATGAGACCAACCGCGTGATAACAATAAACGGAGATGCAAATCATAACAGAACAACATAAGACGTAAAAACGTGAGGATAGAGAGAGAATAAAGTCGTAAAGAAATAGCAAAGACGTAATGGTGCGTGGTGGTAGAGACTGGGAAAGATGAGGAGGAAAATGAAATACTGAAAAAATACTGAAAAACGAAGACACCTCAGTCCTCCTCTTCGATAAGAAAGGCCCGCACAGCAGCAACTCCCTCCCTTTCTTTGCCCTCAGCAAAATGATAGTTACCCTGATGGCTGACGTGGCGCGGACTGGCCGGTGAGCTGCTCGTCGCGGGCGGCTTACGGTAGGCCGGCCTGGGTGCAAAGGGATTGGCATTGGCAGCTCGCCTCGTATGGGCTTCGTGGTGTGGCTGCGGCGGCAGCGGCAGCGGAACGTGGAAATTCTTCGATTCGGCGATGCAATTGCCACACTGCATCCCGGGCGCGCTCCGCTGCGGGGGGCCATTGCGCGACATCAAGGCGCTGCGCGGTGCCAGAGGGGGTGTCGGCGGCGGCGGCGGTGGTGGTGGTTCTTGGGGAAGGGGTGGCAGCCGCTGGACTGGGTGGCTCAGAGATGTCCGAGGTCGAGGCTCAACAATAGACTGGGATGGTACCGGAGGGGGTGATCTATGGGAAGCCTGATAAGGGGGTGGAGGAGGTGGCATATGTGATGTCTGATGTCCAGAGGGTTCAAGAGGTTCAAGAGGTTCAAGAGGTTCAAGAGGTCCCCGAACTGGTCCCTGGTATCCCAGAGATCCATGGGATGGTCTCTGACTAGGTCTTTGAGATGAAAATCCCTGAGATGATCGCTGGAATGGATTTTGAAATGGAATTGGTCCCTGGTATGATCCCTCAAATGGTCCCTGAGAAGGTTTTCGAGAAGGTTCTTGGACTGAACCCTGAAATGGCCCCCAAGCGGTAGTCATAGTATGCGAGGCTTGAGATGACCCTGGCGGTGCCATACGAAAGTCTTGATATGGTGCCATCTGGGGACCCCGAAAGGGGGGCGGAGGGGGTCTCGTGTGGGAGGACTGGGTTGGCATCGGGGGAGGTGGCCAGGACGACAACAGCATGCCTAGGTGGCTTTCATCATAATGCTGGCTGCTGGTCGGCTCAGGACCATATGCTGCAGGTTGCTGGTGGAAAGGGGGCTGCCGCTGTGGCGGAGGGAGCGACTCATTGTTGCTGTACGGCCCCGGCGGCACAGGAGGCAAGTTGCCGTGGTCATACTGCGGCACGCCGTTAGCCTCCGGCAGCGTCGACTGGTAGTAGTCCCGCCGGTACTGCTGCTCGTCCAGCCACTGCCGGCGCCGCGTTAAAGCCTCGTGCTCGCTGACGAGGTGGGCCAGCAGCCGCATGCCGGCGCTGCTGACGTTGTCGTGGAAGTTGGTAGCAAACTCGAGAAACTGCTTCTGGAGCCGGTTCTCCTGCATCGCGAGGTCGGCGACGTCGCTGAAGCGCACGGCGGGGGTTGCATGTGCTGTGAAGCTTGCTCCCTGGGTGGAAAGCGGTGTGGCCACTCGCGCACGAGGCGGAGACTGCTGCTGCTGCTGCAGAAACCGCCGCGGCCGTCGGTAGTGGTACTGCCGCGGCTGCCCCGGCGGGTACTTGATAAACGGCCGGCTGCGCCCACTTCCGCTCCCGCTCGCCGGCTTCTTGCCATTGCGGCGGCGCCGCTTCCGAGCCCGCGCCCGAACGGCATCGCTGTCAGAATCCGGCTCCGGGTCCGAGTTCGAGTCGTTGTCGTATTCGCTGCTGTTTCTGTTGCTGTCGTTGTCGCTGCTCGGCGACGCATGGCGTTTGAGAAGGCCGGGTCGGTCGTCTTCATCGTCGTCTGCACGACGCTGCTGCGCTGCTTGGGCTCGGGATCGCTTGGCGGGTGTAAGTTGTTTCGACGACTCCCCGACCACGGTATTGTTGGCTATGGTCTGCGGGGACACCGACGCGGCATGCGGAGCACCGTGTGTCGTCGCATTGGCAGCCACGATCCACTCGGAGTCGACGGGCACGAGGCTGTCGGCCATGGGGCAATGGGGTGACGTGAAACGTGCAAGTGTTCGAGGCCCGATGGTACGGCAGATGGCAATGCAGGCAAAGATCAGATTGATTATAAGACAAGATAAGATGGAGGGGCAAGTGAAGGAGGATAGAAAAGAATTATGATTGATGACAGAAGAGAAGAGAATAAAGACGAAATCAAGAGAATAAAAGGAACTGCAAAGGCACGATTGAGGGCGAGGTCGAGGCAGAGCAAACGAGCCAGCCCGAAGACGACAAGATGGGCTGAGAAGATAGCAAACAGAGGATGCCGGGACGGGAAGAGAAACTGGCAACGGTTGTCGTTTGTACGAGTACTCGCAGCTGGAGATACTGGTGAAGCAACGATACACATGTTGCATTTCCATTGGTTCTGTCATGTCATCTCTTCTGTCATATCGTCTCTTTCTTTGAGCTCATAGGTAGATCATGCTTCATTGATGCATCTCCAATCCGTTCCATTTCTCTGATTCACCGCGTGGTTATTCCCAATGTTGGCAAACCCAGAACCATGGTTCAACTGAAAAGAAACATGACATCTTGACTAAGAGTAACTACTGGAAGTCGACGTGACGGGATAGACAAAGTAAAGTAATCTAGATTTAACTGATTGAAAGAGTGATCATTTTCTGGCGATCGGTAAGAAGACAGGGTCCATCGAAAATGTGTCCAGCCTTTTCTAGGCAGTGAGTGCTCGATGCCAAAATTTCATAAGATAGGTACAGAGTAGAGAACGACAAGATAGACCGAGGACCGAAGACCGAGGCCGTTGTCAAAACCTGCCAAGTCAATCTCAGTACCAACCAGCCAGCACTCTCGATAACATCTAAGGAGTATGAGTACGGAGTACTCGTGCACGGAGGTTATCCTTCCGTTTTACGTCTTGATAGACGAATGAGACATGAAGTGGAATAACGGTGCATAGACTCGATACAAAAGCTAGGAACAGTTTTCACCGCTGCCTTTCTGAGAAAGCCTGGCACGTCCTAATATGCCTAAAGGCCGAGGCGCATTGGAAGATGCCGCTTCCATCTGTTGTTTTATTTCCACCAGTAGCGCGAGGGCATGGGCGAGGACATGGGTAAACAGGAAGCAGGTTCTTGACGTGTACTCCATAGGGTGAAAAGAGAAAAGAAGAAGAGACAAGAGGAAAAAGAAAAGAGACAAGAGAACAGAGGACAGATGACAGAAAATAGAAAGTAGAAAACATTCGATAAACATCACTGTTTCTACTCCGTACTGAAAGAACCATTTCACTGCTGACAGCTGTTGACACGCTGCTGACAGGTGCCTTGGCATATCAGAAGAGACTGGAAGAACGACACATGAAAGCAAAAACACGACGAACGGGCGGTATTTTTGCACAGAAAAGGGCCATTGCATTGATGTGTCGAACCCTTTTCTGGCAACAGTGCCAGCAGCTGTGACAAATGTACCGTCGTGCATGTGGCGTTTTGGCCCTGTCCAATCCATTGGTGGAATGTTTGTGCATGTCTGCATGGAGGAGATTGAGATCGGGTAACTGGCTAGAATACTCGTACTCGTATGGAGGGGTGAGCCGGTTTACGAAAGAAGAAACAAACCCGAACAAATGCACTGCATGGCATACGAGACATAACCACAAAAAAAACAGCAAGATAAACCCTGGAAAATCAAAAAGATCTTGAAAGAGAAAAAACAGACGAGCGGAGGAAAAGCCGATGTGAGCAGTAAGACTGACAGGCCCAGCGTTTGCAGAATGTAACAGAAGAGGACGAGATACACGGGAAAAAGTAGAAAAATATAGATGCCTGCCTGAAAATAGAAAGGATATACAAACGACTGACAACCATGACTGGTCGGACATACGAGAACTCGCACGCTTCCCGGTCTTGGGCAAAACTGAGTAGTACTGTGCATGGATCAAGTTTGAGGCATTGCATCGCGATCGGAACAGAACGACATGCAAGAGACAAACCAGTGTCGGGCAGCATCGGTAGTCATTTAGTCAAATTTTGAAGAAAAAAAAAAGAACTGAAACAAATCCAAATAAAGTAAAATCAAACCTACATTCAAAAGCTTGCTCTCATGTCCCCCGAAAAAATGAATAAAGAAAACTCAAACAAGCGAAGCCAAACGACTATTGACACCAGGAAATTTTTCAAAGCATCAGACAGCGGAACTGGTAGTTTATTTATCATCAATCGAAAAGATGCCACGCTACAGGGCGGGTTGGCTGATGCTTCTCGTATTGCTCGTATTAAAACGTTACGCTACGACTCTGGGGTTCTTTCAGCGGTCCGGGGTGACGGCTAGGCCCTGTGGGGTTGGCTGAAGCGGCTCAAGTTCTTTCTTTGTCTTCAGACGTTGGCCTGTCACTAATAGCAATACGTCACAGTATCTACGAGTATTATGGAGGTTCTGGTTAAAATAGAAGGCACAACCGAGAGCGTGGAAGGAGCGATGCGTCTCCTTCCCATTTCTGCCCCGGCACCTTCCTGAACCTCGTAAATAGACTGGTTACTCCTTCCTAGTACGGGAAACGGCAGGAACGACCGTGTATCAGTCAGCGGTTGAGTCACTTCCTGCGTATCTCACCCTATCCTTTCTCTCCTTCTCTCCTTTTCTCCTTTTCTTCTGTCAATCTCCTGTCTCACCTCTTTTCACACACCATGCAGCTCATCTCATCTTCGCATTGTACCGACGTGCCGACATACTTACGGAGTACTTGCACTCGACCTGGCATCGCAAGTACTCCGTACAAGTACTCCGAAGGATCAGCCTGCGTGTGGGCCAATATTGCATCCCTTGTGTCGAGAGCTCCTCCAGAGCTTCCAAGCCATCAGAACGGGACAAAATAGGCTGCACACGGAACCCGGCAAGCCGCGGCTGACTCAAAAGCAAGGAAAGCGCGTCGTATGAATACGAGTACCTCGACACCACTCGAGCTGATATTCGAAACACCTAACGCAGATGCAGAAGCAGGAGACAGTGGACGACAACCAAAGCAAGGATGCTAGCACAGAAGAGTAGCGTCAGTTGTACCACAGCCACCAACAGCACAGCAGCACAGCAGCACAGCAGCACAGCAGCACAGCAGCACAGCATGAACGGCACAGTCCAAAGCAAGTACTCGTACTTGAACAATGACATTCGGCAGTGGCTCCGGCTATCACCTCGCCATGTTCTCGCCTGCAGTCGCGCCAAGCTATCGTCCAGGCTGCGATCTGCAACTTGAGCCGTGCTATGTGGTGACCATTGTGACCCCGAGTATCCGCACCCCCCGGCAATGTCGCAATGGGAGGCCTTCCAGTGCAATGGTCGAGCCAAGACGGGATCGAAGCACCGACAAGAACGTGGAGTACAGTTCTCAGTGACGATCATCACATCTTACGAGTACGAAAACCTTGCTGGGCGTTTGCTTCCTCGTCCTGGTCCATCGCGATTTAAATGCACCGGCCCTTTTGCTTCAGTCCAGCCCCTCATGGAACATGGTGCCGAGAACGAAGCTGAGGGTCGATCACCTCGCATTAGCCTTGCTGCTGCTCCGCAATGGTCCTGGCCGCTGGTCGTCAACGTCGAACCCCAGAATGCACGATAGTGACAGCACGGCAAGCAAGAAGGCGCTTCGATAAGAAAACCCACCTCGCACATACGGAGCGGTGCATCCGTCTGCCAATAGATGCAAGACACACCTAGTAAGTACTGGTACTCACAGCCATGACACCTCAACTCTGGCGGCGGATCTGCGCCCTTCTTCCTTTTGTGATATTGGCTACTTACTCGTATTCAGCATCCGTCATATCTCTCCCTGTTTTCTCTAGCTCCACCGGCCCTGAGATGTACAAACTAGTTCGTCTGTCAACGGTGCTCTTGGATTCCATTCCAACTGGCATGTCTGCGGCTCTCCACCTCGCTTGCTGGCCCGGCCTTCTGCCTTATACGGATAAGGGCCCAAGATCGTTTACGGCATACTCTGGAGACGGAGATATCTGCTCGTCCCAAAGTACAGCGACCTGGAGAGTTGATTAACCCACCTCCCTTGCATGTATTTGAGACATGCCTGCGAGCAGTGGAACATGCACAATACAGGCATATGACCTTATCGCCCAGTGCCACGTCCGCTGCGTTCTTGCCGGCGGCATGCGTCTGACTTCGCACCCGCGGCCTGTTGAACGACCCTGCCTGCCGTTAGTGTTTCTTTCCTTTTTTTCTTTTTTTTCTTTCTCTTGTTTCTTTTTCGTCTGGATCGGCGGGGCCTGTTATCTCACGTCAGGGCAGACGGCCCCTTCTGCCTGCATCAGGCCGTTCCCTTGGCAGCCCCTTGGTGCCAGCGCGGGAACATCCAGTTCTCCAGCTCTTTGTGATAAGCAGTACTTCAGCAACCATGTTGGTCAGCACATACATAAAAGGGCTTGTCTCTTTTTCAAGTCCCTTGCAAGTCTGTCCTCCCTTCCTGTCCTGACCCAGTCTTCTTTTTTTTTCAACCACATCTTCATATTCAAGCCTGGCTCCTGATCGTCACTCCACGCTCACACCCACTACACTACTCGTACACGTTGATCTCATCGGTTTTCCAGCCCGCTTGGAGCATTCCGTCCTATCACTTCCAATCCTACAACAGTCTGCCCCACAGCACCATGGACAACCTCACCAACTCGAGCCGTGGGCCACCTGGGGAAACGATCAATGCCGTGCTGACCAACTTGCTGGGTTTCTTTACCGACCAGCAGGGAAGGATGCCTCTGCCGTTGGAGCTCCTCCAGTTTGTCGGCATGCACAACCCCGAGCTTGCTGAGGCATTGTATCAGCTCAAGTTTGGCGCCGGTTCCCATCCACAAGGCCCTACCGGGGAAGCGCTCGCCGAGTTTGTGCAGCACTGGACTCCAGAAACAGTCGAAGCGACAATGACAAGTTGGGGGCCGGCGGGAGCTGTTCCCTTTACGCTGCCGACAGGCCTACGAACCGGAGGTGCACCTGCTAACCCCGCCAATGCGACGCCCGCTGCGCAGACTCCGACGCAGCCCCAGCTGAACTACGACTGGGCGACCATTGCTGGCTCGCTGGCAGGCCGCATCCCGGTCGCGCGCGACATGCTGGCCAATGGACAGCACGAGGAGTGGAACAAAGTGGGTGTCGCCTTCCAGATGGTGGCCGGGCACCTTGACCACGGGCACGTCGAGCCGGCGGGTGCGGGCTTCATTAACGTCATGGACTATATCATTTTCAAGGTGTACCGCCTCGGCGTTTTGCCCGACGCAGCCTACGTGCACGGCGACCCGCGGACCGGCACCCCGGTTACCTATATGCCGGTGGCACTGCGCGACAAGCGCAACTTTTGGGCGCAGTTCTACTACTTTGCGCGCTATGTGCTGACGGAGCAGCTGCTGCGCGCCAAGGCGGTCGAGGCGGTGCTGCTGCTGCGCGAGACGGCCGGCACGCCGGCGCGCAACCCGCACTATCTGCCAAACATGGGGCCGGACCACTGGTGGGTGTTTGGGCGCAAGCACGACCAGGCGTGGGAGACGTACTTTCAGCACATTTTCAGCAACAAGACGCTGCCGGCGTACCTGCGGCCATGGTTTTCGCAGGAAGACGGCACTGCCCCGGCGCAAGACGAGGAGGAAAAGGAAAACACTGCTCCCGAAGAGGCATTTCCCGACTTGATGTCGTACGCCACGGTGACGCGGATACGGCAGTGTCTCGAAGCCATTGGTGAACGGCTGTATACGGGCGACGACAAGCCGTCTCAAGGGGCATCGGACAATCTGCTGCCCGAGATGTTTTACGACGATCTCCTCGACTGTAGGTTCAGACTCGAGGGCATGATACAAGATACAATGCTAATCGACAGTGGCCGAGCAATGCACCATCAACCACCCGTGGACGGTGGCACAGATCCCCGTTGTTCGCGTTGGCCTGCAGCGTGTGCACAAAGACGACCGAGGCCGGCATATGGATCCTCTCGACTATTACGACGCAACACATTAGTGGATGGAGGGGATGGTCTTGCATTGTTTTGGCTAGGTCATATTTGTATAGCTCTCTTGATAAATCTTTGGCCTTGATCAGCCATCAGCCATCATAGCGTGAAGATCACCTCGGTCGCTGGTGGGCCGACGACGACAGGGTGTCGGTGCTGCTGTCCTGGACCATGGTGTCCTCGACTTTGCTGGCGAGAGCTTCGTCGAGGACAGACTGGGTGATGGAGACATCGTCGAGGTCGCTGAAGCTGCTGCCGATGCTGGGCGTAGTGCCGGTCTCGCTGCCCTCGCGCGAGATCAAAGCACCGCCCGACCGTGCTGCCGCCGCGGCACTGCGGCCTGAGGAGGGCGGTGGCAGCAGGCGGGGCGGTGACATGACGCCCGGCAGCCGCGACTGCTGAAGACGCGCAGCAGCGGCAGCAGCAGCACTACCCTTGTTGGTGGTGGCGGCGGCGGCGCTGGCGGCCCACGTCGGACCTAGAAAGGCTTTTGTCGTTGGCGATGCCGATGCCGAAGACGACGACGGCGACCATTCCGGACGCCGCGGCTGCTGTGCGCTTTCGGCCGGCTGCTGGTGCTGGTGCTGCACGCAACCTGGTTGACTGCCTGACGCCTGAGCGGCCGCCGACTTGACACGTAAGAAGGCTGCCTGTGTTTCCGAGTCGTCATCATCGTCGGAGGCGGAGGCGGAGGAAGACGTTCCGCCCGGCGCGATGCCGAGACCGACGCCGCCCGAGGCTTCGGCACTGCCACCAGTGCTGACGTCGTCATGCTGGTCGTACCGCTGCCGCATCTTTGTCAGCTTCTGCTGCTGCGTCTTCTGCTGCTGCTGCTGCTGCTGCTGCTGCTGTGGCTGTGCGTAGCCGGGTGGCCGGCGAAAGATGCGCGACATGACGGGCTCGGACTCGTCGGACTCTGAGCTGGACGAGCCGGACGAGCTGTGCGAGGATGCCGCCAGGGATAATTCCGGGTCGGCGTGGTCGTGGTGGTCGCGGTGGTCGTCGTCGGTCTTAAGTCTGGTGATGGTTTGCCGCCGCGCAGTGTGGATGGGCAGCGGCGACTGCAGCCGGCGTGACAGGCCAGGGCCGGGACTGGCAGCAGCAGCAGCAGTGACCTGTGCATCTGGAACGGGCGTGGCGGCAGCACTGCGCGAGCCCATGCCAGTCCGCGAGCCCATACCCGCACCTGCACCATACAATATGCGGCTGCTGCTGGACAGAGTCCGGCCCATGGGCTCGGCGGCAGCGATGGCAGACGGCGGCGACGACGACTGTTGGGCTGGGCCCGGAGAGTCACGGGCGGCACCGAGCGACGCGGCTTTACGGGTCTGGGCGCGGACCTGCGAGACGTGGCGCTCGGTGAGGACGGTGGCCTGCATGACGATGAAGCGGACGGAAGTGTCAAAAGTAGTTGCTCTGGAGGTCAGTGTGTGAGCGTCTATAGGTTGGGGAAGCGTGCGTACAGTTGGTTCCCTAGGTAGTTAGCAGCTGTTTATAAGGAGAGCCATTCATTAAAAAGGAATATTGGAAGCAGACGCACAGTCAATGTTGTTCTTGGGCGCGCGCGACAGGATGCGCCACAGCGCGTCGTCCTTTTCGCGAGACCAGTTGGACTGTGTGGTCATGTGGTCAATACATTTCTCGGCTATCCCGATGCAGGGGCCAACATACATCCGGCGGATCGACAAAGCCGTTGCGCGGCGCCGGCACGCGAATGTAGACGGTAAAACCGGGCGGTGGCCGTGGTGGTGGCGGCGGGGCAGCGTCGGACTGCTGCGGTTGACTCTGTTGCTGTCGTGGCCGCGACGCCGCCGTCGTCCGCTGCGCATCCAGCCGCGCCTGTGCCCGCTGGTGCTGCAGCAGCTTGGACGTGGTCAGCGACGGCGACGGCGAGGGCGAGGTGGCCAAGCTTGTCGGGGCTGTCGGGGCTGTCGGGGCCGTTGGGGCTGTCGGGGCTGCTGTCGGGGTGGCTGCATCGCCGGGGAAGCTGAGCGGCAGCTCCAAGACATGGTCGTGCTGGTCGCTCTGGTCGGCTTGGCCGTTCTGGTCACTCTTCTTGGGGTCGTCCATGGCAGGCGGTTTTTGGGTCGTCGTCGTCGTCGTCGTCGTTGTCGTCGTTGTCGTCGTTGTCGTCAATCGACAGCCTTGTTTGCTCAAGGTCGCGTCAATGACGAGTTGATACGCGACAGGGCGGCGGCATAAGAGTGGGTCCCCCGTTATCGCTGATTGAGCTTGTGTGGGGCGTCTTTAGAGCAGCGTCATAGGAGTAGCGCACTGGCTACGGTTACAAGTGCAATTAGAAGTAAAAAGAAACGACGTCAATGATTGGTTAATTCATGATATAAAATGCTTGATTCACAAAAAAATTAAGTACGTTTCATTCACTGACCAGCAGGAGCAACTGTGAAAGACAACGGAAACTACCGTTGATAGCTTCCCCGCATATCCACAGTGGGTCTGCACCATACAATGAGGAAAATAGGTACAAACGAGAAGGAGAGAAAATGGAACAAAAAAAAAGACAAAAAGACAAAAACGTACAGCAGCGGGTATTCGCTGGTCGTCACCGACCCAACTACTAATCCACCGATCACCACGGGTTTAACTAGGGGAGAGCGGACGGGATCCCGTGCGTTCCAGTGTCTATGGCCGTACGTGGGAGATGGGTGGTGTTTAGTGGTTTTTATATGTCGTCGTCGTCACGTTTCATTACCAGTCTCTCTTTAATCGTCTGCTACTAACGTCACATGTGTGCATCCACGTCAGCCCGTCGGTTTCGGCCCGTTCGCACGTACTGGTTGCAGCACGGGCAGGGCATGACCTGTTTTGGTGGCGCATTGTCTTTGAAGGCATAGCCCGTGGCGGAGACAAAAGAAGCAAAAGAAGCTGGCGCCGGCGGTGCTGGAGGCAGCTGGGCCTGAGCCACCCCCACCTCCACCGGCAACGGATCCGTCGACTCCAGCCGCCGCAGGTGCTCGCGCGCCTCGACCAGCGCGCGCGTGTGCGCGTCCATGTACTCGCCGACGGTCATGAGGGCGCCGGCGCGCGTGGCAATGAGCTGCGGCGGGGGTCTACCAATGGCCGGTCGAGGGGGGGGCAGACCAGACGTCGTCGCCGGCAAGGGGATATTACCCGCCAGAGGGACGTTGCCCGCCAGTGGGACATTACTGCCACCGCCCCGCTGCATCTCCTCGTGCGCCAGCATCTCCGACAGCATCAGCAGCGGCGGCTTGCGTTGCGTGTACCGCCGGTAGTAGGGGTGGTCTGTCGGTGGTCGTTTCTGGCTGTCGTTCTGCTGCTGCCTTTGCTCCTCCTCCACTTTCTGCTGCTGCCGCTGCGCCTGCTGCTCGATCCGCTCCCGGTGCAGCTGCAGCCGCTCGTGCTGCGTCGCCTCTTCGAGGTGCTGCTGCTGCTGCCGCGCCGCGCGCGCGCGCTGCCGGTCCGCCTTGGCCTGGCGGCGGGCCAGCAGCAGCTGCTGCTGCTGGTCGGGCGCGTTGGCGTTGGCGTCGGCGTTGGCGTTGGCGTCGTAGGCGCGGCAGTAGCGGCGGCGGGGGGTGGGCGGTAGCTGCTGTGGTGGTGGTGGTAGTGGTAATTGTTGTGGTGGCAGCTGCTGCTGCTCCTCCTCCTGCTGCCTCTCCCGCCTCTCCCGACGCAGCCGCTCCAGCGCCAGCTCCCAGTACTTGTCAAACGTCGCCACGTCGTGCGCCGTGCAAGGGTCCGCCGGGTCGGCCGCCGCCGCCGCCGCGTTGCCGCCGCCTCCGTGGTCGCCGCCCGTGCCAATCGGCTGCAGTGGCCGCCGCAGCGAGAGGGGCTGTCCTTGTCGGTTTGTGCTGGTGGTGGTGGTGCTGTTGCCGCCGCCACTGCCACTGCCACTGCCACTGCCACCACCACCACCACCACCACCACCACGCGCATGCGGAAGCGCCCGACGTGGCAGAGGTCGCCGTGGCTGTGGTCGACGGGGACCCGTCACCGGCGACGGCACGTGCGGCGGCTCATTGTCGTCGACGTTTTGCACTGTGATGATGGGGCTTTGGAGGGTGGGCAGAGCTGACTGGACCGGCCTCGCCTGTGGCAGTGGATGCCGTGGTGTCGTCGGCCCCGGCCCCGGCCCCGCCCCCGGCAGCGACACCGGCGCCGGCGTCGGCGACTCGCTAAACAGCGGCGGCTGCGGTCGACGGGCGGCCGGCGACACGGATGCGCCTGTCTGTGAGGTCTGTGGTGAAGACTGCGAGGTCTGCTGCTGCTGTCGCAGCGGCGAGTGCGCACTGGCCGCGAGTGGGCCCCGGCGCGGACTGCCGGCCGACCCCGGCAGCGGCGTGCGCGCCGCTGTCGGCGGCAGGCGCTCCTGCTTGACGACAATGGTGTCGCGGGGTTCGCCTTCCTTTTCTTTTCCTTTGTTCTCTCTTTGTCTTGATGCCTGCTGTAGAATGTCCGTGTCCATGGCGTCGGGGTCGGCCTTGTACAAGAGGTGGTCGTCGCGGTGGGTGGTGTCGTTGTCGTGGTCGTTGTTGTCGTTGTCGTGGTCGTGGTCGTGGTCGTTGTTGTCGTTGTCGTCGCGGGCCAGCCACGGCGACATCTGGAAGGACTCCATGGTGGATGCAGTGGTGTGTGAATGAAATTGATTTGGTTGAAGAGAGAGAGTGAGAGAGGTGAGATGCGATAGTAAAAGACTGATGATAAGCGCAAGCAGACAGGGCTTCAGCAGCAGGCTTCGCCAGCAGCCTTCACCAGCAACCTCCACCAGCCAACAGGCGCGCGCGCAACGTCCAGACAGCAGGAAGAGGGGCCGTGGTGGCAGAGGGTTGGGCGGGTGGTAGAGTCGTATCAGAGTGATGGTCTACCAGTACGACTGTCCAGCTATTGGTTGCAGGCACCGAGGCGTGGCACAGGTGCGCACGTGTACAAGGTCGGACAGGGTAGAGGAGAGGAGGAGAGGAGGAGAGGAGGAGAGGAGAAGAGGACAAACGAGGAAGAGGAAGAGGAAGAGGAGAGAACGTGACGAGAAGATGATGAGGAGACGAGGAGAGGACAAGAGTGAAACGGTACGAGAAAAGAGAACATGGAGAGTAGAAAAGCACCCAACACCGTGGCTGACTGTCTACATCACAGCACTGTTGGACCTGCTGGACTGGCAGATGCATGCATATCCAAAGTGGTGCGTCTCGTATTGCCCATTGCCTGTGGACAAGCTTCAGCCAGACAGCAGCCGAAAGCGGCTAGCGCTGCAGCGCTGTAGCCGGCGGTTGCGACGGAAAAAGAGGGGCCTGCGACGACGGGGGACGGGGGAAGGAGACATACGATTGGCGGGGACCGAGGTGATGGATGGGGCATTGGCGGAAGACGGCGGCTAACGATTTAGCCGGGAGCGAGCAAAGGAAGAGACAATGGAGAAGGAATGAATAAAGAAAAGAAGAAGAAGCGAGACAGTAAGAGAAAGAGTAATGGAAAAGAACGGAAAAAAAAGGAAAAGAAAAAGAAAAGAGAAAGAAATAATAGAGTAGAAAAGAAAAGAAAAGGGAAAGTAGCCAAAAAAAAAAAAAAAAAAAAAGAAGACCAAAAAGAGAATAACGAGCAGAAAACAACCGGACAAGCACAAGACAGCTAGAACAGCATAACCAATAGCTGCCTTGCACAATTCAACGGGTACAGCCGTGCATACGGCGTAGCATTGCCTGGCTGGATCGAGTTACTCGTAATGATGCACGAACATGCACGGGCCACGACCAGGAAGATAACGAACATCACAGCTTTGGCATGTGGCATACGAGTAGTCCAACATCGTTGTACTCAGTAGATAGATGCCGTTCATTGGAACACTGGTCTTCTTCTTTACGGTGGTGCACTCGTATGTTGAATATATACATTATTTTCTGGCCAAATTAATTACGTAAATTCGAGTACCCTTTATCAACGACCTGTTACACTACTTCTTTGTCTAGTCTTTAGGTTCGTCTGGTTTTTGCTTTAGCTCAGGCTTCAGTTCTCAATCTCATCGGGTTCAGTCAGATTTTACTGGCCTCAAGGCGACTTTGCTTCACTTCTCCCCCCATTGTCTCTTCTACTCTACGAGTATCATCTGGTGACCTTGACCACTGCCCCTGCTACATACGGCCGCAGCAGCCCGCTCGCTGACTAACCCTTATCGGACCCCTCGCGTTATCACGACCCTGGCTATCGCGTCTCCGCTAGCCTTGTCTCGGCTGCCGTCATTATCTCCAATTGCTGGGCTGCAATCTCGCCATCTCGCGCATCCGCCGTTTGGCACGCAATCGTCGTTGTCCATTTGATGTCCATCTTGGGAGAGACATATTGTTTTTGTCGTCAAATCTCTGACTGCACCGCCTGCTCGGCACCTGCTCGGCACTGCTCGCCCAGCCTCGCCCGATAACGTCAACCAGCCTCGGCCTCGTATGTTTTGATATCCCGATATCTCTTTTTTGACATCCCATCGACCGACCCAGCAACTCCCAACCCAAGCCCAGGTGGCTACCAATGGCGCCACCCACTTCGCTCATGAGCGGCGCCGGCCCGTCGCGCTCGAACGACAGCGATATGCAGTCGTCGGCCACACACCACCCTTACATGTCGGGCTACAGCTCGTTTCCCAGTGCCGCGGCCCAGTCACAGTCGTCGCCGCCTACGACGGCGTCTACCATGCGCCCCTCGCTGTCGGGCCTGCTGCGGGCCGGCGGGTCTACGACGACGGGCTCGGCCGCGCCGTCCATCAGTAGTACGAGTCGGACCGGTGGTGGTGGTGGTGGTGGTGGCGGTCCACCGCGTGCACCGTCCATGTCCTTCTCGCACGAAGACACGGACAAGTCGCGCGTGGCCTACGAGGAGCTGGCAGCGAGTGCCAAGGCGTACCGCGTGGCGCTGGGCCAGCTGTCGCTGGCGGCCAGCAGCTTTGGCGCGGCGCTCGAGGCGTGTGCGCGGTTAAAAGAAGCCCGGGCCCAGCCGTACCCGCCGGGGCCCTACTCCTCTGGCGCCAGTGGCGTCAGCAACATCAACAGCAGCCACTCGTTTCTGATGGACAGTGGCATTCTGGGAAGCGACGTCAACAACAACAACAACAACAGCAGCAGCAGCACCCGCCGGTACGAGGCGTCGTGCACGGCCGACGTGCTGCTGGCCACGTCGGGCCTGTACTACCTCATGGCCAACCAGCAGGGGATCCTGGCCGAGACGGTGTATCGGTCGTTTGAGCTGCCCATTGTGCACGAGCTCGACCGGTACGCGGCCGACGTCGAGGCCGAGCAGGAAGGGTACGCGACGCGCATGCGCGAGGCCAGCCGCGAGATTCGTCGCTTGGAGAAAGAGGGGGTCAAACTGCGCAAGCCGCGGCAGCGCGACGTCGGCCGCATGCGCAGCCACCTCGTCGCCATGACGGACGCGCTCGATGGCCTGACAGCGCGCCAGGCCGAGCATGCCGTGGCCCTGCTCGACCAGAGCCGCGACATGAGCGGCGCCGTCAGCCAGGCCAGCCGCAACCTCGTGCGCGCCGAGGTCGACATTCTCGACGCGCTTGCGCGCAAGGGTTGGCCCGGTGGCGGGCTCGACGTCGTGCTGGACGGCGCCGTCGACTTGTTCTCGCGCGGCGACGGCGACGACGACGACGAGTACGACTACAACAACTACAACAACTACGGCGTCGGCGTTGGCGTTGGCGGCAACGACTACGGCACGTACGAGTCGGGGGCCGGCGTGCCGAGCATCTTGGGCGGGATAGGCGGGATGGGCGGCTTGGGCGGCTTGGGCGGCTTGGGCGGCGCCAGCAGCAGCTTGCACCCGCTGGTGTCGGGTGCCGGCGGCATCCTGGGGTCGGGTCTGGATAGTCTGCGTCTCGGGCCGAAGCCACTCTTGAGCGGAGATAGCGGTGATGAGGACGAAGACGAGGACGACGATGTTGACGACATCAACAACATCAACAACATCAACAACATCAACGACGACGACGACCAACACACGGCACGGGTCCAGGACGAGGACGGCGACGCCGACGACGACTACACGATCAACGACAATGGCGACGACGACCGCAGCGAGGTGTCGACGATTAATGGGAACCGGCATGGCGGTGGTAGTAGTCTGCTTCAAGGACAAGACCGTGGCCGGTCGCCGCACAAGCAGAGTCACGATAGTGCCATAGAAGGAGACGACAACTTGGACGACACAGGAGACACAACCGACAGCCTGTCGGCCGACACCGACGACACGGCCATTCGCGTGGTGACCGACGAGATGCACTACCAGAGCCTGGACAGTCTGGCCGCCGCGTCTATCCACAGCACCGGCACGCACAGCAGCACCGGCACAAGCATCCATCACAATGGCGACGCACGGCTGCCGCGCCACGGCCGGTCGCGGCCCTTTTCGCCCCAGCGCGTGCCCATTGACCCGCACGACGACGTGTTTGGCGAGCACGCGGGGGCGGACACAGATGCAGGTGCAGACACAGACGCCGACGCAGACGCAGACGCAGACGCGGCGGCAGGCGATGCCAAGGGCAAGGCGGTGGCGGCGGCGGACACATTCGACGGCAGGACGGATGCATGAGCGTCTTTGATTTTGATTTTTTTTGATTTTTTTGATTTTTTTGATTTTTTTGATTTTTTTGATTTTTTTGATCCTTTTTTTTTCTTTTTCTTTTGCATATTGCCGGCTCTCATTGGTTCTCGTGTTCATCTTTCTGGGACTCTCTCGTCGAGCATGTATTGCATACGTCTGGCGGTGTCTATCTTTTTGTTCTTTATTGGTCTCATGGTTTCATATTCATATACGTCGTTTATCTGCATTTCACTTCATCTTTCTCTTCATCTGCAGCCTTCTTCTTTCTCTCTTCTTCTCTTTCTCTTTCTTCGTCTTTGCGTCTATCATCTTTCATGTTGCTTCCATATAGAACCTGCCGATGCAAAAACGCTCGGAAGGCCGAACCTAATACACCTACCATCTCATCTACCATCTCATGACGTACAGCTTCTTGCATCACCACGTGCAACTGCACTCGGCACTGTACGAGTCTTGGTACGAACAATGCCTCCACCCACGCGCGACCGTGTTGCCGACGGTTACACGACCCCATAATTTACATAAGCCATGTTAATATGGGCCCATCCAACCCAAAAATAGACCCAAACAGAACGACCGGACGTGAAGCGTCGCAGGAACCAGGGGCTGATGGGCCCATTTGTTTCTTGTGCTCGACTGACTGACTCTTGTGCTTTTGATTCTGTTTTTGACTCTGTTTGTATTCTTCTTTTCGTCTGTCAACCTTTGTTCCGTCCATTTTGTTCCATATCTTCTATTCGCCTTTTCGATCTCAGCCGGCTGAGTTTAATTTTCTCTTCTTCTCTTCAACGCCTTCTTCTTCAGCGTCCACCAAAAGTCCAACAACCATGAAGCTCTCCATCGCCGCCCTCCTCGCCGCCGCCGCCGCCTCCGTCTCGGCCGGCGTCGTCATCACCCCCGTCTTTGCCGACCAGGTCGTGCCCAAGGACAGCAACGACTGCTTCTTTGGCGTCACCACGCCGAGTGGATGCGCGTAGGTTCTTACGTCCCCCCCCCTAGAGACTTTTTGTTGCGTGCGCTAACGTTCAAGTCCCCTGCGGAAAGCCAAGGCCAAGACGACATGAGCGGTGCGACGAGCGAGTGATACCTGCTGCTCCGGCCTGGGACGCCCCGACGGGCGGAACCCCTGGATGGCCGAGTTGTTGTTTGTTGTTCTTTTTACGTTTCTACTACCCAAATGATAGCGTTTTCTTTTCATACAAATATACCATGGACTGGACAAGACAACATCTAGTGCAACACTGGCAGCAAAGGAGACTAAGTAACAACACATCGTTCTCGTGCAGAGGAAGCGCAAAAGACTAAACTACGAAGAGGAGAGACGAGAAGAGCCTGGGCCTATGGCAGTGTATGCATCTGCCGCGTCGCCTATTATTCAGAGTCTTCGACCTACTCCGTACAGGTCTCTAGTGGTGCGTAGGAGCTCTTCAGCGCCTTTGCTTCGTCTATCTCTCATGTTCTTTTCGCTGTGTCCTTCTCTTCTCTCTTCAAGTTCATTCAGTCTACCACGCTTATCCCCTCCTACATTCAAGATCCTCATCGCCCAAAAAGCAATAGCAACAGTGGCAGTAAATTAGGCCGCGTACTATCTCGTATATACAAAAAGACAAAAGAAAGGCATAAGTCATTACTCGTCATCTCACCCCCCAACCCCTCGAACCCTCACGACGCCGTCACCGACCCCCCCGCCGCCGGCAGGTTCCACGCCACAAAGTCGTCGCGCACCTCGTACTCGTTGACCTCGCTGCGCGCCGTCGTCCCGTGCTCGTCGCGCCCGCTGCTGCTGCTGTTTTGCCGGCTGCCGCTCGGCATGCGCGAGCCACCACCGAGGCCGCCGCCACCACCGCCGGCACCGATGTGCGGCGAAGCTCCGAGGACACCGCCGCGCCGCAACGTGTCGTAGCTGCCGTTGCGGCCGTGCCCGCTGCGGAAGCCACCGCCGCCGCCGCCGCCGCCACTGCCCTCCTCGCGGTTCGGGAAGCGCAGCGCCGCCAACGCCGATGTTGACGACATAGCCGGCGTGAAGCTCGAGCCGTGGGACCGGAAGAAGTCGCGCGCCCGCACCGTTCCATGGTGGGCCGTGCCCGTGCCCATGCCGAAACCGTGCTCGCTCTCGTCGTCGCCGCCCAGGGTGTGGTGGTGAATACTGCCGCTTGTGTTGCTGCCGGCGTCCTCGCCGCTGCTCGTGTAGCCGGCGTCGCCGTCGCCGTCCCGGTACTTGGACTGGTGCGACGACCCCGACGACTTGCGTGCAGTCGACGCGCTCGAGCCCTGGCCCGGCGAGGGCTGCGTCTTGCGCCGCAGCGGGCCGAGTCGCGGCAGAATGCGCGTGCCGTGTTTCTTGCCGCCACCACCGCCCGACGACGCCTTGCTCGTAATCGACGACCCGTCCTCCTCCTCCTCGCCTTCGTAAATCGACGAGTGCGTCGGCGACGACGGCGACCAGGTCGTCTTGTGCAGGCCCGACGCCATGGCGCCGCCGCCGCCGCCGGCCTGCTGTGGCATGCCGCGGGACCCGCCGTGCCGTCCCGAGGCGGCGGCGGCGGCGGCAGCGACCGAATCGGACCCGTGTGATGGCGTGCGGAAGCCGTCGCCGCCGCCGAAAATGTCCTCGATGCACTCGTCGGCCGGCAGCTCGCCCGACTGGCACGCCCACGACGCCGCCAGCGCGCGCCGGTACACGTCCTGGATCTCGGCCGTCTCGTGGCCCTTGGACAGCGACGTGTTCATGAGCGCGCCGACCACGCCGTCCACGGCGCTGTCCTCGTCCACGAGCTTGTCCGCCGAGCTGGCCGCCACGTCGCCGCCGGCAATAATGCCCGTAATGCCGCCAAAGACGGCCGCGCTCTTGAGCGTCGGCGCGATAAAGTTGCGCTCGCCGTCCACCTGCACCATGAGAATGCTAATCTTGAGCGTGCTGTTGATCTTGCTGTCCTGCAGCAGGTAGCGCCGCGTCACGCCGTCCTCGACGCCCGATGCGCCCGAGATCGAGGCCGCCGACGACCCCCCGCCCGTCGACGAAACGCCACCGCCGCCGGGCCCGGACGTGTTGGATTCGGTCGTGGCCAGGCTGTTGAGCGTGGCCTTTGTGCTGATCGAGCTGCGGCTGCGCACGTGCCAGCCTCCGGGAGAATCCATCTCGGCCGTCGCGGGCCGGTTGTTGCGCAGGATGGCCTCGCTCTCGGGCACATACTCGGCAAGGTTGAGCGTCACTTTGCCCAGAAGGACCTTGTCGTCGCGGCTGGCATTCAGCGTCTCAAACTCCTGGGTGATTTCAAACTCGATCGGGCAGTCGGCCAGCCGGTTGTTGCGGTCAATCACGAGCCGCAGCGGCACGATTCTCGAGTAGCTATAGTCCACGCGGTGGTTGGCAATCGCCTGCTTGGGCGTGCGGCCGCGGTGCTCATTGTGCAGGCTGTTGGGCAGGTACCACTTGATGGACGAGACACCCGACACCAGTGGCACGTTGTTGAGGTCATAGATTTTGAGATGCAGCTCAAACTTGGGCTGGCGGTGTTAGTTGTGTTGAAATAGAATATCAAGATATGCTAAAAATTACCTTTCTGGATTTGTTGACTGTTGCAGAAACAGTAATGTCAGCAATGGCTTTTGGGTTGGCTGGCAGCTTGAAAGGCGCCATGGTGATGGGGGAGGGCGACGACGGAAGTCAACGATGGGAAGAGGGAGGAAAAAGGAAAAGCAAAGCCAGGGAGTGGTTGTGCTCGTTATGGCCATGCCGTATATCCGGCGGGCAGAGACATCAACACGGGCTAAAGTTGAAGCAAACGACGCAGGACACTTGCGCAGGACTGCTGCAATCCCGCCGGCTGAATAGATTCATGAGGGGGAAGACAAAAATCAGGTGCGTGTGTGCGTGCGTGCGTGCGTGAGGAGACTGCTCGGCGCTTCAACAGACGCGAGGGCGGGTGAACTAAGAAGGTAACAGGTGTGGGAGGGGAGCTAGGTGAAGTGAGGTGATATCTGCCACATGAGATGAAGTGAGAAAAGGTATTACGAGCAGAGAATAGAGAATGAGAAAGTACAAGTGGCCAGTGGTAAGACCGGCTCGAACAAACAAGTGCAAGGACCAAGGACCGGGAGGGGGGAGGCAAAGTGTCCAGGAACGCCAACATAAGACAAAGGTTGCATCAGTGTCTTTTTTTTCTTACTGAGAGATGACATCGTGCTTGAGACAAACAACAAACAAGCAACAAGCAGAGGACAAGGACAAGGCGGTTGGCTTCCGTTTCTAGCCGGGTTCCGTGGCGGCGCGTGGCGTGGAATGAGGAGTAGAAAAAAAAGGTTATGCAAGTCACAAAAGTACCACGGCGCAACAGACGAGGTCACAATGTACTCGTTGCTCGTACAGAGGAGTTTGCGCAGAGACCATGGGCTGGTCCGGGATGCCGATGGCGATGTGCGTGCTGTGCGTGTTGCAAAGGCGGACGGGTTGGGTGCGAAGGAGCGAAGGAGTGAGCGACGCGCTAGAGAGCCCACTCACACTAGGGCGGGATATAGCCTGGTCTAGGATTCCAAAGCACTCGGACTTAGTGGAAATAGCGGGAGGGCGACGGGACGACGGGTGGTGAGGTGAAGTTGTACTCGTAGTAGAAGCTACTCGTAGAAGCTCTGTGCTGGTGAACAGGAGATTTTGGCGATGAAGAGATGAAGAGATGAATGACTGATAGGGGGCGAACGTCAGTAATGATGAGATGTCGTCGACGCAAAATATGGACACTTGAGAGATTGTGTGGCCAGGCGGCCAAAAGAACAACGTCAAAGGCACCTCCTATTCGACCAGGGGCCGGGGCAATGTCCAAAGGGCTGGGTCCGGCTTCAGCTAGCGCAGAGGTCAAAGTGGAGAGGTTGTTTGTGTGTGGCGAAACGAAAGCAGAAGCACGGAGAGTGTGTCAGTGGCCGAAGATGCCGTTGGAGCTGGTCGTCAAGGCGTCGTCGTAATGAGGCGTCGTAGTAATTGCCTCAATAATAGAAAGAGACCGAGCTTAGTTAGATAGAGCCACTGCTAGAGCTATTCGTACTGTGCATTTGCAGACAAAGACACCAGACACGCTATTGCAGCCCACTCCGCGATCCAGGGGCAACAACGGGTGGAGGAACAGCAAAAAGTCGGGTCGATCAGCAACGCGCAGTGAATATCGTACTCCTGTTCGTAGGCAGGCCGGAGCGTTAATCGTACTCGTACTCCGTACTCCGTAGACGCGGCCCATCAAGGCACTGGCGGTTTCAATGTCGAAAAATAGCTGTTCTCATGCGTATTGGGTCTGGGTCTGGGTGTCAGAAGAGTCAAAAGGGGTGCCTGGCTGGAGGGTGGTGATGCGATGTGGGGGCGCTGGTTGAGGCAGGCGTACTGAGTACGAATACGGAGTAAGAGTACTGAATATCGAGCAGCCAAGACGGGAAGGAGAGATCGACAGGCTCGAATGAGCAGCATGTGCAGCATCGGCTTCAAACAGGAAGGAGCGATTGGTTCAGCTGTTCGTACTCTGTAAGCCTACGAGTACAGCGATGACGTCCGGCTGAACATCAGCTTATTTGTACTGTGTAAGCTGTACGGCCTTCTCTGTATCTACAGTAGCGAGTGGGGTATTAGCTACTCCGTACATACCAAAGCTCGTACTCAATTGAGAGAGATGCAGAATGCATCACATCGACAACCCCATGGGGATGTGGCTCTTTTCTGATTGATTCTTGCACGAGCAACGGCAAACCCGAGAATGAAGACCGACGAGATACCTGCTGACGACGGACCCAGTTTTCGGTCGCCAACAATGCAGACAAACGACGGATCCCGCCATGGGCCGATGCCGATGCTGGTGCTTACTCAAAGTACGAGTACAGAGTACTCCGTACGAGCACTCACTCATCATACTCCGTAGATACCGAACCGACTGGGGGTGCGCATTATGCATGTACGGAGTACTTCGCAGGCCCATGGGGGCACTGTCGCTGCTTACGCCACACACGCCGCATATGCAAGTGGTCTCATATCCTTGGCCGTACTCTGTATATCATACAACGTTATCGATGGAGAGTTGGAACAGAGTGTCCTTGACGGCGGAGATGTGCCGGCGATCAAGATGCTTGTGTGCATATGCAATGGCTCGTTCATGCCGTTTTGTTGGATGCCTGTACTCGTGACACCCAATATTGCAGGCATCTGGTCACACAGGCAAGATACAGTCTCTTCACATGGCCTGAATAATATTGCATTATGCTCATTCTAAAGCAAGAACCTCGTCTCGCTCTTCCGAGTAAAGACCATATGGGTCGTGCAGCTGTAGCCGGGGTGTATCGTGAATCGTCATGGAAGGATAAAACAAGAGAGCAAAGACAGGGCTCAAAAGCGGTAAAGGCAAAGAAAGGCAAAAGCAAACACGCAACAAGATCACTCCTCCTCGCTAATCTCGCTCTCCGACTCGGCCGCAAACAGCTCCGCCTCGAGCTCAGCCTCCAGCTCGGCCTCCAGGGCCGCATCGGCACCTGCACCTGCTCCCGCTCCCGCACCCGCCTCTGCTCCTGCTCGCAGTTCCTTTTTCAGCTCCTCTTCCAGCTCGGCCTCGAGGTCAGCGTCGTCGTCGATATTGTTGTGGCTGCTGTTATTCTTAGGCTCGGGCACGGGCGCAGCCGGTGCAGCAGCCGCCTTGCTCTCCTCCTCGGCTGGGTCCCAGTAGCCGTCGTCGTCGTCGTCACCGTCTTCGCCGTCGTTGCCATTGGCAAACTCGGCAAACGTCGTCATGTGCAGCTGGGGTGTCGACGACGACGCGCCGCCGCTGCGGCCCTGGGAAGCTGCACTTGCGCTGGCAGCAGCAGCGGCACCGCGCGCACGGTGCGATGGGCCCTCGGGGTATTCAATCACAAGGCCAAAATCGTCGTCGTCGTCGTCGTCGTCTTCGTCTTCGACCCATTCCTGGCGCTTCTTCTTGGGCTGCTGCGACTTTTGCTGCTGCTGCTGCTGCGGTGGTGGTGCAGCAGCAGCGGGCATAGGCATAGGCAAAGGCATGGGCAAAGGCAGAGATGGAGCAGCAGCCGCCGCCTTACTGGCCGGGTTGCTTGCCGTCTTAGAGCTGATCGTCGACGTCGACGACGGCGTGCCGGCCTTTTTGGTGTTGTTGCTGCTGCTGTTACTGCTGCTGTCTTTAGCACGCGGCGTGTCCTTTTTCGGCGGCATTGCCTTGCTGCCTGGCCGTTCAGGCAGCTTAAGACTGTTCGACGACTCGGCGGCCTTGGACCGGCTGTTTGCTGGTGGCTGCTTGCTCTTTGCATTTTTGCTGTTGTTGTTGTTGTTGTTGTTGTTGTTGTTGTTGTTGTTGTTGTTGTTGTTGTTGCTGTTGTTGTTGTCGTCGCCGCTGTCGTAGTTGTCCCTGTCGCCGCCGTCCGACGACACCCGCGCCTCGCGCGACAGCTTGCTGCTCTCCTTAGGCCGTGCAGCCAGGGCGGCCGCGCGACTCTTATTCAGGGCCGTGTCCCGCGCGTCGCGTGGTGCAGACGAAGGCGAGTTGCCGCCGCTGCCGCCGCGCACGTTCCGGGCGGCCGCCTTGGAGTCGCGGTCGCGGTCTGGCTCCTGCGACGATGACGACGACGACGACGTCGACCCCACGCTCGGCTGCACGCGCTTGTCCTGCTGCTGCTGCTGCTGCTGCTGCTGCTGCTGTTTCTTCTTATTAATTTCTTGGGACGAGCGCAGCACCGTCGGCTTGGAGGCCGGCCGCGACGACAACGACGTTGACGATGACGACGTCAGCTTCTGCATCGGCCGCAGCGGACCGCCTCCACCGCTGCTACCGCCACCGCTGCCGCTGCCACCACCGCCGGGCTTCTTCATCATGGGCCGGCGGGCCAAGGGTGTTGCGCCGCGTGGCCGTGGCCGCCGCGTCTGCTCATCAATGTGGGGGTGCTTCTTCTTGAGTCCTTCCTTGTCGTGGTCCGTGGGCGTGTCGACCATGTTCATGATGAACAGCGAATCAAGCCGGTGCAGGATAAACTTGCGGTCTTTGGAGTCAAAGACGAGCACGTACTTGCCGCCCTTGCTGACGCGCTGGCCGGCAAAAACGTAGCGGCCGCCGCTGTTGTCGCGGAAGGTCACGTCAAAGTTGTTGTCGTTGTTGTTGTTGTCGCTGTTGTCACCGTCACCCTGACTCAGCGTCGACGTCTTTTGCGTCGTCTTATCGGTCAAGTGTTTGGGCTTAAAGTTGTAGCGGATGCCGAGATAGGCCGGGTCGTGCAAGCCGTCGCCGTTGCCGCGAATGTCGCTGCCGAGGACCACGGGGTAGCTGCCGGGCTTTGT
This sequence comes from Ophiostoma montium, assembly GCA_029299015.1. NCBI lineage: Eukaryota > Fungi > Ascomycota > Sordariomycetes > Ophiostomatales > Ophiostomataceae > Ophiostoma > Ophiostoma montium. The sequence continues at coordinate 304,735 of JANSMC010000010.1, forward strand.
CGGGTCAATCAGCCCAGCCCGGGCGAGGGCCTGCGACGACGTTGCCATGGCGGGCGCCAATGCCGGTGGGAATGGGGTTGTAGTGTAGCCGGGGTTGAGCTGGATTGCTGTCGAAAGTAGGTCTTTGTAAAACTCGGTCTAGTGCTGTCGAAAAGTAGAATGTCGTGATCTCGGCGATAGAGATGTCGATGATGAAGACGCAATGGATTAAGGACGTCGAGTGCTGGCTTTGGAGTAAGAGATAGGCGAAGAGAGGAACAGGCCAGGTTAAACAGCTGTGACAGAGTAGATTGGTGTAGGAAAAGAGCAGGGAAAGTGTAGGACAAGTGCAGGACAAAGGTGCACGAGCAATATGTGAGAACAGAGAACTCGTAATGGCAAGTTGCTCGAGCGTGAGGATGGAAGGCGGCTACAGTGTGAGATGCCGATCTCCACACGGCGGAAGATGGCAGGAAGTAAGATATGAGTAAGTGGAACTACGGAGCGAGGCATAGATCCACTTTATTTGAATGGCCGTGGGACGTTCCCGGTGTTGCAGCAAAGGTGCCATTTTTAGGAAAGCTGCAGCATAGGCAGGAAAATAGGCCAAAATGCACAAAGGGCTATTAGCCAGCTGAATCGAATATGATTGAATACTCGCAATGAAGACTGAATGTGCAAAACGGCACAAGGCATGGGACAGGAAGCGTTCCCAAACGAAGAGCTGAAATGGCCCCATAAAAAGAGTATGAGTACGAGTACGAGTACAAAAACGGCCAGCGATAAGCAGCAGCTGCTAGCGCAGGCCGCTCGCTAATCACTAGTGGACTACGAGTACCTGGTGCACTGTATTGGTGGCACCGCAGCTGCAACAACAGCACTGCAACCGCTACGATACCACTGCGAGTCGAGTCCTCAATACAGTCGTACTACGCGCAGAGCCGACCATGAGGACATCTGCGCAGTACTTGTCAGTACGACAAAACATGGAGGAGGCGAGGGAAATAAAAAAGTAAAAAAAAAAACAAAAAAACAGGCGAGGCAAGAGCAAGAAGAAGAAAAAGGGGGAGGGGGGGGGGGGGGGGCAATGGGCCTAGAGTCCTAGAGCAATGAGCAACATTTCGGCTCAAGGGAAAATCGAGGCCAAACCGAGGCAAAGACAAGGCGAAAGGGCGAACAGACAGAAAGTGACGCAAAAAGTGACGCGAAAGAAGGCTTTGCGACAAGACAAGACAAGACGACAACGAGTACTTGTACAAATTGGCAATCGAGGCTGCGCCCGCGACGCATGACATTAGCGCACCGATCCCAAGAAAGAAAATAAAAAGAGGGAAAAAAGAAACAAACAAAAACGAAACACCAAATAACCCCATCTGGGATCTGGGGCAAACGGCTGTCCGGGGTAAAGGCAAACTCGTCAAGGCGCAGGCGAGTCGTCGCGGCAGCTTCGGGATCTGGGACGTTATTGCCGACGGTTTTGTGGTCTGTGGTCTGGAGGGGGGCCGAGGTTTGGTGAAAGAACGTGACCTACGAGGTACTCCGTAAGGGTTGCGCCTTGTCGGCGACGTGCTGTTGACGTCGCAAAGGGTGATTTCTAGACTTTTTTGAAGTTGGACAGCACACCATGGCAGCGCGTACATTGGATCTGGCGATGGTTGGTGGTGGCGAGGACGACACGGACGGCGGCGTGCGGCTGGAGGCGGCGGCCGAGGTGCAGGGCGCAGAGATGCAGGCAGAGACGCAGGCCGAGGCGCAGACGCAGACGCAGGCGCAAATACCGCAGACGCACACACAAACAACGCAGACGACGCCATCGCAAACGCCGACGCCAACGCCAACGCCAACACCCTCACGAGAACCACCCCGCGACACCCCCACACAGCGCCCGCGCACGTCGACGTCGACGGCCGAGATTGACAGCGCCGTCGCGCGGCCCGGCACCGTGCGCATCAACGTCACGGGCGCGTTTATCGTTGATGATGATGTTGCGGGGAGCTCGCCTCGGCTGGAGGCTCGCACTGGAGGTACCCTGGGCGGCGGCGGCCGCGCACACTCGCCGCCCGAGACCCACAACACCGGCACCGGCACGGCCGACATCCGCCTGCCCAACCACCACGCCGTCGTGTCGCACATTGCCGTCGACATTGGCGGTACGCTGGCCAAGGTGGTCTACTTTTCGAGGGAGGCGCAGTCGACCGAGACAGAGACGGAGGAACCCCCTGGCGGCGGCGGCCGGCTCAACTTCCTCAGCTTCGAGACGGACCGCATCGACGAGTGCATTGATTTCTTGCTCGTGCTCAAGCAGCGCCACATGAGCATGGACAATGGTGGCGCGCCGCCGAGCGAGCTGTGCGTCATGGCGACGGGCGGCGGCGCGTACAAGTACTATGACCGGATCCGCGAGCGCATGGGCATTGACGTGCTGAGCGAGGACGAGATGGCGTGTTTGATCATGGGTAAGACCTCGGCTCCAGACTTTTTCTCGAGGTACGCTAACCCCCAAGGCCTCGACTTTTTCATTACGGAAATCCCCCGCGAGGTGTTCACCTACTCCGAGACCGACCCGATGCATTTCGCCGCGCCGTCGGGCGACATTTACCCCTATATGCTCGTCAACATCGGCTCGGGCGTGTCCATGCTCAAAGTGTCGGGCCCGCACGACTATGTGCGCGTCGGCGGCACGTCGCTGGGCGGCGGCACGCTGTGGGGCCTGCTGTCGCTGCTGACGGGCGCGCGCAGCTTTGACGAGATGCTGGAGCTGGCGTCGCGCGGCGACAATGCGCGCGTCGACATGCTCGTGGGCGACATTTACGGCACCGACTATGCCAAGATTGGGCTCAAGTCGACGGCCATTGCCAGCTCGTTTGGCAAAGTTTTTAGGATGAAGCACCTGGCCGAGTCCGAGGCCGAAGACGGCATGCCGGGGGGGGACAACGAGGACGAGGTTGGTGCCGGCGACGATACTCACCCCTCCACGGCCAACATCTACCGCGGCGCGGCGTACAACACGCGCTTCTCCGCCGCCGACATCAGCCGCTCGCTGCTCTACGCCATCAGCAACAACATTGGCCAGATCGCCTACCTGCAGTCCCAGATCCACAACCTCGACAGCATCTACTTTGGCGGCTCCTTTATCCAGGGCCACCCCCAGACCATGAACACGCTCAGCTACGCCATCAAGTTCTGGAGCAAGGGCACCAAGCAGGCCTACTTCTTGCGCCACGAGGGCTACCTCGGCGCCGTCGGCGCCTTTCTCAAGCGCCAGCCGCGCAACTGGGGGCGGCGTGCCAGCTTCGAGGGCCGCGACGACGCCCGGCGGGGGCCAGGGCCAGGGCCAGTGCCAGGGCCAGGGCCATCACAGTCACATGACCAGGCGGCCGACCACCACTCATAGACAGACAGATACCAGGCATAGCACACACAATTGCATCGCAGTCATTTTGAATCTGAAAACAATTTATTTATTCTTTGTTGATTTTATTTGGCTGCAATGTCCACAGGAACACTGCTCTCCCTTGGGCGCCGAGGTATCAAGAAGTATACATAAGAAAAGACATGGCACGATGGCGTAGCGATCTGATCACGCAGTCCTCGCGCGAGAGCTGCGGGCTAGATAGAAGTGACAAGACACATGGAAGAAGATGAACAAGGAGGGTCAAGAAGGAGAGAGGGAGAGGGAGATGGGAAAAAGACACAGGAAACTGTTCAATAAGACTTGAGAGCAAGTGGGGGAATCAAAGGCTCGTGGAAGTGAATGTGCGCTGGCACGACATGCGAAAGGAAAAAGAAGACGAAAGAAGAGAAAAGAAAAGAAAAATGAGGAAAGATAAAGGTAAGAAGACAACAGATAGATCACAAGCCGAGCAAGATGGGTGGACAGCTAGGTCACGCACCACCTTGCCCGACTCGAACCCTGAGAAGAGAAGAACGACAGATCAGAAACAGATAAAAACAGATAAACGACAACGAGCACTGCCCAGCGGCTATCGCCGGAGAGCACCGTTCGCGCCCCGGCTGCCGTCGCGCTGCTTGAGACGGCTCGTCCGCCAGCCCTCGTACCACTGCTCGCGGCTGACCTCGCGCAGCTCGCCGCGCCACTCGCCAAAGACGGCCTCCTTGAGACGCAAAAAGTCGCAGTGCTCCTCGTTGTTCGGGTCCGCAAAGCCCCATGGAAACTGACGCCCAACAACGCCCGGCTCGTAGATATCGGGGCTGATGATGGACATTGGGATCGTCGGGACCTCGTCGTCGTCCTTGGGCTTGGGCGACGCCAGGTGGTCTGTGTCGCGCTCGCGGTTGCGCCGGCTCGGGTGGGGTGACGACGGCGTGTACGTGTCGCGGACCGGGCTCTTTGCCGGCACCACCTGCTCGCCGTCCGAGTAGGCTGTGGCGTCCGTGTCGTGGCTCGTCTCCGCCATGCCAATCTCCTCCGACTCCTCGTCGATGCGGTTCGAGTCCACGACGCTGAGGTCGCTGTCGTCCACGTCGTCCACGCCCAGCGCCGCCAGCGGGTCCAGGTTCGCCTTTTTGAGGCTGTCCCACACGGCCTTCTTCAGCACGTTCATGTGCTTGGTCGTAATCGTGTCCGCCTTGGCAATCACCGGGATCACCGTCGTCTTGCCCTGCAGCGTGCGCAGAACCTGCAGGTCCAGGTCCTCGTCCAGCCCGCCCAGCACGTTCAGCGCAGGGTACTTGACAGCGCCGCCGTTAAGGCCGCTGCCGTTGCCATACGCGGCGTGCTCCTGCTTCGAAGCGGCAATGTTGCGGTCCAGGCGCGCCGGGTCCAGGATCAGAAAGACGGCGTGGATGTGCGTGTCCTTGACACCGGGCGACCGCACCACCTTCATCTCCTCGTTGAACGTGTCCTCGAACTTGCTCTCGAGAAAGGCCGACATTTCACGCAGCTGCAGATCCACCACGTTCTTCTCCAGGCCTTCCGAATCCCACAGCGTCAGACCAATGCGCTCATTGTCCATCTCCGTCTCCAGGTAGTGCGGGATAAAGTTGCCCGACGGCGGCGCAGGCGGCACAAAGTCGTCGGCGTCAAACGTCTTGACCCGCTTCTTCGCAGGGAGGGCCAGCGATGTCTTGAGAAACTCGAGGAACGACGTCTTGCCAGAGTTTCGCGTACCAACAATGAGGATGCTGTCATGTTAGTATGTCGTCGACAACGTCAGCATAGATGCTTTAAGAGCTTACTTGAACGGCGTAGGGTCCTTCCTCCGGCGAACACGGCGCGGGCTGTTGATTGTGCTGATAGCACTGCTGGCATAGCTGTACCGGCCGCGGTGTGTCATACTCTCGTTGCGCGCATACGGGTCGACCCAGGCACCTGTCGGGATCGGCGGCACCGGAACGCCAATAGCAGACCAAGCCGGCTCCATCGACTGGCGCGGTGTGTAGTTGCCGTTGCTGTAGACAGCCCCGCTGTCGGCGGCATGGGCGTCACCGTTGGTCTCGGGGACCGGCTCGCCAAAGGAGCTTTCGAGGTCGGGCGCAGGGGCGCCATTGTAGAGAGTCGGCAGGCGAGGAGCGACTCGGGTAGCAGACGCCTCGCGCTCGCGCTGCAGCTGCTGATCCCGCATGACCTGGGCCTTTTTGCCCTTGAGCTCGCCGGACTTGCTTCTCCGAAGCAGCAATCCGAGGCCGGACCGCCTGTTTGCTTCCGTGCTGCTCATCGTTTTGTTGTTGTTGGGTTGTGATTGAGAATGGTATTTTTTTTGTTTTTTTCTTAGTTATTATAAGCAGCCTCGTGTGTGAGCCAGCCCAGTTGACAACTGCAGTCGAGAGAAAAAGATACTGTCTGGAGGTCGTACTCTTTGCCGAATTCAGAGCCGTCGTAGAGACGCCGCGTGCGCAAGTGGTACTGTTTTTTTCTTTTGTTTTTCCTGAAACAAGCCAGCAAGCTGGATGAAGTGACCAGACTGCACCTGTTAGCATCATGAGGACCCTTGAAACAAAAACAACAAAGAGCTACGACGACAGTGAGGTCATCGCGATGCCAGATTCAAGGATGCCAGCGTGCAGAACCTGTCTGAGACAGGTCTCGACAGCAAGACCTGAGACAAACAAGCCGGTTGAGAGTGCATGTTTTGCTTGCTTGCGCAAAGTGGTCTCGTCGCGGCGCGGCGCGTAGCTCACTCAGTCCGTCTGTCTAAGAAAGCATCGCGTCTTTCTTTGTGTGTGCCTGGATCGGCGCAACTGCGACAGAAAACGACAACGACAAAAAGCACTCGCAAGAACTCACCTCTGAAAGGAACGTAGACGGCTTCGATCAAGAAGCTTTGCGACAGTGGTTGAACAATGCGTCTTAGGTGGAAAGACGTGAGAAGAAGAAGGAGTAGTACAAGGGAAAAGAAAACATAACACTCAGAAACAAACTAAAAAAGAAGTAGAATAGGGGGGGGAAAGGTAAGGTAGGGTTGTCTTTTTCAAAGGAGGGGAGATAGCGCCGTTGTCAACGACGGGCGGGTGGGAAGGAAGGGCAACACAGAAGGAGCAACGTCCAGAGGGAAGGAGCGACGCGTGGGTGGGGCACCACGAGCCGGTGCGCGGGTGGTACGAGTTACTTTGTAGACTGGAAGAAGAAGGAAGGCGACGGCGGCATGTCAGGTTGTTTGGAATAGGGGTATCCAGTGAAAACGTACGGATACTCTGTACTACGGTACCGGTTGCTGGTACGAGTGCTGGTGCTGGTGCTGGTACTGGTACTCGTACATACGAAGTACTGGTGCTAGGTACGGGCACGTTACAAGCTGACACTTCATGGAAAGAGCGACTGGATACGCGCCGTTGCAAGGGAAAGAGCGATAGAGTTGAGAAAGAAGCCGGGGCAGATTAAAGGGACACTAGCGAAACCACACGCAAGCCTCCAATGCGCAGGTACCCAGCCGCCATATGCGGAGTACGTTTCCAAGACGGTCATGGCTCTTGACGGACGTGCGCTGTGAGACATGGAAGGAACGGTAGGCAGGGCGTTGTACGGAGTAGCGATGCATCGACAGCACTCCGTACAACAACAAAGTACGGAGTACGAGAACTCGTATCGTCTCGTGATCCTCCTCCACGATAGCCGCCAATACGAGTACTTGTCCCGAAACACGTTATGCAAAAAGACGTTGCTCTGCGGCAGACAGACGCCTAGGAACCATTCCCATGCTTAATTGATGGGGACTAACAAGACGTGAAAAAGGGGAAAAGTCCCAAGTCTCTGGAAAATAGGGGAAGCCACAGTCGGAGCTTCTGATTGGTTTTATTCGTAATTCACACAAAACTAGTCCCGATACAGGGCATGCGCCCAATGCGTGGCTCTGTTTTTTTGTTTCAAAGCGCATGTGATGTGCATCGGCCGTTTTCTCGTTTTTTTTTTAATTGTTCCTGGGCGTTCCTGGGCGTTCCTGGGAAAGACGAAGAAAACGGCCGATACATGCCTTTGAAACGGCAGTGGGGCGCTTCCATTATGGGGAACCGGACCTGCTAATTCGGGAGGTGGATACCCAGTGCTAGTGTTCTGGTAACCCGATGTACGAGTAATTTACGCAGTCCGACCATACTCTCAGTCCTCGTAGGGTGCGCTGCGTTTGCCCAGCCCAGTGTAACATGCTTGTGAAAGAAAGCATGGGTGTAAAAAAGCTATCTATCTCATTTGTTGTTTGCTCCGTACGAGTAGCGCATGTTTTGTTTCCGACACACGCCCGCCCATCCGCCATCCTGGAATCATCTGGTCTTTACTCTTTACACGCGTCTCCGATTCCCGATGTCCACTGGTCGAATGAAGCTAGCTACTTTGTAGAGCTGATCGTTTGCGATGAGTGCGATGGAGTGCGATGGAGTGCGATGGAGTGCGATGGAAAGTGCCCGACGCTGCCATCTTGCAGCCGTACTCCGAACGTGGTCCGAGACGCGCCGGTGGATGTTGCACTGCGCAGAGCCGTGCGTCTGCAGACATGCCGCCAGGGGCACGGACCAGGACGCTGTACTGTACGAAGTATTATGGTGAATGCTGAAAAATGCTGAAAAATACAGAGTACGGCTCCGTACGAACTCGTAGCAGGTCGAAACCTGGCCGTTAACTGGTGGGATATGGTTCCTGACGACAGTGGTCCCAGCCAGCATGGCCCAGCCAGCATGGCCCAGCCAGCATGCAACGGTCAGATAGTAAGAGTCCACTGGAGAAGCTCTGGGCACCTGTGGGCATCTGCTTCGTAAAGATACTCCGTACGAATGCATGCCGAAACACGCGGCGGGTGGGCATACTCGTAAGGCACAGTGCCCCGTGCTCCAGCTCCATCGCCGTACGGGTACGTGGTCGAACCTCAGGTGAGCTGCACTCGTACTCGTACTTTGGACTCTGTACGATATTCCGGTACGGAGCACAGTTTCCGTGGACAGGAAACGTTTTGGTAGGAGACACTGTCGTAGGTAGGATTACAGGAAACGTCTCCGTGTGGTTGCAGGAGTGTCTCCGATGATAGCAGGAAATGTCACTGTGTAAGGCCCGTAACTGTCAGCGGATATTGCAGGGAACAAAGGTCCGCGCATCTCTCTCAAAATAAGGATGTAAAGAACCATAGTCCTGTACATATCAATGACAAGACAAATAATGCAGACAATATGGGGTCACCATATGTGGCATAGTATTGCTGGTGCAGTAGACCTCAATCTACCTCTGCCAGTATTTTACCAAGTAGGATCTCATGATCCCTCGAGTACGGACACTCCAAACTCGTACAAGTCTGTTTCCTTCCGGCTGCAGGGTGCAGGGGCAACCTTGCGATATTGACAGTACGAGTACGGAATACTCGTATCTCCATTCCATGTGTTGCATCCCTACAAGAAGACACGTCAGATTGTTTCTGATGACATAACAAGGCTTACGTCGGCATAGCATCGACAAATGTTTTTTTTAACCAACGACGAGTCATTACTGTCCCGATGACCTGCCACTGAGATCACGGCGTTGTGCTAGCATCATGACGTTGGACAGCCTCACGGTCAACCTTGTCGAGCATTCGTACTTATAAACCTTTTTATGAATTCTAGTTTTTTGTGCTCCTCAGAAAAAGCATCATACACGAGTGCTATCCCAAAACTATAAAATAAAACCTCCTCCGTAAGATAAGACACCGACCATTGCGACAAAAAAAACCAGTAACGAGAAAAAAGAAAAAAAGAGCAGTCCCAGCAGTACAAATTAAAAAAACAGTATAAATGGGTGTGTGGGTGGTACAGGAGATAGGAAATTAAAACCCGATGCACAACAACAAAAAAAAAGAGACCGTGAACAAGGACAGAAAAAACGTCAATGAAGAGCAAAGCGGTAGCCAAAAAAAAAGTGATTTTTGTTTCATAACTCCATCCATGCAGAGAGCCACAAACAAAAGAGAGAGAGAGAGAGAGAGGTGATGGCTCGATAGTAAAGGAGAGTGATGTGTGAGGTGCGTTGTGACGATAGCAGAGTAAAGTATGTGAAGAAGTGCGTTGTGACGACTGCCATGTGTGATCAAATTCGTAAAGACCTCAAGAGAGACAACAGCTTATGCTGCGTAAAACGCCTCAAACAGATAGATGATGCCAAACATAATAAACGAGACAGCACCGCCGACCGTGACGGCCTTCAAGCTGACGCGGCCGGCCAGCGCACGGCCGCCGACGACGGCCACGCCCGTGCAGCAGGCATGGCCCGTCACGGCACCGAGCGTGACCCACCAGTAGTCCTGGCCGGCAGCCATGGCAACCGTGGCAATCTGGCTGCGGTCGCCCCACTCGCCCAGGAACGTCATGACAAACGTCTGCACCCACGCCGGGCTCAGCAGCAGCGCCGCCAGGTTCGACAGCCCGCTGCCGAGGCTCTTGACACCCGCCGCAAACGTGCCGTTGGCCGCACCGCCCCAGCTGCCACGGCTGCGCGGCGGCGACAGCGACGACGACGCGCTGCGGTCGGGCGTCGAGAAGCGCGACTGCGACCGCGGCAGCCGGCCACTGCCGGGCGCGCCCAGGCCCATCTCCAGAGCTTCGTCCGACAGCGCCGCGCCGCCACCGGCACGGCTGAGGCGGCGGTTGGTCTTGCGCGCCTGCGTCTCCTTCTCGGCCAGCTCCATCTCCACCTCTTGCATCTCGGCGCCCACACCCTCGTCGGCACCCATCTGCATGCCCTCGCGCAGCAGCTTGGCACCAAAAGTAAGGAACAGGCCGGCAGCAAGGAAGTTGGTCAGGCGCTTGGGGATCAGGACGGGCACGGCATGGCCTAGAATGGCCGACAGCAGCGTCATGGCAAACAGCGCACTAAAGGCCGCCGTGAACACCACAATCCGGTCGTGCTTCATGGCCATCAGGGCGGCCACCAGGAACGTCTTGTCGCCGATTTCGGAGAAAAGAATCATGGCGAGCGACAGCACAAACGAGTGGAACGGCTGGATCAGCGTCGCCGCATCGTCGGTGCTGTCGGGGCGCGCAGGCAGCTTGGAGCTGTCGGTCGAAGTCTTGGGGACGTCGAGATGGTCCTTTTGTGCCGAGCCGGGGACCGGTATGGCCTTGTCGTGCGTCTTGTCGGGCAGATCAGCAGGCTTCTGCGAGGGGGTTAGCAAATGTGTTTGAGTGGACGACAGTTCGGCGTTGTTAGAAAGTGGTGCGCCATACCTCGAATCCGGCCGCGTCGTTGCCGGCAGAGTCCTTGTCCTTGGCCTTGCCGTCCTTGGAGCCGCCCTGGGTGTTCTTCTTGTGTTCCTCGTGATGGGGCAGGGCCGGCACCTCCTTGGGCGTCTCGGGCGTGTTCTCGACGCGCTCGCCCGTCTGGCCTTCCTTGGCCTTGCGCTGCTTGTCCTTTTCCGAGACGCCGCCGCTCATGCCCGTTGTACCGTGCTTTGGCGCCACGCGGTTCTTGTCGTCCATGACGCCGTCGTTGCTCTCGGGCACCTTTTTGCCGTCAATGTAGACCGACGTCTTTTCGGCGGCATCCTTGCGCGAGTTTTCGACTTCGACAAAGGGGCCTTCGTGCGGCCGTCCGTCCTTGCCATCAAAGGGCACGTCTTTGTTGCTGGCGGCCGACGCGGCAAAGCTACCAATCGCGCCATCGCCTTTGGGCTTGCCCGGCGCGGCATCCGCTGCAGCTGCTGCGGCAGCCGGAGCGGCCACCGCATCGGCAGCCGATCCAATGACCTCGGTGATGGGCTTTGCATCCACGGCGGCAGCAGGAGCAGCAGGTGCTGCAGCAGCAGCAGCCGCCGCAGGAATAGCAGCAGCAGCGGCAGCGGGAGGCGCAGCAGCAGCGATGCCGGCCGCCAGCGTAGGCGCAACGAGCAAAGGGATGACGGCCCAGGCAAGGGCACGCCGCCGGCCAAGCTGGGCGCGCTGTGAACGAGTCCGACGGGACGAAGCCAATGGGCGGTGTGATGGCGCAGAGCCGTGTAGAGATGGCATTTTGTTTGATGGGCGAAGGAGAGATGACGAGATGACGAGATGACGAGATGACGGCTGGTCGCAGAGCTACAAAACCCGTTTTGCAAGCTCTTGGCAACCTGGGCAGAAGCGGGTGCTGAAATAGACGATCGGGGGGAGGGATGGGTTCGACTTGCTTAGTCGAGTTGTCGATGAAGCTTTTTTGATGCTGGTGACAGTTGCTTTTTTTTGGTGACGGTGAAAAGGATTGAAGCGTTGAGGCCACGCTGCGTGTTAAAGGGGAAAGAGGAGCCGAAGAAGGGGCGTAGCCAGGGCTGTTTTGCTTGCTGGAGACTGGACGCGACAGCGAAATGGACAATTGGATCGAGACGAGCCCAAAAATGACAGGTTGTTCGAGCTGAGCTGATTCAATCACAGACACAGGCACAGGCACAAGACACTGAGAATGGAGATGAGAGAGAGGGGCAGAAGGGAGGGAGAGGAGCAAGAGCAGGAGCGGGAGAGAGGGAGCAAAGCGGGAGAGAGGGACAGGAGAGGAAAGAACAAAGATGCTAAACCAAAAGTCTTACGAGTACATTGGTACTCCGTACCTGCTTTTCCCTTTCCTGCCTTGCCGGTGCCAGCGTAGGGAAACGAAAATAGGAAACTGGGGGGCAGCTTTTTTGGTGGAGGTGGGGATTATAGTGGATCGAAGAAGCTAAAAATGGTAGGCGAAAGGTACGGAGTACTGGTAACGAGCTGTCGGCTGGTCAAGAGACGCTGCCGTTCAGGGCGCATGATGGGGGGGATTACAGGCGCATATAGGGCATGACAGCGGCATTGCAGGGTGCGCTACAGGGCACGTGTCCTGCAGTAGTACGTACGAGTACTCCCAGGGGCAAGATGGGCGATACGGGTCTAGACGTGGACAGGGAGGGCGACTAGTGGCACATTTGGTTCTCCGTGCGAGGCCGTATCGCTGTCGATTGCAGATGGACGGTACGAGTACGGTACTCGTTCGGTACTCTGTAGTTGTTGTACTGGCCGTACTGAGTACTCGTAGATTCGCAAATCACTGCCGTAGGGTGTCGCGATGGCCGGGCTGATCGCCCGCTACGGGCGGCCGCGTCTCCCTCGCTCTTTCCTGCCCCGGGCATTTCGGACAGTGCAACTCGCCCCAAGTCCCGTTGCAATGACACGTTGCTATTCATAGCTGTCTGCAACAGTGCATGCAGCCTTTTTAGGGGAGCCCCCCTTTATTCACCCCCTATTCAGGCTCGCACAAAGCCACGGCTTGGCCGACTGTTTTTTGTTTATCTCGTCTCTTCTTTTCAGGTACGAGTATGCCTTGCATTCGTCCCATCCTACCGTCTCTCGGGTCAGTCGTCTCTTCTTCCTTGCTTATCATCCGACCGGCCCGCCCGTCTTGCCATCCGTCCATCATCGGCCTGGACTGGTATGGCCGTGCCGTGGCTCGCTGGAACGGCAATAAAGTAAAATTAATCCACAGGGCGCAGCTGCGTCGGCACCCTGATGTACCCACTTTGTATTGAGGCTCGGGTCCTGGCGTGTCTTTGGAATACGGAGTACTTGCTGGTATGGGTATTTTGCTCTGTTTTTCTTGGCCTTCTTTCATGGTTGTTGTTTTGCCTTTGTATGGATATGTGGCTATGATATCTCCAGATGCCTATGTGTTTTCTGTTTATATGTCTTATATCTGGCTGCGCATCCCAACCGCGTCTCGGGATAAACAACGCGGCCGGACATTATCCATACCTGGGATCGCAACTAACACTCAAGTATGCATATGCCAACGCCGGTCTAGCTCTGTAATTAAACCGACGACTATCGGTTTCTATTTTTGTCTTTTTTTTTCTTTTGCCCGCAGCCGCGCCCAAGTCTGGGGCAGATTTGCTCTCGGACGTTGTGTTGAAGGACGCCTCCATACCTCCATACTCCGTACATATGCAGGTACAAAAAGATGGCAATCTTGAATACGTAGCTCGCGTCCGACCGACGCGCATTCTTGACAGGACGCGGCCGGGTGCTACCCATAAGCCCAGGGGGGGCAATACTCGTAAATGACTGGGTTGGGTTCCGTCGTTTTTCTTATTGTTCTTACGGTATCTCACGTTGTTCCACAGGGTACGGAGTACAACGTTTGTTCTACGAGTAGATTGTTCATAGGGCGGAGGGAGCCAGTTTCTCTCAGGCACAGATAAGCAAGGATGCTGATACGGAAGCATGAGTACGGAGTACGGGTGCATCCAAAAGTGTGAGTACTTCGGAGTACGGAGTACATTGTCGAGGATGTCGGATCTGCATCACGTGACATCGCGGCCAGGCCAGGCCCAAGGCCACCAAGATAGAGTCAGAGCATTATCTCCCAATTTACTCCACAGAAAAGCTCACTAGCCGTCATCGCTAGCCGTATCATTCATATCGTTCCTTTTTCTTGCTGCGAGTATATGCAGTCTTCCGGGGGAAGCCCGGGCGCGACCACAGAGCTCAGACAGCATTCCCTTGGGTCGTGTGCGTAGCTACTGGATATGGGCATTCTATTTGCCAAGTACCCGTACTCGTACGCCCACGTCACCAGTGCATGACAGGACGGCGTGCTGCAGTCGGCGACCCTCGGTGTGCTCGACGGGCATTGTGCGGCTGGAGTTGGCCCGTGGTATCTAGCATATGCATAATCTGTGCCGTGATGCAACGAGTACTCGTACTCGTAGAGGCCAAGACCAAGGATCAGCAGCAAATGAGCACCGCGCCGATTGTAGCATGCAGATCTTGCAGTCTCTTCATCGGCGTCGTCTTTGGCTTTCTGGTTTTTCTCTTTCATCTTTTCATCTTTTCATCTCTTCATATTTCCGTCCATTCTCATCATGATCTCGGCTACGGATATAATATAAATACTTTGTATACAAGAACTAGCAGTGTACTCGTATCTTATATCCCATCACACGGAGTACGTCGAGACCACTGCTTTGCCATCGTCAGTCCTGCACCACCCCGGCCCGCCACTCGCAAGTGTTCCCCTCTACGGAGTACGAGTACGGAGTACAAGACAACAACGACGTCTCCATACTCGTACAACACAAAGAAGCAACGGCCCTTTCCCCCCATCCCCATACTCGCACAACTCTGACAGCAATCCTGGTGGGGGTGTGAGAGCTTAATGTGGAGACCGTGCAGGAGCGCGCCTCTCACCGTAAATCACTACTCGGTTCGCGTACTCCGTGCTCCGTTAACGCGGTCTCCTCTTCTCTCCTCTCTCCTCTCTCCTCTCCCCCCCTCGTCGCCGTCCATCCATGATGGACTGATGGCCACGAGCTTTGGGTCTGTCTTTTTTCTTGTTGTTGTCTCTGCAGTGGAGCCAGGCGCGGGCCCTGAGTGCCTGGGTGCCTGGGTGCCTGGGAGGGGGGTGTGTGCGAGAGAGGCAAGAGAGCGTTGCATTCCTACACCTTTTTTTCTTTCTTTTTCTTTTCTTTTTCTTCTTTTTACTTCTTTTCCCTTCTTTTTTCTTCTTTTCTTACTCTCCTCCCGTTGCAACGACGGAAAGCGCGATCCCGGCATCAATACGGATGAGGGAAGAGCCCTTGTCGGTCGCACTGGAAAAAGGGACAGGGGAAGGGCATGGCAGGGCAGGACATGACTGGACAGGGCAGGCTGGGCAGGACATGACAGGGCATGACAGGGCAGGGCAGGCCGAGCAGGGCAGGTGAGTACTCCGTACAGAGTACGAGGGGGAAGGTGCGCATAGTGAATAAGAAGAAGAAAAGAAGAAAGAGCGAGCGATATCAGAGCAAAGAAAGGAAAGCGCGTCTGGCCGTCTACGAGTACCCGTACGGGGTACCCGTCTGGCCGTTCAGTGAGTACTCGTACTCCGTAGGTAGTAAGCAGGAGAGGGCGAGGCCGTGACCACCTCTGGCTCCGATCCCCAAATAAGAAAGCATGCAATGCGTGTGTGAGTGAGTGTGATCAATGGCACACGCACTCGCACGCACTCACACACACAGCCAGCAGCAGCCAGCATAAAAAGGCTGGCCCTCCGTTCCTCTTTCTCTTTTTGCTCCCCTTTTCTCTTTTTCCATTTCCTTTTCACGCAACAAATCTTTCATTGAGGCCGATCTGAACTAAGAAGTTTTTACCTTTTCCACCACCACAACTTTTCTACACTGTCCCCCGACTTTTGCAACGCCAATATCGACGCCGTCTACTTTTTTACTTTCTTTCTCGGGGCCATTTGGAGCCAGTTTTTTTTTGTTTTTTTTCCTCAAGGCCATTAAAGACCATTAAAGCCACTTTTAGTCTCACAGCTTCTTTCTTCACCCGCCCACACAAACACAAGACCACCAACGCCCGCCATGGACTCGCAGCACCATCAGTTCTACCAGTACTACGACCAGGGCACCAAGAAGACGACGTCGGGCAACACGGCCAGTAGCGGCAACGTGCTGAAGAAGACGCCGCCCGGCGGCACCGGCCCGGCGGCCGGCACCTCGTTTAGCGAGAAGTCGCCGGTGAAGCCTGCGTGCGGTGGCAACGGCAACGGCAACACTGGCAACAAGTAGCCGGTACGTGCCGCCCTGTTTTTTTTTTGGGGGGGGGGGGGTTTTTTCTTCAGAAAAAAAAAATTGGCTGCTCTGGCCAGAGTCGCGCTGGCAGGCGTTGGCTGGCGTTTGCTGGCGGTGAGGGGCGAGACGAGACAAGACAAAGACTGGACTGACCAGTGGGACATGCAGCATTGGGCATTGGGTGGTTTCATCACACTCATTGGGGCTTTTTATGAATTATGATGAGCCCTAGCGGACGGTCTCGCGGACTGGGTGGCTAGGACGGAGGATATTTGATTTTGATTCTGGTTTTGTTGTTCTTTCAGTTTCGCTCTAATCTTGCGATAATTTCTCTTTTTTTTTTTGATTCTCTGTCTGCGTTGATTTATTTGTTTTCGTCTATTGCGTTGATTTGCTGATTTTCCTACTGCGTTGATCTCTGCGCTGGTTTGATCCAACATCGTGGCCTACACGGCGGTGAGCATCCGTCCTGCAATGTAATCAACAATACAACTGTTCAACACGTGTCCGGCTTTGCTTTCCCTCTTCCTGCCGCCGCCCCCGTGCCCTAGTACTGAGTACGGCGTAGTTTAATCTACCGAGTACCGACGGCGTAGTAAATCTACCGAAAAAGAAGTATTAACAACGATCGGTCCAGGACCGAGACGGGCCGTCCCACAACAGACGACTTGGCTGTCCCACTATTCCTCGAGCAAGTACTCGTAAGTGGGTGGTGGGTGGCTGTGCCCGTGGTGGTGCTCCCTTGAAACGATGCGCTGCTACTCGTACACCAGGAAACTTTTCCGGGGGGTTAATGTCGAGACACGACCAGAGAAGCTGTCGGGATGGTTTGTCTCGGAGTCGATGACTCCTGTCGTGTGACGGAGTGGAACGATGGTGTAAGGATAGGACGAAGTAAATAAGGTTGAAGAATAAGGTTATGGATATCGAGAGAAGGAATTGAAAAAAAGGGGAAGAAGAGAAATCGAAAAAAAAAAACTTGATGAGAATATAATAAAAATCACTAAATAAATGACGAGAAAATCAAAACAAAACCAAAAGAAGTGTTCAAAGAAATCAATTACAGCCATCCAACACCTCATAATACATACAAAATACCTATCCAAGCCAAGAATAAACATAATGTTGACAGATCATACAGTGAAAACAAAACAAAAAGATACAGCCACCCACCGCTAAATTACCAAAACACGGACAACGCAAAACCAGAGGGTATCAGTCCAATTGCAGAAAAGAAAAAAGAAAAAACAAAGCACACATAAAAGCCAACTCTCACCACCCGTGCTCGTGGTACTCCATGTCCCAGCTCCAGCTCTTGGGCGGCTCGTAGTCGTCCACATAGCACATGCGCCGTACTGGAGTTGTTGTCGTCACCGCCTTGGCCGGCATGTTGGGCGCCGACTGCGTGCGGCGAAAGGCCGGCGTGGCCGACTTGATCTCCTCCCCCTCATCCCCCTCGACATACCGCCGGCTCCCGTAGTGCTTGAAAATGTACCGCGAGTTGTTCTCGTCCAGAATGCTGGCGCGCAGCGACCCCGTCACCTCGCTGCCGAGCAGCAGGCCGCCGTGGCCGTGGCCGTGGCCGAGGTGGACGAGGGGCGCGGCGCGCGAGCCGCGGGGTGCGCGGCGGGCGCCATTGAAGGGCATGGTCAGGAGGGGGTCGCCGTTGGTGTTGTTGTTGTTGTTGTTGTTGTTGTTGTTGAGGATGGAGCCGTGGCGCGACAGGGGCGCGTGCAGAGAAGGGAGCTGTGGGATGTGCAGGTCGTTATTTTCCGTGCCGTCATCACTACTCGACGAGCCAGTGTCGGCCGAGTCGACCGACGACGAGGCCGCCGACGACGACGACGACGTGTAGGAGGCGCCCGAGACCGAGGGCGAGGCCGTGACTGTGGTGGTGGCCGTGGCTGTGGTGGCATGCGCGAGCGGCATGTAGCCGCAGGGCGTGGACGGCGGGGGCGGGGGCGGCATGGGCGGCGACAGGGTGGCCTCGGATTGTGGTAGGGGGGAAGAAGAGGAGGAGGAGGAGGAGGAGGACGACGACGACGACGAAGAGGAAGAGGAAGACGTCACCGGCCCCGGATGGCACCGCAGCGGGTTGGGCAGCGTCGTGCGGCCTGTGACAAAGGGCTCGAGGGCAGCGCTGCCCTGGTTGGGATAGGCGGGGCGGGCATGGGTCTCTACCTGGCACCGGGCCTCCTCCTCCCGGGCCTCCTCCTCCTCCCGGGCCTGCCGCAGCAGCATGCTCAGGTTGGACGCGAGCGAGCGCGGCGGCGGCGTGCCGATGCGGCGGCGAAAGACGAGGCAGCCCTGGGCGTCGTAGTCGTTGGCGTCGACGTGGCCGACGTTGACGTTGACGACGACGCGGCTCTTGGCCCTGGCCTTGGTGTCGTCTTCGTCGTCTTCCCAGTCGCTGCCGTCCTCGTCGTCTTCGACAGCACAGTCGTCGCTGTTGTCACTGTTGTCGCTGTTTTCACTGCTGTTGTCACTGTTGTCGCTGTCGAGACCCGGCGTGCTGGGACTGTTGGAGGCAGGCTGGGCAAACTCACACTCCGCCGGCGACAGGCCGATGCGCGACGTAAAGGCAGTGTACGTGGCGGGCATCTCGATGGAGCGCGGTGCAGACAGCTGGTGGTCGTCGTTGACTGAAGACGCTTCAGACGGCGGCGGACGGCGGCACTGGCGAGGGCTGACAGTGAGGCGGGTTGGGTAGATGGGCGAGCAGGAAGCCATGGCAGTAGGATATAAAGAGGACGGTGGGAGTAGAGTTGGCTAGACGTTGATATCACGTCCCGATGGTGCTATGTCATGGAGGAAGGATGAATATGTTTGAGAGGACAGAGGAAAGGGAGAGGGAGGAGTTGATGTACATATAACTGTCGGGCAATATAAAGAAAAAAAAGAAAAGAATCTTTGTCGACTTGACGGCTGGCCAGAGAGGCCGAGACTTGATATTAATCCTGGAATACACACCAGGCATGGGGAGTGTGCGATGGAGGGAGGGTCCAGCTAGAGTGATCTGCCCGAGCCGAGGGAAACAGATGGGACTCGCCAGAGAGCGCAGATATGAGAGGGCAGATATGAGAGGGAAGAGGGGCGCAGCCGTAGCCGTGGGGGGGAAAGTAGAGATAAAAAAAACAGACGCGGACCGTACTCCAAATGTAGGTTGGAATGCGATCGACAGGTCTCAGTTTGTGTGTGTCGTGCGTAAAGGTGAAATGGGCAGCGAGGTGGGAGGTGGGATACGGGTAGCTGAGAGGACGAGAGGTCGAGACGCAAGGGAGGAGGTGATTGGGGGTGGATCGCCTGGGGATGTCTTGATGTGAGATGAGAAGCAAGATATAGGAGAGGGAGGGGAGAAGAGGCGAGTGTTTTATATAAAGGAAACGGTATTTAGGAGAAAAAAAAAAGAAACAAATTAGGTACTTCAATAAAGACAACGGACAGGAGCAAACGCAAGGTAAAACAAAAGTGAAAACAAGAGAAAACGAAGAAGAAAACGAAAACATACAGCAGACGGGCAAGACAATATGCAGGGATTGCAGGATGGCCAGCCTCTACGACGGCCACCTCGCTGTCTTACGCAGTTCTTACGAGTATGTACGAGTACTCGTACTCGAGCCCGGTCTCAGTCGAGTACTCGTATCTGGGCTTACTTACATTGGGCTTGCATTGGGCTTGCATGAGACACATGACGGGCAGCAACGTTTTTCAGAATCATAGCAAACAAGCAAACACAACAAACAACACCGCAAGGGTGTCCGTGGCGAGACGGTGATATCACGTAGCAAGCCGAGAGGCCGTCGACACCGCCCGTCTGGCCGGGCTTGACATGTCATATATAAAAAAGCCCGTCTCACTCCCACAGCCGTCGGCTTTCCGCGACGCTGGACCGGTGTTTGTCTGATCTCCTCTACTCAGTATGTACCAATACGAGTAAAGTCCCCAGGGCCTGTCCCTGCTTGCACTAGTCGCCGGATTGCTGTCCCGGCCACGGCCACCACCACTCCCAACCCAGCAGTCTGTCCGGACTAGAGTGGCAGCGTTGCATTGCAATTTAGCCCCGGCGGTCAGCTCTCGGAGCCATGGCTGCCGGAGTGTTTACGAGTACGCGAGCATTACGAAAGTAATTAACCCTGGCTTGCATGCTTTGCGCCCCTTGCATCCATGCACGATGCTAGCACACCGCGGACCTCTCTGGACCCTTTGCGATAGCCTTGCTGCAGGACGGACGCCGGCCACGCCGTTCCGCGCGGTAGAATTCTTCCATGCATGCGTTGACTGTGTACGAGTACTCGTATGAATACTGAGAAATGCTCGAGCAGTTGCGAGCCGCTGCATCCGTGCATCCGTGCATCCGTTCATGCAGGTCTTGCTTCAGCAGACAGCTGCTCGCTATGAGTACAATATTCGTACGAGTACACAAACTTGAACTCGAACGCATACGAGTACTCGTACGCCCGGTTGCATGCTTCCTGGGTGATGAGCTCCTGGGTGATGAGAGGTCGACGAGTTTCATGTTGCTGGAGCACGGGCTCGTGGAAGAATTGCGTCGTCGCGAGTAATACGCCACGTTGTGATATTGGTCAGGGCAAAAGAAAAGAACGGGACCCTTGTCGTAGTTGATAGTACTCGTATTTGAATAGTATTTGAATAGTATTTGATTTGTATTTGAGATTGTAAAACAGTTTGATGTACATGATGTACTCCGTACAGATGTACTCGGACAAAAAGAAAAGAAACATCAAACACCAGGTAGCATTCCAGGCTGGCTCCCTCCTCTAGCAGCCTCTAGCAGCCTCTAGCAGCCTCTAGCAGCCTCTAGCAGCCTCTAGCAGCCTCTAGCAGCCTCTAGTGCCCGGAGCTATTGCGCCCTCTGGCATGCCGACTGCTGATCGTCCGGCTACTGATGGAAACATGGCTGGCGGCTGGTCGTCGCCGGTCGTATTGGCTGGTAGTTAGTACGATGGTATTTTGGGTGTTTGTTGACCCTTGTGCTTTGCTTGCCAGGTTCCCCGGAGCAGTCTTTTTGTGTAAGAGAGCGTCTCGCATTTGAAGGGTGACACGGCATGGCATTGCGTGACATGCTTGTGATACAAAGTACGAGTACTCGTATCCAGTAAGGAGTACTCGCAACACGTTCTGCAAACCACGGAGCAATCCGTGGATTCCTTCTTCTTTCTATACTTTACGCTATCCTATGGCGTCAACCGGTTGACGTGAGCTCCTCCGCTCTCCACCTGCAACCGCTGCCCTCCCCGGTTCTACGGGTACGGGTACGAGTATTCGTAGCTAGTTGATCCTCTCCCCTCCTCTCCTCCCTCGCTTGCCCTGGCACGCCGGCCCCACTGCTGTCTTGCGCCTCCTCTCGTCCCCTCGCTCTGTGCTTGCTTGCTGCAGCCCTCAGCTGGCTTGTCCACACCTCGGGGGTTATCCGTTTTGATACAATCTTTGGTCATCAGTTGAATTGACCTTCTCTAACACTCTCATTATTGTCGTTTTGTATTGTCAAAGGAGTTTGATGAGCCCAACGGTCAAAAAAAGAAAGCCAAAAAAACAGAAAACAACTACTTATTCCAGCAGAAAAGCAATACCCGTAAACCAAAAGACTCGCCGAGCCCTTACCGTCGCTAGCACAACGACGGTCCGTTGGATGGAGCTGTACGAGTACAACAGCAAGTTATGCAATACTGTGGAGCAGTACACATGCACCGGTGAGCGCCATGTGCATACATAACTTTTGTCGATCGATAGACGAGCGGAGCAGCTGAGCATGGCCTACGAGTACATAGTACGGGCTGCACCGCCCTTTGCCTCGCTGTACTCGTAGCGTGTGGGGGTAACGGCCTAGGAAGTGCTCCCGTACGGCCTAGTCCAAGTATTCGTACTCGTACTCCGTAGCTGCTGATGCCGATCATTCGCCGGTCCCGAGACGAGTTGCAGTGTCTGTGCGCAAAGTCTGTGCTCTTCGTCTATCGTATCGCCACGGAGTCGATCCGGGTTTCTCTGGCAGTAGCATATTTGCACAAGTCTACGAGTACTCGTAAATACTCGTAATACTTGTATCATAGAGTGGCATATTCCGTCAGTTTTTGCAGTTTTCTGACAGGTGCGTGCCGCGGTCGCTTCAGCGGGACCAGCCTTGTCCTGCAATACAACAAGTACTCGTAGACAAACCCACCACCGCGTCAGACCATACCCCTCGGAGCTTTGCCTCCGTTACCCCTGCCTGCTACGAGTCCAAGTACTCGTACTCGTATGCCGTACTCGTACTCGTCCATTCTCACCGTCTCTCTCTCTTCTCTTCTCTCATATCAAGGACAACACAAGAGACATGCATGCAGCTGCGGTCCTTTTTGCATCTGTCCCAACCGTCTCGTCTCTTGTGCGAGTACTCCGCATCTGCTATCTTGTATCTTACATCTTATCGTCCGACTGAGACATGCCGACAAGACATGTTCGTGCTTCGTGCTGCAGTCTCGTTCTCCTTTCGATACGTGTACTCGTACACACGCCGCATCTTACTCGTACTCGTTAGCCGTTCAGCTCATGCAGCGTTGGTGATGACCGCTTTTTGTGCTCGATCCGTTCTCCTCGTTTTTTTCTTGTAACTCCGTGGGCTTCACTTCAGTATCTGCCATCAACGACATGCTCGTAACTGTCCTTGCATCCGATGCATGCCAGGCTGGGCGATGCAGTCCTCACCAACATAAAAGTATAAATCCAGCCCTCTACGCGTCTCACCTCCCCAGATGCACTGACTCAGTCTTTCAACCACTGACATTCCTCTCGTATAACTGTCATCATTCCTTGTATGCCCTCCGCAATGACTGAGACCGCCCCCCCGACCCAGACAAAACGCCACACGAAACCTCGACAACGACGCAGGCCAACACCACCGCCGCCACCACCACCGCAGCAACGCCTCCGCTGGGAGCCCTGCGCACACGGCTGCTCCTTCCACCCGGGCCGCCGCCTGCTGCTCGCCGAGCGCTATGCCGCGGCCCAGCGCGACGGCCTCGGCGGCGCTGCACTGGCCGCGCTGCGCCACTGTCCGTGCGTCGAGCTCGACTTTGTGACGACGACGACCATTGGCCACTGTCCGGCGTGGCAGGTTAAAGACGGCCGGCGGGTGCACTCGGTGCAGACGGCGGCGACGACGACGGCGGCCAGCCAGACGCCCAATGACTTTGTCTTTCTCGGCGTCGACGAAGAGACCGAGGTGGCCGAAGAGACAAATAATACAAAGGCAGAAAAGAACTGGCAGACGTTTTGCAACCCCGACTACCTTCAAACGCACCGGCTCGTGCCCTACGAGATTCATACGACGGTCCGCGTCTACCGGCCGCCGCCACCACCACCGCCACCGCCACCACCGCCGGCCACAGACCTAATCCGCGTCGTCTCCATCCAGGACTTTGCCTCGGACACGCTGCGGTACATGTACCCGGCGGCCGACGAGCCGATCCCGGGCGTCACGCACGACGTGGACCGGCTGCCCAAGACAACAAAGGTTGTCGTCTACGAGGTCGAGCGGGCCAAGCGGTACCGGCCGGCCGACTACCGCAAGATCCAGGAGATCAACGAGGGGGCGCGTGCACTGGCAGTGGAGCTGGGGTTCTTGGAGGCATGAGTGATGGATGTGATGTGATGTGACATGATGTGATTATGATTATGATTTATGACTTGTTTGTTGCATTTTTCTATGGCTTTGTAGCTGTACTGACCTTTTTAAGGCATTGTGCTTTTACGACTTCTATGTTCATGACAAGGACCAACTTGTCATGCAATTTGCTCTTCTGATTGAGAAAAATCTAGCATGTTAGCAGATGCCATGACATGTTTGTGACAACAAAAAGTGTAGATCTCGCTCAGATATCTCCTACTTGTCCGCATTCTGGGTTGAAAGTCCATCTCGGAAGTCAAGCATTGTATTTTTGGGTAATCATCATTGAGATCGGGGGAGGGGGCGGTGGACTGTCGAAACGTACATTGTGCTTGCAAACAAGCATAGCTATCAGATGACAAACGACGGGTGTTGTTGGCCACCAGCTTACGACGTCGGAAGACTGCAATGTCCCCGAAGAGACCTGGTAGGTTGTCGACCAGTTGAGAGGAATAGCGGTGGGGCAGAAAAAGGAAGAAAAGGACAGAACAGAACGGAAAACAAGAAAACGCCGACCACTCGTAGGAAGACGGACATGCCACCCAGCTGGCCACTCGAGAGACCACGACGGCTACTCGCCGATGGCTGCCAGCGACCATCACTTGCGGTCGAGCCAGCCTGGCCTGCATCCAAGACACTGGCCAGGACGCGCTGTGAGCTGTGAGACTGCGTTATTCTCACCGCAACTTGCCTGTAGCCTAGCTACTGTCTGCTTCGTCGACGGCTAGACGCGTCCAGGCCGGCCCAGGACGGTCCAGGACGGTCCAAGACGGTCATCGGGTTGGGCCTAGAGTGTGTACTCGCATGCGAGAAATGGCGGGAGTTGGGCAGACTGGTACTCGTAGAATTGATCAAGAGATCGGAGAGAGAAAAAGAAAAGAAAAGAAAAGCAACGCAACAACAAAAAGAAAAAGAAAAGAAGACGCTACGCACCAGACCAATGGCATGCCGCATCAGACTGGCGGTCAAGGATCAAGGGTCGTCGATGCCGTCCTGCACGTCGTCACAGACGGCTGCGTGTCGTGTGGCTAGATAGCTGGCGCGATGCGTCGCTTGTCGCTTGTTCCTGTTTCTTGTGGTTTTGGGTGAGAACAGGGGAAGGAGACAAGACGTCGTGAAAATTTTCGCGTGCAAGGTTTTTATGGGAGATTACGGGTCTGTAAGTAACGTGAATCTGCACGTGACTAGTCATTCATAATGATGACTAAGCAATACTGTTAGATTAGATGACTAGACTTTTAAACTTTGACGATGTGACATCTGAGAATGAAGTCGAGCTTGATTTCTCAAGATAAAGACAAACAAGAGCTCGTCGACCAATTTCTATGTTTTGTTTGCGATGATACGTTACAGGGCTTAGCCCTAGCCATACTGCAATGACACAAGATGACTACTATATGCATGACCGAAAATGACACAAATTGACTACTATATGCATGACAAAGACAAGCTTATTCCCATCCGCGACGGCAGACTCGTGCCGTTCATACAAACACACACAACATGAACTGCCGACCTGCATGTCCTTTGACCAAAGAGGCATGATTTCGCGTCGGTCATGCACACGGGCCCAATACGATACCACACGCCCTGCAATGCCACGCTGCCGGGCCACCTGACATACGAGTGACGAGTCGGTCAAGAGGCGTCGGGCAGTGATACGAGTACTTTGTACTTTCGAGTACGTACCATGTTGGAGATACGAGTACTCGTAAAGAGTTTGTCATGCCCACGGCAGTCCTGCGTAAGTGGCCGCCGTTGCATTCGAGAATACGACATATCAACTGCGCAGGTGTTCAGCAGGACAGGGGGTGTGCGAGTACCAAGATGTGACATTACGAGTACCTTTTGTCTCCCATTCGGACTCGTTCCGTTTGATATTATTCCCCCGAGCCAGTCACGGCGCGGGGGAGCAGAATGCCGGGGGTTGGTTTTGAGTCTGACATTCTTGGTGGTGGCGATGCCGCCAGATCCGACCAAGGTTGCGGTAGGCTGTCAATGTTGCTTGTTGGGATAGGGAGTCGGGGGTATTTCGCAATGTACGAGTAGAGTAGCAGTGTTTTATTGTACGAGTACACGCCGCAATTTGTAGTAATTTGTGAGATTAATGCATAGACCACAAGTTGATGTTTTGCATGACAACCATGTTGTTTCGAGTGTATCTACGGAGAACTCTTGCCTCTACAAAACTTAGGATTCATCCGTGTCTCGGACGAGATCCCCGCATTATCAACGGAGAGATTCATCGCGGAGATTTATGATTGCCGGCTGACGCTGTCACATAGCAAGTCAGCCAAAACGTGACAAGTTATTCCCGCGATGTGATGTAGGAATGTACGATATGCAACCGATTTAAATATTAAAAAGGCAGTACCTCACCGACTTTCTTCTCAGAAGATAACAAGGCTTCGATGCACGCATTCGCATGGGTTGGCCACTGTCTCGCCAAGTGTTTGCTTGATGCACCACTTTCCGGAGATGAACGACATACGGAGTAATCGCAGAACTGAATCATACTCGTATAAACCCGGCAACGGGTCCCACAACTGCCGCAACGTTGATCATATTGTATATTTCCACCCCTAGCCTACGGAGTAGTCCAGGGCATCTTTCGAGTACGAGGTTCATGGGGTATTATAGTACCCCCTTCCACCCTCCGCCACAAGTACCTTTTCTGACCCATATTCTGTACTAAGCCAAAATTGGCATAGTATC